>JAQSEB010000124.1:0-600000 GCA_030063045.1 Pratylenchus scribneri
AATATTATGGGAAAGTTTCGGCTTTTAAAGCCGAAACTTTCCCATAATATTTAATATGATGTTGGCCACACATTCAAAATTGTAAATATAATAAATTTTTCTTGGAAGTGCCAATTATTTTAATACCTTAAAATTGTTTTTTTTTGTAAATTAAGTTAAATGGGGACACTTTGAATTTTTTGTTTTTATCCTGTTTACAGAGTCGCCATTGCCAGATATTTCTTAAATTGAAGGAAATTCTATTGGTTATGAAAATATGGCAATCATTAAATTTTAAAGAAAATATAATTTGGATTTATTAAAAATTATATCAAATTCCTTTATTAATTCTGCAATTCTTTCATTTGTTACGGGAAAAATGTTAAGAGAAGAAAAAAATAAAACCCAAATTATATTTTTGCTAGGGGGAAAATATTAGGAATATGATTATTAATTTATTGTTTATTCAAAAAATTTATGCTATTTAACAAATTAAAGATTGAAAATTCGTACAAATGAAATAAAATTAAATCGAATTATGAATTTAAAGAAACCATTGAAATCTTTTGTGTTTTTGTTAAGTTATTTTGTTTTTCTCGTCACCATTTCCAAATACTTAAGCAATGACATTTTCGAATTCTTTGTATTTCCATTCTTTTTTGCCAAAATTCGCGCGGATAGAATCAGCTTCTCCCAAATTGATTGCTGGAAATAATTCGATGTTGGCAAATTTTGCAGACAATTTAGTCTTTCCTAAAATTAATTAGGTAAATTTTAAAGGGATTTAATTTTTTGATTTTTTACCCGATCAAAATAAATTTAAAATTATTTTACCCAGTAATTCGCCATTCGAAGTACAAAAACATTCCATTGATGAATTTGGCTGGTGAATTATGCCAATGCCGATAAAATCTTCTCTCTTGAAATAACCATTGGAATTTTCGAATCTGATCTTGGTTCCATCAATCCAAATTGACCATTTGTTACCAATTCCAATTGAATTAGCATCATCTCCAAGACTTTTGTCTTCCAATGGAAATTATTTGTCACAAAATCCAATAAAAATGCCCTCATCCCAGAAAAATTAATATTATATTTTATAAAAAAAAAATTTAAAAAAATATTCATTCAGAATTTGTACTTCATAATAGAAGGAAATTATCGGCTTATTAATGGCATTCAAACTGATTGCAGGGATTGACAAAACAGCTCGAACATAAACATTTCCTAAAAAATTATTAAATTAGAAATCATTTCTTATGGCTTAATTTTACCAAAGCCAGAATTTTTGGCTTCGAATCCTTCCTCAGTAGAAATGTTCAAATTAGGTGAACAATCCTCGGCATTCAATTTGTTGTTCTTTATTGCCTGAAAATTCAGTCTTTTATTTTTATAATTTTTTATAAATATTCTGATTCACCTCTTTAATGCCATTTATCATTTTTTGAACATTCTCAGCCAAAAGACCATTTGGCATTTTGGCCAAAAGACCAAAAGCATTTCCAAATGGCATTGAGGCAAATAATTCGTTCATTAATTCGGCTGGCAATCCACGACATGTATTTGATGATTTTGTTAACTAAAAATAATTATTAAGAATATTTTAATTATAAATTTCTTACCTTCTTCCCTAACGAATCCATTTTAAAAGTTTAATTTGTAATTTATTTTTTGTTTAATCTTCAAAATTTTATATAAATTATTTCCCGAATAAATATGAAATTTTTAGAAATGAAGAAAAAATGGTCGAATTTTTCCTAATATTAAAAAAAGAATTAGAATTTACTTCTCTTTATATGGGCGTGGGTGTCCTTTTTTGAATAGGGTAAAAAGATGAATTCTGGCAATTTGGAAGATATTCGATGGGAATTAGACTAAATAGAGAATGATTTATGGGAGAGCAATGTCCATTTTCTGGATTAAAAAGCCATTGCACAATGCAAATTCAGATTAAAATTGTAAAATTAAAATGCATGAAAAATGAATGGGAATTCGCTTGGAGCAAAAATTTGAATTTGTGCTTTATCATTTTTTTTAAAGAAAATTATATTAAATTGCAATATGGAAATGGATTATATAATGGAAAAAGGAAAATTCAACAGCTAACTTTATTGTCAATGAAAATGAACAAAGTTTTTTTTCTGTCTTCGATACGGTAAAACAAAACATAAATTTAACTCGAGGCAAATTTCCCAAGTCATCATCCATCCACTCCCTTTCCCATACAAACTACCACGTAATATTTGGTTGGAATGGGGTAAAGTTTAAAGGGGAAATCCAAATTTCAGAAACACTCCTCCTTTACTCTCTATTAAATAAGGAACAAATAATATTCAAATATTAACTCATCAGCAGCAGGCGATTTTCTCATTTATTTAAATAATTTTCCTATTTTAATCTGCCATTGACATTTGATGTTTGAAAATTAAACATTCTTCATTCTGATACGTAAATATTGAGTACAATTTCCCTTTGAATAAAAAAATGCATATTTATAATAAAAATTTTCATTTTAAACCAAAATTTATAGTTTAAAAAATATTAAAAATATATTCAAATTTCAAACAAGTCTGTATTGCTGAAAAATGATTCGACAAAACAGCATTAATCTTCGAGGATTACCGGTCGAATTAATGAACGAATTGTTCGCCTCAATGCCATTTGAAAATGCTTTTGGTCTTTTGGCCAAAATGCCAAATGGCCTTTTGGCTAAAAATGTTCAGAAAATGATAAATGGCATTAAAGAAGTAAATTCTAAATAAAGAAAATTTTAAAAATTAATAATGAATTTTAGGAAATGAGGAAAAACAAAATGAATGTTGAGAATTGTGGATCGAAATTGTCAATTTCAGCGAATGGACTCGATGTTAAGCATTCTGGGCCTGAACAAAGTAAAAATAAACAAAGAAAATTAGAATAAATTAAATTTTTAATTTAAACATAATTTATAAAAAAAGGAGTGAATTGCGTTCGAGCTGTTCTGCCAATTCCCACATACAATTTGAAGAACATCAATAAACCAATCATATCATTCTACTATGAAACGGAAATTCTGAATCTGTATTTTATATAAATTTTTATATTAATTCATTATATTATTAATTATTATTAAGGGATGATGGCATTGACATTGGATTATGTGACCAGCAATTTCCATTGGAGGGCAAAGAGCTTGGCGAGGAAAAAAATTCAATTGGAATTTATGACAAAAAATATTTGTGGATTGCTGATGAATTTATCGAATTCGAAAATGCCGATGAATATTTCGACAACGGCGATATTGTTGGGTTTGGCATAATCCACCACCCTAATTCAATGATGGAATGTTTTGTCACTTGGAATGTCAAATTGCTGGGTAAAATAATTCAAAAAAATAACTGCAAAATTTATTAATGAAAATAAAAATTTAACACAATTGTAAATTCAGGGAAGGCTACTTTGCCGCGAAAATTTGCAGATATCCAATTATTTCCTGCAATTAGTTTTCGTGGTCCTGGCGATTCAATTCATGTGAATTTTGGTAAAGAAGAATGGCAATTCAAGAATTTCAAATCAATCATTGAATAGAATAAGAATTTGTGTGATGAAGAAAAGAAAAGCACTTAAATATTTGGAAATGGTGACATAAAAGACAAAATTAATATAATAAAAACAAAAAAGATTCCAATGGTTTCATTAAATTCAATTTAATTTTGTTACATTTGTATGAATTTTCAATCTGGAATAAATGACAAAAAAGCATTCCAATCAAATCTTCCGTTCACAAAATTTCACTTTTCCGTCACATTCAACAAAATTCGAATTCATTCAAATCGTCGACTGAATTTTGCCGATGATTATAAAATTCAAAAATTGTTTTGCCTAATGGAAATTTCCCAATGTCTGTTAATAAAAATATTCATGAATCATAATATTGCCTGCCTTTTGCTGTTTGGAATTTTGAAAATAAATCTATCGTTTGTGGGCGTAATAAGGGACAATAAGGAAAGAACAAAAAAGCATTGGAGATTGGAGGGAAAATAATTTTTTTTGGAGAAAACAAAATAAACAAAGATCAGTCTCCTCCATCAAAATCTCATATTTTACTTTGTGATAAGGAGGAAATATTCAAATACTTGCCTGAGGCAATTTTTCAGTCAACTAAAACATTAAATTTTTCTAATTTTAATCTGCCATTGGCATTTGATGTCTCTAATTTTAATCAAAAAAATAAAAAAAACTTTTCCGATAAAATGATTCCATTATTATGTTCAATTTAAAATTCGAATATTTCCCATTCCCATCGCAAAAATTGCCCCAATGCCTGCCCCATTTGAATTTTGAAAAGGATGCTGACACTACTATAATAAAAAGAGTCGAATTTCCCCTATTCTTCTGCCTATTAAATTTATTTTATTAGCCCACGCGAATTTTGGCAAAGAAAAATGGAATTTCAAAGAATTCGAAAATGTCATTGCTTAAATATTTTGGAAATGGTGGCGAGAAAAACAAATAACTTAATAAAAACACAAAAGATTTCAATGGTTTCTTTAAATTCGATTTGATTTTGTTACTTTTATATGAATTTTCAATCTTGAATAAATGACAAAAAAGCATTCCAATCAAATCTTCTTTCCATTCACAAAATTTCACTTTTCCGTCCAATTCAACAAAATTCGAATTCTTCAAATCGTCGACTGAATTTTGCCGATGATTATAAAATTCAAAAATTGTTTTTCCTAGTGGAAATTTCCCAATGCCTGCTCCTTTTGATACATTAAATTTAGAATCAAATTCAACATTTTGATAAGAGAAATGGAAAGATGCATTGGAGTAAATTAAAATTCCTGAGGGTATATGGAGATGAATATAATTAAATTATTATTATTTTTTTGAGTTAATTTCATAATGTATGTTAAATTTTTTGATAAAAATAAAAACTGGATAATTTCAACAGCAGATAATCTTTTATATCTTTCCAAGTAAAATTATAGTTAGATGAAACTATTTTAAAAATAATACATTTCTATAATTTTTCTTGCATTCACATTGAGCAAATAATATTTAATTCGGATCATCCCAATTCGCTAGTGCTTGTGTTATCTTTTTGAAATTTAAAATTTATTCAAGAAGTATTTAAAATTTAATTTAATTTATATTTACCAATTCCAAAATATATTAATGAATATTTAATGATTCCCAATAAAAAAGTATGCATAAAACATTGCTAATTTAATTAATCGCCAATATAACAGGTTTATTTTCTTCTGTACTTTTTTTATCCCTCTTTCTAAATTGTTCTTGTCTTTTTCATGGTAGCTCCGTCATATTTCAATATTGGCGCAAAGGTAATGCCTTCCGACTCAAGGCCACATTCATTTGTACCTTTTCTGATCTTCATAAATCCATGTTCGCCCCAATGCACGCCCCATGTGTTGGCAGCCAACCAGAATTTATGCGTCTCAACTTTGCCATTTTGGCTATGTGTACATGTTTGGGTGCCCCAGCCAATCAAGCGGATTGCGTGTTCTCCCATTTTTGGCGCCCATTTGGTTCGCTGTAAAATTAAATGGATTTGGTAAATTGTCTCTATTATCTACACCAGAGGAGAAAATTTTGTGTTTATCTATAAGGAAAATTTTATACCGGGAAATAAACTCTTTATGCTAAGTGCGAGCCTTCCGGTTCTTTTTTTATCAAACCTTTTCAATTTGACTCAATTTTCCAAATTCTTTATTTCCAAAATATTCCAAATAAATTAAATAACTTCAGTTGAGAGAAAAAATAAGTTTCGGAAAAATTTAATGATTTTTTGCTAAATAAAATATTATCAAATAATTAATTTTTTTTAAATAATTCGTATTCTTACCGAGTAAACACCTTTTCGGTAGAAAAAGAAATCGGAATGAACATCAATGCTGGCCACAATTGGCCCATTTGTTTTAATTTCATGCTCCATAAGTTCCACAATTTTGTCGGGCAATTCTCCATATTTGGACCAATACACAGGTGTACCACCTGTAATTATTAAAATAATCATTCACCCCCTTTTTAGGCATCACAATTAAGGCATTTTTGAATGAATCCTAACCCTAATCTTGATTACTCAAATTGGGAGCTCTTCACTTATCCATATAGTTTACCCAAAATAAACTACAAATTTCATAAGTATCCATCTTTCTAAAGTTGAGCCAAAAAAGAGGATAGTACAAACTCCACAAGTACCCAATAAAAGAATATGATCCATTTTCAGGCCTTATTTTGCCATCCAGGTCGTAACATCGCTTTACAAACAGAGTAATTTTCAAAAGAAATTTTTTTCCACCAATTTTATTATTACATGATTTTTTGTCATTTTGATAATCTATCTCCGAGTCTTTTGCTGTGCATTTTGCTTGACATTTTGGCAGCCTTATTTGCAACCAGGAAGCGCCCAAGAATTTGTATAAGGGTTTACATTCTTCCGTGCAAATTCCCACTTCAGAAATGTAGGTCCATGCATCCCATGGTTCTGCGCCACCACAGCTGGAAATTTTTTTTTCGTAAATTTTTAAAATTTAAATTTTCAATTTTTTATTATAATAATTTTAACTAATTTAATTAATAAATTTCATTTCAATCGAATCATGATCTTGTAATATTAGAATTTTTATCATACTTGTTAAATATCTGAGTGCAGTTAAATTTTTTTCGCTTTTTATCATCAAAAATGTTTATCACATTTGCTTAAAAATTAAAATATATTTAAATTCATTTTCTAAGCCGAATAAAATTTTTAGAAAATTTTATACCCAACCATATTGGGGCCCTTCTTTTATGTAATTTTACAATGACGATAGCTTGGCTATTTTTTCATCCTCTAATTCTATAGAATATATTACTGATTTTAAATAATTTTTCTTATTTTATTTATTAAGAATTATTTACCTATTAAATTATTTCAAAATGGAAGTAATTGGATTCATTTGAAATTGAATTTTAATAACTTTTTTCGGTACTTTTCCGTTTTGGTACACCCCATAAAAATGATGAAAATCACGTCCTAGGGGTAATTTTAGGCGTAGAATGCGAATCTGATTTTGTCATATTGTACCATCTTGGTAAGATAATGTCAACTTTACCATGAAAATGTCAAGGGGAACAAAGTCCAATTTTCAAAAAAATATTTTTAATAAAGGAATATTATTGCTCTATCGACGAGGCTTGACAAGCTGAATCTAATGGGACTACTTTTATGAGAAAATATTGCAATATAGCCAAGTTATGGCCAAAAGAAAAATTTATCTTGGTAAGGTATTTAGACCTCTAACTTGAGCGAAACGCAATTTTATGAAATAAAAATGGCATCATTCGATACAGCTCATCGAGCTAAGTAAAATGATTTATATATATACAATACAAAAATTTTGATAAAAAATGCCCTTGGTCCCCCTTTGATATTTTCATGGTAAAATTGACATTATCTTTTGTACAATATGACAAAATGGATGTCAGATTCACGTTCTACGCCTAAAATTACCCTTAGGACGTGATTTTCATCATTTTTTATGGGGGTGTATCAAAACGGAAAAGTACCCTTTTTTCTACTAATAAAACATTTTATGATTTCAATAATTATAAAAATCTCTTGTATAAACTATTTGAATTGTTAAAAATATTGAAGCGTAAAATAATGTTCAGATTTGTTGCAAATTTATTGAATATAAATTATTTTTCATCCATTTTCCCTTTATGAAATTTAATATCCTTCCCTTCCAGGATATTAATAGTGGATTTATTATTCATATGATTTTGAATATTTTTTAAATATTCCAAAATCAAAATCTGTACCCATATAATTTTAACAGATAACCCATTTTAAGGATCGAGGCATGATTTTTCATATTTCCTTTTGTAAATTTTATTAAAATTCCAAAGAAATTATGAACCCGGCTATTTTCTCGGCATAGTCGGCCACTGCCTTCCCTTTGTCTTTATTCTTCTTTTTGCCACCTTTTCCACCACTACTTTGGCTTCCAGCAACAGATGGAGTTGGACTTCTTTTTTTACGGACTCCTTGATTAGTTCCAGATGGTCCTGGCGATGGACTTTTGCTTTTTGATTGACCACGTTTTGAGCCAGTCGATCCAATCGAATGGCTACGACCACGAGAAGGACTTCCATGGCCCGAGGCCGGCGGACTGTCATGGCCTGGACTTTTTCTCCCCGAATAAATGCTTCCATGTTGACTGCCGCCATGTTGGCTTCCTCCACCCGCCGATTGAGATCCACCACCTGCTGCAGAGGCGTCATCAGGAACTGTCGACATTTTATCCGGATCGGGCATACAAGTTAAAATGTCCATTGCAGAAAAATGAACTGGTTTTCTGTGAATGATTCGAATTGATTTAAAAGTTTATAGATGATAAAACTGTGCATTTTAGTTAAATATATGAAATATACTAAATATAATTGACCAAAAATATATATGGTCACAGGAAGTTATTGCCCTATTTTTAGCTTATATTGCCGCTTAATTTGCCGCATAACTTTTTGTCAATTTCACCATTAAATCTAATAATAATTACTTTTTGTAAACTAATCTAATTCTTTCCCCCACCCCAAATCAATGATGAGCTTGAGCTATACATAGCAATAGAAAATGTTTTTAATGTAAGGTTGTTATTCAATATTCACTTAAAGATTGTTGCCCAAAATTCGTGAGCCCAAATCAAATATATATGTTGCGGTAAATTTATTAGGGAATTGGTAAATCCCGGGATTTAACAAGCTGCTAGGCTAGTGAATTTCGGGAATCACTTTTTTGGTAGAAACTCGAGAATGGCTCATTTGACTCGGCATGATCGATTTTTTATTTAAAGGATTTCAATTTCAGACCGCCATTTATGGTCTAGGGTTAGGGAGGGCACCGGAGGCGAAATGGAATTCTAAGTAAATGGATTACTAAACACACTCTTAAGGGTCTAAAATTGAAATCATATAAATAAAATCGACTCTGCCAAAATCGAATGAGCCTACTTTAGTTTTGTTGCGATGTCTAGAAGCCGAAATTCCTGAAATTTATCAGCCCAGCAACTTGGAACGGGATTTACCAATTCCCTAAATTTACTCTTATATGTACCCAAATCAACCAATAAGATTCATCAATAAAGCAAATGACTTACTTATGTTTGATGCAATATCGATCGGAATAGGCGGCAGCAGTGGAAATTGCCCAGCAACTACCACAAATGCCTTGGGCCTGTATTCGCTCAATAATTGCTTTGCAATCTTTCCATTTTTCTTCATGACGTGCATCAAATTCCATTTTATCCGTACATTTCCAGAACATTCCTTTGCGCGATTTCAAATCTTCCGGTTTGGGTTTGGGTTCCAACGGCCGCTCTTTCACCACTTCTTTTCCTTTGCCCTTATTCGCCTTCTTAAATTTGCGAAAGCCTTTGAAGTTGAGATGATGCCGAATGCCATTCAACCTTCGCTTTAGTGATGCACTCAATTTGGATACATCAATTTGGCTGTCGGCCTGTAAATATTAATTAGGTAAATTACCGAATTTAATGTGCTAATTTTTTGGTGGATATCAAGAATTTGACCGCCTTTTCGTCATCTAGCCAAATTGTGATAACATACCAAAATCTACCAAGAAAATGCTAGAGGGAACCAAGGAAAATGTTTTGTTTTACTATAAGTCATTACGGAAAAGTACCATATGACTTCCAATGAAAATTAAGGAAATTTTTAATCGCATATATGAAAGTTAAATATTACTTTTATGATAAAATTGAATTTTGAAAAATTCTCCCAACAACCTCCCATGTGCCAGCATGATCCAAGTTCAAATCAGTTACAAATTCTTCATTACTTTCCTGCCCCGAATCCGTCTTTTTCTTTTCCTTCTTATCCTTCTTTCCGCCGGCTTCCACCAAAAATATTATAAAAATTAAAAGAAGGCAGCAAATGAAGAAGAAGAACGTTCTCGGTTTCGTGAAAATGTTCATTTTATTTTTCTAAATTCAAAATTTTTTTTATATTTTTAAATCGTTTATAATTTTTTAATGGTTTTTTTTAAAAAAAGGTAAACAAAGTGTATCGAATAAATCTACAAATTGTTTTCGCATGGTATACCGTTTCTTGAACTGGTTAATTCCTTTATTTAACTATAACCAAAAAATTACCCGGATTCTGAAAGATATTGTTTCATGTACGTCTCCATTGATTCTTTCCATATTTTGACTAATTTTTCCCGGACTTTCGACTTCGTATTCGGGTTGAAAATTTTAAAACTCATTATTAAACTATTCATTTTTCCCAAATAATTTAATTTCAATTTCGATGAAATCATCGTCAAATTTACTGATGGAAAATGGGATGATTGGATCATTTGTTGGCTGTTGGCTCGATGAATCATTTTTAATTTTACTGATGAATAAAATTTTCATTTGGTTGAATTTATTTTTCACTTTCCATTTTATTCATTCATTTTCTCCAATTTCATTCTTTTTTAAAAATAGTAAAAACCGGAGTAAAACGGACTTAATCTCTAAATTAATTAAATCCGCATAAAATTTGGTTAAAATTAATTCTTTCTATGCTATTTTTAAAACAAATCATTAGTCACTCTTTTCCAGAGTTTGGGCTCATTCATATTATATTGTTCATTCATTCTCTTTGTATTTTAGGTACCACTAAGAAATGTTATGTAGGCGATGAAGACAATTACAAGGTGAAAAACTGTTACAACAATTATGGCTGTCACACTATTGTATGTGACAATAAGGAAGGTTGATTGTTATATAATTTTTGCGAAATCTAATAATAATGCAAATTTAAGTCAGAAAAAGTTGTGGAAAATGTCCACCACCCGATGAATTGAACTACGACAGCTGCAACTGTGAAGAATGCAATGGTGAATTGTGCAATAAGGAAGGCAATAATTAATTTTTACAGAATTGGCAAACATTTTTTTGTAATGAAAAAGTTCATTTTTTCGTAGAGGGTTGATTTGATGAGAAAAATTCATAGTTTGATATTAATTCTGCTATAAGGAAATTTAAATAAGTTTTCGTAAATTAATTATTTTAATATCATTTATTTCGTGTTGGGCTGAATTTGTTCCATTCATTTTCAAATTAATTGATTAAATCAATGGTGAATAAAAAATTAATTAAGAAAAATAATGAATTAAAAAATTTCTGAAAAAATGAATTAAAAAATTTTAGGAATGTAAATTATTTTTAGATTTGTAAAAAATTATTTGCACCAAATTCAGAAGTTTTCTTTTTTGATTAAATTAAATAAAAATATGCAAAAATTTTATTCAAAAAAGCCCCTAAAAATTATTTTGCAAAAAACTAATGGATTTCATTTTGCAACTATTAAAAACAAATTTTTTGTGCAAAAACTTTTTTCGTAGAAATTCGTAAAAACTTTATTATAAAATCTTAATAATTAAATTCAGAAGCAAATCCAATAAAATACTTCCCAAAAAAATATTTAACAAAATTTTAAAAATATTAACTTTCCGGAAAAAGAAAATTTAAACTTCCGATTCTTCGATTTAAAAACTTTACTTCTGAATTAAAATAAATTTTAAAAAATTAAAATCAATCATTTTATGTATTTTTTATTGCAGAGACCGTGGATCAATGCTATTTTGGCGATGAGCAAAAGGATATAAAGTAATGAATTGCATGGAACCCGAGAACACTGCTTGCAAAAAGGTCAGTTGCAGTGGCGGTTACGACTATGACTACAGTATCGATCCCGAGACTGGCAAACGTGGCAATGGTTCTGCTAAAAGTATCTTTTTCAAATTCATTTTTGATTTCTTATTAATCATATAATATTGAGACCAATATAATTTTAAAAATGTAAAAACTAAAAATGAAAGAAATAAAATCTCGAATTTCTTATATAATTAATAATTAGTTCTGATGAAGATTGTCTCTGGTCCCTCTTTTTATTATAAATACAAGTTTGAATTTGCATTAGGGTATTCATTCCATAATCCCACAGTGGACATAAATGAATAGGACCATTTTCAAGGCAGAAATTAAGCTAAAATTAAAATATTGTTTAAAGATAGTTTTGAACTGAAAATTTATAGGAATTCAAAAAAAACACAAGGAAATCCACGTGTTCGGATATAAAGCCCTTATACTCATCAGACAAATTTTATAGGAATTTTGAATAGGTTTTATAGTCTTAATTTATTTATTGTGCAAAAAAATTTGAAATTCTCATCTTCTATTATATTCATTTATTTTTTACCATAATAATATATAATTTTTTTAGATTATCGAACATGCGGAAAATGCCACTTTTGGCAAAATAAAGGCGATTGCGTTTGTTTCCAGTGCAAGGACAAGAATTTGTGCAATGCCAGCATGCGCATTGAATTATCACCATTTGTGTTGATGTTGGCCATGATTGGAGGGGGTGAGAAAATTAATAGAAAAATAAAAAAAATCATATATAAAATTGTCAATAATTTTTTATAGTCGCTTCCTTGCTTGCAATTAAGCCATTGGTGGTGGCCATTGGCATCTGAATCTGAAACGAAAGAAGGCACAAAAATTTGGAGAAGATGCTGAACAATAAATATCATTTTTTCCACTATTTTTTTATACTAATTGGATCTGAGGAAAAAAATGTTTGATCAATTGCATTTTCATTTTTTTAGTCCATTTTTATTTGGGCATATTTTTATTTTTTTTTTTGACTGAATTTTTTCATTTCTTATTTTCAGAATCTAAACAAATTTACAGCACTCCTATTCTGAATCATTTCACATTCTTCAATTTTACTTCAATGTGTCCCTTGATTTTGACATTTTTCCTTGTGGCGAACATCATGCCAAATTTGCTTGAAGGTAAAATATAGTAGGCAAATGGAAAAATTTAATTAATTTTGCTATTTTTAATCATTATAAAAATTCTTTGCTTTCAAATAGTCTTCACCCTAAAAAGTTTGGCCAATTCACTAATTATATTTATATATTTATATTTAACTAAAATGTATATATCCAAATTCCAAACCTAAACAAAATTCTAAACAAAAACAAAATCTTAAAAATTGATTCTAATAATTCTTTATGAACACAAAATATTTTTTTGGCGTTAAAAGTCATTTTTCATATATTAATTTATTTTTAAAATTTATGCATTTGTTCCAATGCCCATTTAAATTGAATTATTAATACAAGATATGCAAAATCATTCAAAAATTAAATTTGAAGGTGCCGTGAAATGCTATTCGGGCCCTTGGATGGATGGCGGTGGTTATGGAGAGTGTGAATCAAACAAGGGAATTTGTTATTCGGTGGAATGCGACTGGGGCTCGGTTCATGGAAGTATATATATAATAATAAAAGGGAAATATTTAAAATGTCGAATAAAATACTGAAAAAGCCGAATAGAATTTTAAAAGGTATTATCGGTTTAGTAGTTTGTCCCAGACCCCTAAAACATATACCCATTCGATAGATCTCGTCAAGATGCGTTGAATGGTATATATTTTATCATGCTTTGATCAGAAATTAAGGGTATTAAACCACTTAAATCATTTATGGGGTTTAGTTCAAAACCAATTAAACCCTGATAAATTATATACCATTCGATGCGTCTTGACGAGCTCTATCGAATGGGTATAGGGTTTAGGGAAATATGACAAATCACTAAACCATTAAAATCTATTATTATTTTATTTGGCATTTTCAATAGTTTATTCGGCAAATTAAATAATATCCAATAATAAAATGCACAAGTATCCCAATTAAAATTTTCCATTTTTCTCAAAAATTTCAATTATAAAACATTCACTTTTTCACCAACTTCTATTCCAGCAGGTGAAATCGGTGTCTTATTCCCATATTATTAATTGACGATCCTTAAATTAAATTCCTTCATTTTTCATTAAATATT
This sequence comes from Pratylenchus scribneri, assembly GCA_030063045.1. Lineage (NCBI taxonomy): Eukaryota > Metazoa > Nematoda > Chromadorea > Rhabditida > Pratylenchidae > Pratylenchus > Pratylenchus scribneri. The sequence goes on from JAQSEB010000124.1 coordinate 13,881, forward strand.
CCTATTTTAAGGTTTTAATAAGGATAGTGGTTGCGGTGGATGTCCGGATTCAATTGGGCGCGATTGCAAATGTTCGAATTGCACTGGGAATTTGTGCAATGCCGGCGAGCCATTAGGTTTAAAAAGTAGAGGGAATTAATTAGTACAAGAGAATGAAACCAGCTGAAAAATTTACCAAATGAATTACATTTTATAAAAATTAATTCCAATCAAAAACATTTTCAAATCCAAATTTTCAAGACTAATAAATTGACATCAATTAAATTTACTACAAAAAATAATGGAAATTGGTGAATTCTGGAATTTAGTTACTTTGGAAATCTTGTCTTATAAATTTCATATTGATTTTAGTTATATTGCTTTATTACCATTGACATATTCGATTCAATCTATAATACTCAAATTTTCAAAATGGTCTGCTGAGCTTTGTCTGTAAAAATTGAACCATTGATTAAATGCAAAATTTTGATTTACTAACTTTTGTCAAAGTCTACATGTCTGAAATAGACTAAATTAACCATACCGAGTCGATAAGATTTTTAAAATTTATTACCTAGCTAACATATAAATTCCGGAATTTAACCATTAAATATTTACTGTTAAATGTTTTTTTTTTCTTAACGAATCTGTACTGAACCTATTGTACCCAAAATAAATGTAATGGGCTTCTTTCTTCCGCAGGTACCATAAAAGAATGCTATGGAGGCGGAGATGATGACAATTATCAACCAGAAAAATGCAAATTTTTCAATAACGATGTTTGCCACACAACCGAATGTGACGGTCGGGCAGGTTAATTTTTATAATTCTTAACAAAATCAAAAATAGTATTCATATTTTAAGATAGCAAAGGTTGTGGAAAATGTCGGGGACGCAGCGATTGGGCCCCATTACCTCCGCAATGCAAATGTGAGGAGTGCACTGGAGAAATGTGCAACAATAAAGCATCAGGTTTACCATATAGCTTTTTAATTTTTTTTTTTAAATTACGGTGTTGAGATATGGGACATAAAACTAAAATAAAACTATACTTTTAATTCCACTAGTGGAATTATTATATTTTTCAACTCTGACTTCTGGAATGAGAGTGGGATATTTATTAAAGCTAAAAAATTAAAGGGATTTAATTTTTTTCTCAATGCATAATTTTTTGTTATGTTATTTTTCATTTATTTATTTGGCAATGCCTAAATTTTCATTTTTATATCATTCGCTTTTTATGATATACTTATGATTTGCAGTTACGGTATCCAAATGCTTTGTGGGCGATCAAAAACGTGATCATATAGAGGCAAATTGTGGGCCCTACAACAAGGCTTGCCACAAATTGGATTGCAGCTTGACTGATGGCATACGTATATCTCTTTTTATTTTTTCTTTGTCTTCTAATTCACATTAATCAAGATTTTTTACACCATTTGTTCGGTTAAAAAATTCGGTTTTTAATTTTTGAATCACTCCATTTTTGCTTAATTTGTAAACCGAAAAAGCCCATTCTTCAGACAATCCGGAACATACCATTCAGAATACAATATTCAATTTAGAATTTTTTCTTTTAAATTTTTTATTAAATCGAGCTTTAAAAAAATTATAAATATAATTGAATATAATTTCTTAAATGGGATAAACATAAATCTATTTATTAATGACCACTATAATTATTAGATAAAAGAGGATGCGGAAAATGTCCAGCAATTGAATATTCAAAACCGGAAAATGGTCCTGCTAGCTCACCATATGAAAAATGCTATTGTTTCGAATGCGTCGACGGTGATTTGTGCAATGGCGCCACCAGCAATGAGGCAACTCAATTTATGCTGATGATGATGGTCATGATCATGATTGGTGGAGGTAAAAAAATGAAATAAATTTTTTAAATATTTTTTAATATTTATTAATATTTAGTTAACGGTTTGGTAGCATTGCTGAAGCAGTTTGTGACTATATTTGGCATTTGAATAAAAGAATTCAATAAAATTTGGAAAAAAACGAATAATTCCATATTTTTCCATTATATTTATTTTTAATTGATTCTTCAATACAAATGTTGTGTTGAAAAAGGGCACCCTCACTTTTATGAAATAAAAATTATTAAATTGAATTATAATGTGCGTTTCATATTTTGTACCCTTTTTTTTCTTAGCATAATCTGATTATTGTAAAGTTTTATTTCGATTCACTAGAGTCGAATTTCGTTTTAAATATTTATTATTTTCAGAATTTAGACCAGCCAATAACAATTTCTGAACAACCAACGTCTTCAATGTGCCGTTTCATTTTCCACTTTTTATTGATGGTCATAATCGTGCCCCATTTTCTTGGAGGTGGGAAGTGGAATATTAGGGTGAAACCTGAAAAGGAAAAAAGTTAAATTAAATTAGAATATAATGAACAATGGATTGACCCAGAAATATATCATTGTAACAATTACAGTGACAAATTGAATTATTGAATCAAAGATGGGAAATATAGCTGAACGAAAAAAGATAGGATGGGATGGCTTTTGGGAATTTATTTAAATTGGAATTAACGCATAAATTTGATTTGTATTTATGCTAGAAAACTTGGTCAAATGCTTCCAATCAATTAATTCCCTCATTAAAAAGATTAAGCCAAATTCAAAATCGCATTAAAAATATTATAAAAAGTTTAATATTATTCTATATTATAAAAGTTTATTCATTAGATTATATAAATCAATGTTATGAAGGCCAATTTGATTATTCTACTTACAAATTCGAAAAGGTGGAGTGCAATCATTTCAAAAATGACGGCTGTCATACAATTCAATGTTATGATTCCGATCAAGTGACCGAACATCGTGATCCAGGTGAAAGATCTACCACATTTTTAATTTAATTTCTCTCCTATAATATTTGTCTTTGAAGAATATGTAAAAAAGAGATGCGGAAAATGTCCATCTGTGGAATTGTCCCCCGGCTGCAATTGTACTGAATGCACCACTGGTGATTTGTGCAATGTCATCGAGAACAAAGGTGGGAAATTGTAGGCAAATGGAAAAATATTGAATGGTATTTGCAATTTTAATTTGTCATAATTTACAGCTATCGTTTCCAAATGCTTTGTGGGCGATCAAAAACGTGGTCATATTGAAGAAAATTGCGGCCCCTACAACAAAGCTTGCCATAAATTCGATTGCAGCTTGGTTGATGGCATACGTACATTTTTTTTTATAAATTCATTTTTCCAAAAAGCAATCTACTTCATTTTAAACCGAAATTTATTTAAAAATCAGTTTTTATATTATAAAATTCGATTTCGATTTTGATTCACTCCAATTTCGCTACACTATACAATTCAAAATTTCAAATTATAAATCGACCACTAATATAATAATTTAGAAAATTGGGGAAATATACCATTTGAAAGCCAAAGGTGTGCTATTTTAAATTTTTATTATTGATTATTTAATTATCTAAATAAAATTATATATTTTTTAACGTAATAAACCCAAATTTTTGGAGGAATGTGAAGAATACTACTTATTTTTTCAAAAAATATTATAATGATAGATTTACCGGGGCATTTCTAATCATATAATTTTATAAAATAATGAGTCTAAATTCTAAAATTTGCCTTAAATTTGGTCTTGATTCTTAATTTTTTATTTCTAAATTGGATATATTTTTTGCCTCTCTATAAAATCAATATGTGTATGTGTTTATGGTATACTATATTTTGTTTATTGTTAGATAAAAGAGGATGCGGAAAATGTCCAGCAAATGAATATGCAAAACCGGAAAATGGAGCTGCAGGCTCGCCATATGAAAAATGCTATTGTTTCGAATGCGCCGACGGGGATTTGTGCAATGGCGCCATCAGCAATGAGGCAACTCAATTTATGTTTACAATGATTGGTGGGTATAAAAGAATTACAAAAATTGAATTATATTTTAAATCTAAATATTTGATTAGAAAAAAAAATATATTTAATATTTTTTATTGTTTAGTTGTGGTGTTGGCATTGATGTTGTTGATGATGGTCATCAATGTCACTTGAAGAGCGAAGGCAATAATAAAATTTGGAGAATATGACGGAGAATATATTCATATTTTTTACATTTTTTCAAAAATATTTTTGTTGGATTTTTGAATTATTCCCTACCTTAAAAATGTTGTATTGAATAAGGGCACACCCCACACCTTCTTTTTGTGAAAATAAAAATGTTAAATTAATTTATAAGTATTTGCATATTTTTGAAGCCCATTTTTATCTGGGCATTTTTTGATTATTGTAGAATTTTATTTTTTTTTCGGAATAATTTCATTTTAATATTTTCATCATCAGAAAACTGAATTTTCCACATTCTCTTCCAATAGGCTTCAATTTTCCTTAGCATTTTTCTATTATAGTTGTTAGTTTTAATTTATAGCATTGCAGAATTGGATTAGATTTCAAGCACTAAATTGCTTACGTTCAAATGGACTCCACCCAAAAAAAAAATTGGCATAATCATCAGAGAATTAACAGCAAGGAAATAGTCATACATGTATTTGAAATTTTTGAAATTGAAATTTTCTACGAGTTTTAAGAAAAAAAGTTTAAAATCGCTATTTATCTTCGGAATTTTAATATCATTCCTCACAATCTTTTCTATTAGTATTTTTTAAGCAGATTCTAGGCCATACATGTATTTGAAATTTTTGAAATTGAAATTTTCTATGTGTTTTAAGAAAAAAATTTTAAAATCGCTATTTATCTTCGGAATTTTAATATCATTCCTCACAATCTTTTCTATTAGTATTTTTTAGGCAGATTCTAGGCCCTACATGTATTTGAAATTTTTGAAATTGAAATTTTCTATGAGTTTTAAAAAAAAAGTTTAAAATCGCTATTTCTCTTCGGAATTTTAATATCATTCCTCACAATCTTTTCTATTAGTATTTTTTAAGCAGATTCTAGGCCATACATGTATTTGAAATTTTTGAAATTGAAATTTTCTATGTGTTTTAAGAAAAAAATTTTAAAATCGCTATTTCTCTTCGGAATTTTAATATCATTCCTCACAATCTTTTCTATTAGTATTTTTTAAGCAGATTCTAGGCCATACATGTATTTAAAATTTTTGAAATTGAAATTTTCTATTAGTTTTAAGAAAAAAGTTTTAAATCGCTATTTCTCTTCGGAATTTTAATATCATTCCTCACAATCTTTTCTATTAGTATTTTTTAAGCAGATTCTAGGCCATACATGTATTTGAAATTTTTGAAATTGAAATTTTCTATGAGTTTTAAGAAAAAAGTTTAAAATCGCTATTTCTCTTCGGAATTTTAATATCATTCCTCACAATCTTTTCTATTAGTATTTTTTAGGCAGATTCTAGGCCCTACATGTATTTGAAATTTTTGAAATTGAAATTTTCTATGTGTTTTAAGAAAAAAATTTTAAAATCGCTATTTATCTTCGGAATTTTAATATCATTCCTCACAATCTTTTCTATTAGTATTTTTTAGGCAGATTCTAGGCCCTACATGTATTTGAAATTTTTGAAATTGAAATTTTCTATGTGTTTTAAGAAAAAAATTTTAAAATCGCTATTTATCTTCGGAATTTTAATATCATTCCTCACAATCTTTTCTATTAGTATTTTTTAGGCAGATTCTAGGCCCTACATGTATTTGAAATTTTTGAAATTGAAATTTTCTATGTGTTTTAAGAAAAAAATTTTAAAATCGCTATTTATCTTCGGAATTTTAATATCATTCCTCACAATCTTTTCTATTAGTATTTTTTAGGCAGATTCTAGGCCCTACATGTATTTGAAATTTTTGAAATTGAAATTTTCTATGTGTTTTAAGAAAAAAATTTTAAAATCGCTATTTATCTTCGGAATTTTAATATCATTCCTCACAATCTTTTCTATTAGTATTTTTTAGGCAGATTCTAGGCCCTACATGTATTTGAAATTTTTGAAATTGAAATTTTCTATGTGTTTTAAGAAAAAAATTTTAAAATCGCTATTTCTCTTCGGAATTTTAATATCATTCCTCACAATCTTTTCTATTAGTATTTTTTAGGCAGATTCTAGGCCCTACATGTATTTGAAATTTTTGAAATTGAAATTTTCTATGTGTTTTAAGAAAAAAATTTTAAAATCGCTATTTCTCTTCGGAATTTTAATATCATTCCTCACAATCTTTTCTATTAGTATTTTTTAGGCAGATTCTAGGCCCTACATGTATTTGAAATTTTTGAAATTGAAATTTTCTATGTGTTTTAAGAAAAAAATTTTAAAATCGCTATTTATCTTCGGAATTTTAATATCATTCCTCACAATCTTTTCTATTAGTATTTTTTAGGCAGATTCTAGGCCCTACATGTATTTGAAATTTTTGAAATTGAAATTTTCTATGTGTTTTAAGAAAAAAATTTTAAAATCGCTATTTCTCTTCGGAATTTTAATATCATTCCTCACAATCTTTTCTATTAGTATTTTTTAGGCAGATTCTAGGCCCTACATGTATTTGAAATTTTTGAAATTGAAATTTTCTATGAGTTTTAAGAAAAAAGTTTATAATCGCTATTTCTCTTCGGAATTTTAATATCATTCCTCACAATCTTTTCTATTAGTATTTTTTAGGCAGATTCTAGGCCCTACATGTATTTGAAATTTTTGAAATTGAAATTTTCTATGTGTTTTAAGAAAAAAATTTTAAAATCGCTATTTATCTTCGGAATTTTAATATCATTCCTCACAATCTTTTCTATTAGTATTTTTTAGGCAGATTCTAGGCCCTACATGTATTTGAAATTTTTGAAATTGAAATTTTCTATGTGTTTTAAGAAAAAAATTTTAAAATCGCTATTTCTCTTCGGAATTTTAATATCATTCCTCACAATCTTTTCTATTAGTATTTTTTAAGCAGATTCTAGGCCATACATGTAAAATTTTTGAAATTGAAATTTTCTACGAGTTTTAAGAAAAAAAGTTTAAAATCGCTATTTCTCTTCGGAATTTTAATATCATTCCTCACAATCTTTTCTATTAGTATTTTTTAAGCAGATTCTAGGTCATACATGTATTTGAAATTTTTGAAATTGAAATTTTCTATGAGTTTTAAGAAAAAAGTTTAAAATCGCTATTTCTCTTCGGAATTTTAATATCATTCCTCACAATCTTTTCTATTAGTATTTTTTAAGCAGATTCTAGGTCATACATGTATTTGAAATTTTTGAAATTGAAATTTTCTATGTGTTTTAAGAAAAAAGTTTAAAATCGCTATTTCTCTTCGGAATTTTAATATCATTCCTCACAATCTTTTCTATTAGTATTTTTTAAGCAGATTCTAGGTCATACATGTATTTGAAATTTTTGAAATTGAAATTTTCTATGAGTTTTAAGAAAAAAGTTTAAAATCGCTATTTCTCTTCGGAATTTTAATATCATTCCTCACAATCTTTTCTATTAGTATTTTTTAAGCAGATTCTAGGTCATACATGTATTTGAAATTTTTGAAATTGAAATTTTCTATGAGTTTTAAGAAAAAAGTTTAAAATCGCTATTTCTCTTCGGAATTTTAATATCATTCCTCACAATCTTTTCTATTAGTATTTTTTAAGCAGATTCTAGGCCATACATGTATTTGAAATTTTTGAAATTGAAATTTTCTATGTGTTTTAAGAAAAAAATTTTAAAATCGCTATTTATCTTCGGAATTTTAATATCATTCCTCACAATCTTTTCTATTAGTATTTTTTAAGCAGATTCTAGGCCCTACATGTATTTGAAATTTTTGAAATTGAAATTTTCTATGTGTTTTAAGAAAAAAAGTTTAAAATCGCTATTTCTCTTCGGAATTTTAATATCATTCCTCACAATCTTTTCTATTAGTATTTTTTAGGCAGATTCTAGGCCCTACATGTATTTGAAATTTTTGAAATTGAAATTTTCTATGTGTTTTAAGAAAAAAATTTTAAAATCGCTATTTCTCTTCGGAATTTTAATATCATTCCTCACAATCTTTTCTATTAGTATTTTTTAGGCAGATTCTAGGCCCTACATGTATTTGAAATTTTTGAAATTGAAATTTTCTATGTGTTTTAAGAAAAAAATTTTAAAATCGCTATTTATCTTCGGAATTTTAATATCATTCCTCACAATCTTTTCTATTAGTATTTTTTAGGCAGATTCTAGGCCCTACATGTATTTGAAATTTTTGAAATTGAAATTTTCTATGTGTTTTAAGAAAAAAATTTTAAAATCGCTATTTCTCTTCGGAATTTTAATATCATTCCTCACAATCTTTTCTATTAGTATTTTTTAGGCAGATTCTAGGCCCTACATGTATTTGAAATTTTTGAAATTGAAATTTTCTATGTGTTTTAAGAAAAAAATTTTAAAATCGCTATTTCTCTTCGGAATTTTAATATCATTCCTCACAATCTTTTCTATTAGTATTTTTTAGGCAGATTCTAGGCCCTACATGTATTTGAAATTTTTGAAATTGAAATTTTCTATGAGTTTTAAGAAAAAAGTTTATAATCGCTATTTCTCTTCGGAATTTTAATATCATTCCTCACAATCTTTTCTATTAGTATTTTTTAAGCAGATTCTAGGTCATACATGTATTTGAAATTTTTGAAATTGAAATTTTCTATGTGTTTTAAGAAAAAAATTTTAAAATCGCTATTTATCTTCGGAATTTTAATATCATTCCTCACAATCTTTTCTATTAGTATTTTTTAAGCAGATTCTAGGCCCTACATGTATTTGAAATTTTTGAAATTGAAATTTTCTATGTGTTTTAAGAAAAAAAGTTTAAAATCGCTATTTCTCTTCGGAATTTTAATATCATTCCTCACAATCTTTTCTATTAGTATTTTTTAGGCAGATTCTAGGCCCTACATGTATTTGAAATTTTTGAAATTGAAATTTTCTATGTATTTTAAGAAAAAAATTTTAAAATCGCTATTTCTCTTCGGAATTTTAATATCATTCCTCACAATCTTTTCTATTAGTATTTTTTAGGCAGATTCTAGGCCCTACATGTATTTGAAATTTTTGAAATTGAAATTTTCTATGAGTTTTAAGAAAAAAGTTTATAATCGCTATTTCTCTTCGGAATTTTAATATCATTCCTCACAATCTTTTCTATTAGTATTTTTTAGGCAGATTCTAGGTCATACATGTATTTGAAATTTTTGAAATTGAAATTTTCTATGAGTTTTAAGAAAAAAATTTTAAAATCGCTATTTCTCTTCGGAATTTTAATATCATTCCTCACAATCTTTTCTATTAGTATTTTTTAAGCAGATTCTAGGCCCTACATGTATTTGAAATTTTTGAAATTGAAATTTTCTATGAGTTTTAAGAAAAAAGTTTAAAATCGCTATTTCTCTTCGGAATTTTAATATCATTCCTCACAATCTTTTCTATTAGTATTTTTTAAGCAGATTCTAGGTCATACATGTATTTGAAATTTTTGAAATTGAAATTTTCTATGAGTTTTAAGAAAAAAGTTTAAAATCGCTATTTCTCTTCGGAATTTTAATATCATTCCTCACAATCTTTTCTATTAGTATTTTTTAAGCAGATTCTAGGCCGTACATGTATTTGAAATTTTTGAAATTGAAATTTTCTACGAGTTTTAAGAAAAAAAGTTTAAAATCGCTATTTCTCTTCGGAATTTTAATATCATTCCTCACAATCTTTTCTATTAGTATTTTTTAAGCAGATTCTAGGCCCTACATGTATTTGAAATTTTTGAAATTGAAATTTTCTATGTGTTTTAAGAAAAAAAGTTTAAAATCGCTATTTCTCTTCGGAATTTTAATATCATTCCTCACAATCTTTTCTATTAGTATTTTTTAGGCAGATTCTAGGCCCTACATGTATTTGAAATTTTTGAAATTGAAATTTTCTATGTGTTTTAAGAAAAAAATTTTAAAATCGCTATTTCTCTTCGGAATTTTAATATCATTCCTCACAATCTTTTCTATTAGTATTTTTTAAGCAGATTCTAGGCCCTACATGTATTTGAAATTTTTGAAATTGAAATTTTCTATGTGTTTTAAGAAAAAAATTTTAAAATCGCTATTTCTCTTCGGAATTTTAATATCATTCCTCAAAATCTTTTCTATTAGTATTTTTTAGGCAGATTCTAGGCCCTACATGTATTTGAAATTTTTGAAATTGAAATTTTCTATGTGTTTTAAGAAAAAAATTTTAAAATCGCTATTTATCTTCGGAATTTTAATATCATTCCTCACAATCTTTTCTATTAGTATTTTTTAGGCAGATTCTAGGCCCTACATGTATTTGAAATTTTTGAAATTGAAATTTTCTATGTGTTTTAAGAAAAAAATTTTAAAATCGCTATTTATCTTCGGAATTTTAATATCATTCCTCACAATCTTTTCTATTAGTATTTTTTAGGCAGATTCTAGGCCCTACATGTATTTGAAATTTTTGAAATTGAAATTTTCTATGAGTTTTAAGAAAAAAGTTTATAATCGCTATTTCTCTTCGGAATTTTAATATCATTCCTCACAATCTTTTCTATTAGTATTTTTTAAGCAGATTCTAGGCCCTACATGTATTTGAAATTTTTGAAATTGAAATTTTCTATGTGTTTTAAGAAAAAAAGTTTAAAATCGCTATTTCTCTTCGGAATTTTAATATCATTCCTCACAATCTTTTCTATTAGTATTTTTTAAGCAGATTCTAGGTCATACATGTATTTGAAATTTTTGAAATTGAAATTTTCTATGTGTTTTAAGAAAAAAGTTTAAAATCGCTATTTCTCTTCGGAATTTTAATATCATTCCTCACAATCTTTTCTATTAGTATTTTTTAAGCAGATTCTAGGTCATACATGTATTTGAAATTTTTGAAATTGAAATTTTCTATGAGTTTTAAGAAAAAAGTTTAAAATCGCTATTTCTCTTCGGAATTTTAATATCATTCCTCACAATCTTTTCTATTAGTATTTTTTAAGCAGATTCTAGGTCATACATGTATTTGAAATTTTTGAAATTGAAATTTTCTATGAGTTTTAAGAAAAAAGTTTAAAATCGCTATTTCTCTTCGGAATTTTAATATCATTCCTCACAATCCTTTCTATTAGTATTTTTTAAGCAGATTCTAGGCCATACATGTATTTGAAATTTTTAAAATTGAAATTTTCTATGTGTTTTAAGAAAAAAATTTTAAAATCGCTATTTATCTTCGGAATTTTAATATCATTCCTCACAATCTTTTCTATTAGTATTTTTTAAGCAGATTCTAGGCCCTACATGTATTTGAAATTTTTGAAATTGAAATTTTCTATGTGTTTTAAGAAAAAAAGTTTAAAATCGCTATTTCTCTTCGGAATTTTAATATCATTCCTCACAATCTTTTCTATTAGTATTTTTTAAGCAGATTCTAGGCCCTACATGTATTTGAAATTTTTGAAATTGAAATTTTCTATGTGTTTTAAGAAAAAAAGTTTAAAATCGCTATTTCTCTTCGGAATTTTAATATCATTCCTCACAATCTTTTCTATTAGTATTTTTTAGGCAGATTCTAGGCCCTACATGTATTTGAAATTTTTGAAATTGAAATTTTCTATGTGTTTTAAGAAAAAAATTTTAAAATCGCTATTTCTCTTCGGAATTTTAATATCATTCCTCACAATCTTTTCTATTAGTATTTTTTAGGCAGATTCTAGGCCCTACATGTATTTGAAATTTTTGAAATTGAAATTTTCTATGTGTTTTAAGAAAAAAATTTTAAAATCGCTATTTATCTTCGGAATTTTAATATCATTCCTCACAATCTTTTCTATTAGTATTTTTTAGGCAGATTCTAGGCCCTACATGTATTTGAAATTTTTGAAATTGAAATTTTCTATGTGTTTTAAGAAAAAAATTTTAAAATCGCTATTTATCTTCGGAATTTTAATATCATTCATCACAATCTTTTCTATTAGTATTTTTTTAGCAGATTCTAGGCCATACATGTATTTGAAATTCTTAAAATTGAAATTTTCTATGAGTTTTAAGAAAAAAATTTAAAATCGCTATTTCTCTTCGGAATTTTAATATCATTCCTCACAATCTTTTCTATTAGTATTTTTTAAGCAGATTCTAGGCCCTACATGTATTTGAAATTTTTGAAATTGAAATTTTCTATGTGTTTTAAGAAAAAAAGTTTAAAATCGCTATTTCTCTTCGGAATTTTAATATCATTCCTCACAATCTTTTCTATTAGTATTTTTTAGGCAGATTCTAGGCCCTACATGTATTTGAAATTTTTGAAATTGAAATTTTCTATGTGTTTTAAGAAAAAAATTTTAAAATCGCTATTTATCTTCGGAATTTTAATATCATTCCTCACAATCTTTTCTATTAGTATTTTTTAGGCAGATTCTAGGCCCTACATGTATTTGAAATTTTTGAAATTGAAATTTTCTATGTGTTTTAAGAAAAAAATTTTAAAATCGCTATTTATCTTCGGAATTTTAATATCATTCCTCACAATCTTTTCTATTAGTATTTTTTTAGCAGATTCTAGGCCATACATGTATTTGAAATTCTTAAAATTGAAATTTTCTATGAGTTTTAAGAAAAAAATTTAAAATCGCTATTTCTCTTCGGAATTTTAATATTATTCCTCACAATCTTTTCTATTAGTATTTTTTAAGCAGATTCTAGGCCATACATGTATTTGAAATTTTTGAAATTGAAATTGTCTATGAGTTTTAAGAAAAAAAGTTTAAAATCGCTATTTCTCTTCGAAATTTTAATATCATTCCTCACAATCTTTTCTATTAGTATTTTTTAAGCAGATTCTAGGCCCTACATGTATTTGAAATTTTTGAAATTGAAATTTTCTATGTGTTTTAAGAAAAAAAGTTTAAAATCGCTATTTCTCTTCGGAATTTTAATATCATTCCTCACAATCTTTTCTATTAGTATTTTTTAGGCAGATTCTAGGCCCTACATGTATTTGAAATTTTTGAAATTGAAATTTTCTATGTGTTTTAAGAAAAAAATTTTAAAATCGCTATTTCTCTTCGGAATTTTAATATCATTCCTCACAATCTTTTCTATTAGTATTTTTTAAGCAGATTCTAGGCCCTACATGTATTTGAAATTTTTGAAATTGAAATTTTCTATGTGTTTTAAGAAAAAAATTTTAAAATCGCTATTTCTCTTCGGAATTTTAATATCATTCCTCACAATCTTTTCTATTAGTATTTTTTAGGCAGATTCTAGGCCCTACATGTATTTGAAATTTTTGAAATTGAAATTTTCTATGTGTTTTAAGAAAAAAATTTTAAAATCGCTATTTATCTTCGGAATTTTAATATCATTCCTCACAATCTTTTCTATTAGTATTTTTTAGGCAGATTCTAGGCCCTACATGTATTTGAAATTTTTGAAATTGAAATTTTCTATGTGTTTTAAGAAAAAAATTTTAAAATCGCTATTTATCTTCGGAATTTTAATATCATTCCTCACAATCTTTTCTATTAGTATTTTTTAGGCAGATTCTAGGCCCTACATGTATTTGAAATTTTTGAAATTGAAATTTTCTATGAGTTTTAAGAAAAAAGTTTATAATCGCTATTTCTCTTCGGAATTTTAATATCATTCCTCACAATCTTTTCTATTAGTATTTTTTAGGCAGATTCTAGGTCATACATGTATTTGAAATTTTTGAAATTGAAATTTTCTATGTGTTTTAAGAAAAAAAGTTTAAAATCGCTATTTCTCTTCGGGATTTTAATATCATTCCTCACAATCTTTTCTATTAGTATTTTTTAAGCAGATTCTAGGCCCTACATGTATTTGAAATTTTTGAAATTGAAATTTTCTATGTGTTTTAAGAAAAAAAGTTTAAAATCGCTATTTCTCTTCGGAATTTTAATATCATTCCTCACAATCTTTTCTATTAGTATTTTTTAGGCAGATTCTAGGCCCTACATGTATTTGAAATTTTTGAAATTGAAATTTTCTATGTGTTTTAAGAAAAAAATTTTAAAATCGCTATTTCTCTTCGGAATTTTAATATCATTCCTCACAATCTTTTCTATTAGTATTTTTTAGGCAGATTCTAGGCCCTACATGTATTTGAAATTTTTGAAATTGAAATTTTCTATGAGTTTTAAGAAAAAAGTTTATAATCGCTATTTCTCTTCGGAATTTTAATATCATTCCTCACAATCTTTTCTATTAGTATTTTTTAGGCAGATTCTAGGTCATACATGTATTTGAAATTTTTGAAATTGAAATTTTCTATGAGTTTTAAGAAAAAAATTTTAAAATCGCTATTTCTCTTCGGAATTTTAATATCATTCCTCACAATCTTTTCTATTAGTATTTTTTAAGCAGATTCTAGGTCATACATGTATTTGAAATTTTTGAAATTGAAATTTTCTATGTGTTTTAAGAAAAAAGTTTAAAATCGCTATTTCTCTTCGGAATTTTAATATCATTCCTCACAATCTTTTATATTAGTATTTTTTAAGCATATTCTAGGTCATACATGTATTTGAAATTTTTGAAATTGAAATTTTCTATGAGTTTTAAGAAAAAAGTTTAAAATCGCTATTTCTCTTCGGAATTTTAATATCATTCCTCACAATCTTTTCTATTAGTATTTTTTAAGCAGATTCTAGGTCATACATGTATTTGAAATTTTTGAAATTGAAATTTTCTATGAGTTTTAAGAAAAAAGTTTAAAATCGCTATTTCTCTTCGGAATTTTAATATCATTCCTCACAATCTTTTCTATTAGTATTTTTTAAGCAGATTCTAGGCCATACATGTATTTGAAATTTTTGAAATTGAAATTTTCTATGAGTTTTAAGAAAAAAGTTTAAAATCGCTATTTCTCTTCGGAATTTTAATATCATTCCTCACAATCCTTTCTATTAGTATTTTTTAAGCAGATTCTAGGCCATACATGTATTTGAAATTTTTAAAATTGAAATTTTCTATGTGTTTTAAGAAAAAAATTTTAAAATCGCTATTTATCTTCGGAATTTTAATATCATTCCTCACAATCTTTTCTATTAGTATTTTTTAAGCAGATTCTAGGCCCTACATGTATTTGAAATTTTTGAAATTGAAATTTTCTATGTGTTTTAAGAAAAAAAGTTTAAAATCGCTATTTCTCTTCGGAATTTTAATATCATTCCTCACAATCTTTTCTATTAGTATTTTTTAAGCAGATTCTAGGCCCTACATGTATTTGAAATTTTTGAAATTGAAATTTTCTATGTGTTTTAAGAAAAAAATTTTAAAATCGCTATTTCTCTTCGGAATTTTAATATTATTCCTCACAATCATTTCTATTAGTATTTTTTAAGCAGATTCTAGGCCATACATGTATTTGAAATTTTTGAAATTGAAATTTTCTATGAGTTTTAAGAAAAAAAATTTAAAATCGCTATTTATCTTCGGAATTTTAATATCATTCCTCACAATCTTTTCTATTAGTATTTTTTAGGCAGATTCTAGGCCCTACATGTATTTGAAATTTTTGAAATTGAAATTTTCTATGTGTTTTAAGAAAAAAATTTTAAAATCGCTATTTATCTTCGGAATTTTAATATCATTCATCACAATCTTTTCTATTAGTATTTTTTTAGCAGATTCTAGGCCATACATGTATTTGAAATTCTTAAAATTGAAATTTTCTATGAGTTTTAAGAAAAAAGTTTAAAATCGCTATTTCTCTTCGGAATTTTAATATCATTCCTCACAATCTTTTCTATTAGTATTTTTTAAGCAGATTCTAGGCCATACATGTATTTGAAATTTTTGAAATTGAAATTTTCTATGTGTTTTAAGAAAAAAAGTTTAAAATCGCTATTTCTCTTCGGAATTTTAATATCATTCCTCACAATCTTTTCTATTAGTATTTTTTAGGCAGATTCTAGGCCCTACATGTATTTGAAATTTTTGAAATTGAAATTTTCTATGTGTTTTAAGAAAAAAATTTTAAAATCGCTATTTATCTTCGGAATTTTAATATCATTCCTCACAATCTTTTCTATTAGTATTTTTTAGGCAGATTCTAGGCCCTACATGTATTTGAAATTTTTGAAATTGAAATTTTCTATGTGTTTTAAGAAAAAAATTTTAAAATCGCTATTTATCTTCGGAATTTTAATATCATTCCTCACAATCTTTTCTATTAGTATTTTTTTAGCAGATTCTAGGCCATACATGTATTTGAAATTCTTAAAATTGAAATTTTCTATGAGTTTTAAGAAAAAAATTTAAAATCGCTATTTCTCTTCGGAATTTTAATATTATTCCTCACAATCTTTTCTATTAGTATTTTTTAAGCAGATTCTAGGCCATACATGTATTTGAAATTTTTGAAATTGAAATTGTCTATGAGTTTTAAGAAAAAAAGTTTAAAATCGCTATTTCTCTTCGGAATTTTAATATCATTCCTCACAATCTTTTCTATTAGTATTTTTTAAGCAGATTCTAGGCCCTACATGTATTTGAAATTTTTGAAATTGAAATTTTCTATGTGTTTTAAGAAAAAAAGTTTAAAATCGCTATTTCTCTTCGGAATTTTAATATCATTCCTCACAATCTTTTCTATTAGTATTTTTTAGGCAGATTCTAGGCCCTACATGTATTTGAAATTTTTGAAATTGAAATTTTCTATGTGTTTTAAGAAAAAAATTTTAAAATCGCTATTTCTCTTCGGAATTTTAATATCATTCCTCACAATCTTTTCTATTAGTATTTTTTAAGCAGATTCTAGGCCCTACATGTATTTGAAATTTTTGAAATTGAAATTTTCTATGTGTTTTAAGAAAAAAATTTTAAAATCGCTATTTCTCTTCGGAATTTTAATATCATTCCTCACAATCTTTTCTATTAGTATTTTTTAGGCAGATTCTAGGCCCTACATGTATTTGAAATTTTTGAAATTGAAATTTTCTATGTGTTTTAAGAAAAAAATTTTAAAATCGCTATTTATCTTCGGAATTTTAATATCATTCCTCACAATCTTTTCTATTAGTATTTTTTAGGCAGATTCTAGGCCCTACATGTATTTGAAATTTTTGAAATTGAAATTTTCTATGTGTTTTAAGAAAAAAATTTTAAAATCGCTATTTATCTTCGGAATTTTAATATCATTCCTCACAATCTTTTCTATTAGTATTTTTTAGGCAGATTCTAGGCCCTACATGTATTTGAAATTTTTGAAATTGAAATTTTCTATGAGTTTTAAGAAAAAAGTTTATAATCGCTATTTCTCTTCGGAATTTTAATATCATTCCTCACAATCTTTTCTATTAGTATTTTTTAGGCAGATTCTAGGTCATACATGTATTTGAAATTTTTGAAATTGAAATTTTCTATGTGTTTTAAGAAAAAAAGTTTAAAATCGCTATTTCTCTTCGGGATTTTAATATCATTCCTCACAATCTTTTCTATTAGTATTTTTTAAGCAGATTCTAGGCCCTACATGTATTTGAAATTTTTGAAATTGAAATTTTCTATGTGTTTTAAGAAAAAAAGTTTAAAATCGCTATTTCTCTTCGGAATTTTAATATCATTCCTCACAATCTTTTCTATTAGTATTTTTTAGGCAGATTCTAGGCCCTACATGTATTTGAAATTTTTGAAATTGAAATTTTCTATGTGTTTTAAGAAAAAAATTTTAAAATCGCTATTTCTCTTCGGAATTTTAATATCATTCCTCACAATCTTTTCTATTAGTATTTTTTAGGCAGATTCTAGGCCCTACATGTATTTGAAATTTTTGAAATTGAAATTTTCTATGAGTTTTAAGAAAAAAGTTTATAATCGCTATTTCTCTTCGGAATTTTAATATCATTCCTCACAATCTTTTCTATTAGTATTTTTTAGGCAGATTCTAGGTCATACATGTATTTGAAATTTTTGAAATTGAAATTTTCTATGAGTTTTAAGAAAAAAATTTTAAAATCGCTATTTCTCTTCGGAATTTTAATATCATTCCTCACAATCTTTTCTATTAGTATTTTTTAAGCAGATTCTAGGTCATACATGTATTTGAAATTTTTGAAATTGAAATTTTCTATGTGTTTTAAGAAAAAAGTTTAAAATCGCTATTTCTCTTCGGAATTTTAATATCATTCCTCACAATCTTTTATATTAGTATTTTTTAAGCATATTCTAGGTCATACATGTATTTGAAATTTTTGAAATTGAAATTTTCTATGAGTTTTAAGAAAAAAGTTTAAAATCGCTATTTCTCTTCGGAATTTTAATATCATTCCTCACAATCTTTTCTATTAGTATTTTTTAAGCAGATTCTAGGTCATACATGTATTTGAAATTTTTGAAATTGAAATTTTCTATGAGTTTTAAGAAAAAAGTTTAAAATCGCTATTTCTCTTCGGAATTTTAATATCATTCCTCACAATCTTTTCTATTAGTATTTTTTAAGCAGATTCTAGGCCATACATGTATTTGAAATTTTTGAAATTGAAATTTTCTATGTGTTTTAAGAAAAAAATTTTAAAATCGCTATTTATCTTCGGAATTTTAATATCATTCCTCACAATCTTTTCTATTAGTATTTTTTAAGCAGATTCTAGGCCCTACATGTATTTGAAATTTTTGAAATTGAAATTTTCTATGTGTTTTAAGAAAAAAAGTTTAAAATCGCTATTTCTCTTCGGAATTTTAATATCATTCCTCACAATCTTTTCTATTAGTATTTTTTAAGCAGATTCTAGGCCCTACATGTATTTGAAATTTTTGAAATTGAAATTTTCTATGTGTTTTAAGAAAAAAAGTTTAAAATCGCTATTTCTCTTCGGAATTTTAATATCATTCCTCACAATCTTTTCTATTAGTATTTTTTAGGCAGATTCTAGGCCCTACATGTATTTGAAATTTTTGAAATTGAAATTTTCTATGTGTTTTAAGAAAAAAATTTTAAAATCGCTATTTCTCTTCGGAATTTTAATATTATTCCTCACAATCATTTCTATTAGTATTTTTTAAGCAGATTCTAGGCCATACATGTATTTGAAATTTTTGAAATTGAAATTTTCTATGAGTTTTAAGAAAAAAAATTTAAAATCGCTATTTCTCTTCGGAATTTTAATATTATTCCTCACAATCTTTTCTATTAGTATTTTTTAAGCAGATTCTAGGCCATACATGTATTTGAAATTTTTGAAATTGAAATTTTCTATGAGTTTTAAGAAAAAAAGTTTAAAATCGCTATTTCTCTTCGGAATTTTAATATTATTCCTCACAATCATTTCTATTAGTATTTTCTAAGCAGATTCTAGGCCATACATGTATTTGAAATTTTTGAAATTGAAATTTTCTATGAGTTTTAAGAAAAAAAATTTAAAATCGCTATTTCTCTTCGGAATTTTAATATTATTCCTCACAATCTTTTCTATTAGTATTTTTTAAGCAGATTCTAGGCCATACATGTATTTGAAATTTTTGAAATTGAAATTTTCTATGAGTTTTAAGAAAAAAAATTTAAAATCGCTATTTCTCTTCGGAATTTTAATATCATTCCTCACAATCTTTTCTATTAGTATTTTTTAAGCAGATTCTAGGCCATATATGTATTTGAAATTTTTGAAATTGAAATTTTCTATGAGTTTTAAGAAAAAAATTTAAAATAGCTATTTCTTTTCGGAATTTTAATATCATTCCTCACATTCTTTTCTATTAGTATTTTTTAAGCAGATTCTAGGCCCTACATGTATTTGAAATTTTTGAAATTGAAATTTTCTACGAGTTTTAAGAAAAAAAGTTTAAAATCGCTATTTCTCTTCGGAATTTTAATATCATTCCTCACAATCTTTTCTATTAGTATTTTTTAAGCAGATTCTAGGCCATATATGTATTTGAAATTTTTGAAATTGAAATTTTCTATGAGTTTTAAGAAAAAAAATTTAAAATCGCTATTTCTCTTCGGAATTTTAATATCATTCCTCACAATCTTTTCTATTAGTATTTTTTAAGCAGATTCTAGGCCCTACATGTATTTGAAATTTTTGAAATTGAAATTTTCTACGAGTTTTAAGAAAAAAAGTTTAAAATCGCTATTTCTCTTCGGAATTTTAATATCATTCCTCACAATCTTTTCTATTCGTATTTTTTAAGCAGATTCTAGGCCATATATGTATTTGAAATTTTTGAAATTGAAATTTTCTATGAGTTTTAAGAAAAAAATTTAAAATAGCTATTTCTTTTCGGAATTTTAATATTATTCCTCACAATCTTTTCTATTAGTATTTTTTAAGCAGATTCTAGGCCATACATGTATTTGAAATTTTTGAAATTGAAATTTTCTACGAGTTTTAAGAAAAAAAGTATAAAATCGCTATTTATCTTCGGAATTTTAATATCATTCCTCACAATCTTTTCTATTAGTATTTTTTAAGCAGATTCTAGGCCATACATGTATTTGAAATTTTTGAAATTGAAATTTTCTACGAGTTTTAAGAAAAAAAGTTTAAAATCGCTATTTCTCTTCGGAATTTTAATATCATTCCTCACAATCTTTTCTATTAGTATTTTTTAAGCAGATTCTAGGCCATATATGTATTTGAAATTTTTGAAATTGAAATTTTCTACGAGTTTTAAGAAAAAAAGTTTAAAATCGCTATTTCTCTTCGGAATTTTAATATCATTCCTCACAATCTTTTCTATTAGTATTTTTTAAGCAGATTCTAGGCCATATATGTATTTGAAATTTTTGAAATTGAAATTTTCTATGTGTTTTAAGAAAAAAATTTTAAAATCGCTATTTCTCTTCGGAATTTTAATATCATTCCTCACAATCTTTTCTATTAGTATTTTTTAAGCAGATTCTAGGCCATACATGTATTTAAAATTTTTGAAATTGAAATTTTCTATTAGTTTTAAGAAAAAAGTTTAAAATCGCTATTTCTCTTCGGAATTTTAATATCATTCCTCACAATCTTTTCTATTAGTATTTTTTAAGCAGATTCTAGGCCATACATGTATTTAAAATTTTTGAAATTGAAATTTTCTATGAGTTTTAAGAAAAAAAGTTTAAAATCGCTATTTATCTTCGGAATTTTAATATCATTCCTCACAATCTTTTCTATTAGTATTTTTTAAGCAGATTCTAGGCCATACATGTATTTGAAATTTTTGAAATTGAAATTTTCTATGTGTTTTAAGAAAAAAATTTTAAAATCGCTATTTCTCTTCGGAATTTTAATATCATTCCTCACAATCTTTTCTATTAGTATTTTTTAAGCAGATTCTAGGCCATACATGTATTTAAAATTTTTGAAATTGAAATTTTCTATTAGTTTTAAGAAAAAAGTTTAAAATCGCTATTTCTCTTCGGAATTTTAATATCATTCCTCACAATCTTTTCTATTAGTATTTTTTAAGCAGATTCTAGGCCATACATGTATTTGAAATTTTTGAAATTGAAATTTTCTATGTGGTTTAAGAAAAAAATTTTAAAATCGCTATTTATCTTCGGAATTTTAATATCATTCCTCACAATCTTTTCTATTAGTATTTTTTAAGCAGATTCTAGGCCATACATGTATTTGAAATTTTTGAAATTGAAATTTTCTATGTGTTTTAAGAAAAAAATTTTAAAATCGCTATTTCTCTTCGGAATTTTAATATCATTCCTCACAATCTTTTCTATTAGTATTTTTTAAGCAGATTCTAGGCCATACATGTATTTGAAATTTTTGAAATTGAAATTTTCTATGTGTTTTAAGAAAAAAATTTTAAAATCGCTATTTCTCTTCGGAATTTTAATATCATTCCTCACAATCTTTTCTATTAGTATTTTTTAAGCAGATTCTAGGCCATACATGTATTTGAAATTTTTGAAATTGAAATTTTCTATGTGTTTTAAGAAAAAAATTTAAAATCGCTATTTCTCTTCGGAATTTTAATATCATTCCTCACAATCTTTTCTATTAGTATTTTTTAAGCAGATTCTAGGCCATACATGTATTTAAAATTTTTGAAATTGAAATTTTCTATTAGTTTTAAGAAAAAAGTTTAAAATCGCTATTTCTCTTCGGAATTTTAATATCATTCCTCACAATCTTTTCTATTAGTATTTTTTAAGCAGATTCTAGGCCATACATGTATTTGAAATTTTTGAAATTGAAATTTTCTATGTGGTTTAAGAAAAAAATTTTAAAATCGCTATTTCTCTTCGGAATTTTAATATCATTCCTCACAATCTTTTCTATTAGTATTTTTTAAGCAGATTCTAGGCCATACATGTATTTAAAATTTTTGAAATTGAAATTTTCTATTAGTTTTAAGAAAAAAGTTTAAAATCGCTATTTCTCTTCGGAATTTTAATATCATTCCTCACAATCTTTTCTATTAGTATTTTTTAAGCAGATTCTAGGCCATACATGTATTTGAAATTTTTGAAATTGAAATTTTCTATGTGGTTTAAGAAAAAAATTTTAAAATCGCTATTTATCTTCGGAATTTTAATATCATTCCTCACAATCTTTTCTATTAGTATTTTTTAGGCAGATTCTAGGCCCTACATGTATTTGAAATTTTTGAAATTGAAATTTTCTATGAGTTTTAAGAAAAAAGTTTAAAATCGCTATTTCTCTTCGGAATTTTAATATCATTCCTCACAATCTTTTCTATTAGTATTTTTTAGGCAGATTCTAGGCCATACATGTATTTGAAATTTTTGAAATTGAAATTTTCTATGAGTTTTAAGAAAAAAAGTTTAAAATCGCTATTTCTCTTCGGAATTTTAATATTATTCCTCACAATCTTTTCTAATAGTATTTTTTAAGCAGATTCTAGGCCATACATATATTTGAAATTTTTGAAATTGAAATTTTCTATGAGTTTTAAGAAAAAAAGTTTAAAATCGCTATTTCTCTTCGGAATTTTAATATCATTCCTCACAATCTTTTCTATTAGTATTTTTTAAGCAGATTCTAGGCCATACATATATTTGAAATTTTTGAAATTAAAATTTTCTATGAGTTTTAAGAAAAAAATTTTAAAATCGCTATTTCTCTTCGGAATTTTAATATCATTCCTCACAATCTTTTCTATTAGTATTTTTTAAGCAGATTCTAGGCCATACATGTATTTGAAATTTTTGAAATTGAAATTTTCTATGTGGTTTAAGAAAAAAATTTTAAAATCGCTATTTCTCTTCGGAATTTTAATATCATTCCTCACAATCTTTTCTATTAGTATTTTTTAAGCAGATTCTAGGCCATACATGTATTTGAAATTTTTGAAATTGAAATTTTCTATGAGTTTTAAGAAAAAAGTTTAAAATCGCTATTTCTCTTCGGAATTTTAATATCATTCCTCACAATCTTTTCTATTAGTATTTTTAAGCAGATTCTAGGCCATACATATATTTGAAATTTTTGAAATTGAAATTTTCTACGAGTTTTAAGAAAAAATTTTAAAATCGCTATTTCTCTTCGGAATTTTAATATTATTCCTCACAATCTTTTCTATTAGTATTTTTTAAGCAGATTCTAGGCCCTACATGTATTTGAAATTTTTGAAATTGAAATTTTCTATGAGTTTTAAGAAAAAAGTTTAAAATCGCTATTTCTCTTCGGAATTTTAATATCATTCCTCACAATCTTTTCTATTAGTATTTTTTAAGCAGATTCTAGGCCATACATGTATTTGAAATTTTTGAAATTGAAATTTTCTATGTGTTTTAAGAAAAAAATTTTAAAATCGCTATTTCTCTTCGGAATTTTAATATCATTCCTCACAATCTTTTCTATTAGTATTTTTTAAGCAGATTCTAGGCCATACATGTATTTGAAATTTTTGAAATTGAAATTTTCTATGTGTTTTAAGAAAAAAATTTTAAAATCGCTATTTCTCTTCGGAATTTTAATATCATTCCTCACAATCTTTTCTATTAGTATTTTTTAAGCAGATTCTAGGCCATACATGTATTTGAAATTTTTGAAATTGAAATTTTCTATGTGTTTTAAGAAAAAAATTTTAAAATCGCTATTTCTCTTCGGAATTTTAATATCATTCCTCACAATCTTTTCTATTAGTATTTTTTAAGCAGATTCTAGGCCCTACATGTATTTGAAATTTTTGAAATTGAAATTTTCTACGAGTTTTAAGAAAAAAAGTTTAAAATCGCTATTTCTCTTCGGAATTTTAATATCATTCCTCACAATCTTTTCTATTAGTATTTTTTAAGCAGATTCTAGGCCCTACATGTATTTGAAATTTTTGAAATTGAAATTTTCTACGAGTTTTAAGAAAAAAGTTTAAAATCGCTATTTCTCTTCGGAATTTTAATATCATTCCTCACAATCTTTTCTATTAGTATTTTTTAAGCAGATTCTAGGCCCTACATGTATTTGAAATTTTTGAAATTGAAATTTTCTATGTGTTTTAAGAAAAAAATTTTAAAATCGCTATTTCTCTTCGGAATTTTAATATCATTCCTCACAATCTTTTCTATTAGTATTTTTTAGGCAGATTCTAGGCCCTACATGTATTTGAAATTTTTGAAATTGAAATTTTCTATGTGTTTTAAGAAAAAAATTTTAAAATCGCTATTTATCTTCGGAATTTTAATATCATTCCTCACAATCTTTTCTATTAGTATTTTTTAGGCAGATTCTAGGCCCTACATGTATTTGAAATTTTTGAAATTGAAATTTTCTACGAGTTTTAAGAAAAAAAGTTTAAAATCGCTATTTCTCTTCGGAATTTTAATATCATTCCTCACAATCTTTTCTATTAGTATTTTTTAGGCAGATTCTAGGCCCTACATGTATTTGAAATTTTTGAAATTGAAATTTTCTATGTGTTTTAAGAAAAAAATTTTAAAATCGCTATTTATCTTCGGAATTTTAATATCATTCCTCACAATCTTTTCTATTAGTATTTTTTAGGCAGATTCTAGGCCCTACATGTATTTGAAATTTTTGAAATTGAAATTTTCTATGTGTTTTAAGAAAAAAATTTTAAAATCGCTATTTATCTTCGGAATTTTAATATCATTCATCACAATCTTTTCTATTAGTATTTTTTTAGCAGATTCTAGGCCATACATGTATTTGAAATTCTTAAAATTGAAATTTTCTATGAGTTTTAAGAAAAAAATTTAAAATCGCTATTTCTCTTCGGAATTTTAATATCATTCCTCACAATCTTTTCTATTAGTATTTTTTAAGCAGATTCTAGGCCCTACATGTATTTGAAATTTTTGAAATTGAAATTTTCTATGTGTTTTAAGAAAAAAAGTTTAAAATCGCTATTTCTCTTCGGAATTTTAATATCATTCCTCACAATCTTTTCTATTAGTATTTTTTAGGCAGATTCTAGGCCCTACATGTATTTGAAATTTTTGAAATTGAAATTTTCTATGTGTTTTAAGAAAAAAATTTTAAAATCGCTATTTATCTTCGGAATTTTAATATCATTCCTCACAATCTTTTCTATTAGTATTTTTTAGGCAGATTCTAGGCCCGACATGTATTTGAAATTTTTGAAATTGAAATTTTCTATGTGTTTTAAGAAAAAAATTTTAAAATCGCTATTTATCTTCGGAATTTTAATATCATTCCTCACAATCTTTTCTATTAGTATTTTTTTAGCAGATTCTAGGCCATACATGTATTTGAAATTCTTAAAATTGAAATTTTCTATGAGTTTTAAGAAAAAAATTTAAAATCGCTATTTCTCTTCGGAATTTTAATATTATTCCTCACAATCTTTTCTATTAGTATTTTTTAAGCAGATTCTAGGCCATACATGTATTTGAAATTTTTGAAATTGAAATTGTCTATGAGTTTTAAGAAAAAAAGTTTAAAATCGCTATTTCTCTTCGGAATTTTAATATCATTCCTCACAATCTTTTCTATTAGTATTTTTTAAGCAGATTCTAGGCCCTACATGTATTTGAAATTTTTGAAATTGAAATTTTCTATGTGTTTTAAGAAAAAAAGTTTAAAATCGCTATTTCTCTTCGGAATTTTAATATCATTCCTCACAATCTTTTCTATTAGTATTTTTTAGGCAGATTCTAGGCCCTACATGTATTTGAAATTTTTGAAATTGAAATTTTCTATGTGTTTTAAGAAAAAAATTTTAAAATCGCTATTTCTCTTCGGAATTTTAATATCATTCCTCACAATCTTTTCTATTAGTATTTTTTAAGCAGATTCTAGGCCCTACATGTATTTGAAATTTTTGAAATTGAAATTTTCTATGTGTTTTAAGAAAAAAATTTTAAAATCGCTATTTCTCTTCGGAATTTTAATATCATTCCTCACAATCTTTTCTATTAGTATTTTTTAGGCAGATTCTAGGCCCTACATGTATTTGAAATTTTTGAAATTGAAATTTTCTATGTGTTTTAAGAAAAAAATTTTAAAATCGCTATTTATCTTCGGAATTTTAATATCATTCCTCACAATCTTTTCTATTAGTATTTTTTAGGCAGATTCTAGGCCCTACATGTATTTGAAATTTTTGAAATTGAAATTTTCTATGTGTTTTAAGAAAAAAATTTTAAAATCGCTATTTATCTTCGGAATTTTAATATCATTCCTCACAATCTTTTCTATTAGTATTTTTTAGGCAGATTCTAGGCCCTACATGTATTTGAAATTTTTGAAATTGAAATTTTCTATGAGTTTTAAGAAAAAAGTTTATAATCGCTATTTCTCTTCGGAATTTTAATATCATTCCTCACAATCTTTTCTATTAGTATTTTTTAGGCAGATTCTAGGTCATACATGTATTTGAAATTTTTGAAATTGAAATTTTCTATGTGTTTTAAGAAAAAAAGTTTAAAATCGCTATTTCTCTTCGGAATTTTAATATCATTCCTCACAATCTTTTCTATTAGTATTTTTTAAGCAGATTCTAGGCCCTACATGTATTTGAAATTGAAATTTTCTATGTGTTTTAAGAAAAAAAGTTTAAAATCGCTATTTCTCTTCGGAATTTTAATATCATTCCTCACAATCTTTTCTATTAGTATTTTTTAGGCAGATTCTAGGCCCTACATGTATTTGAAATTTTTGAAATTGAAATTTTCTATGTGTTTTAAGAAAAAAATTTTAAAATCGCTATTTCTCTTCGGAATTTTAATATCATTCCTCACAATCTTTTCTATTAGTATTTTTTAGGCAGATTCTAGGCCCTACATGTATTTGAAATTTTTGAAATTGAAATTTTCTATGAGTTTTAAGAAAAAAGTTTATAATCGCTATTTCTCTTCGGAATTTTAATATCATTCCTCACAATCTTTTCTATTAGTATTTTTTAGGCAGATTCTAGGTCATACATGTATTTGAAATTTTTGAAATTGAAATTTTCTATGAGTTTTAAGAAAAAAATTTTAAAATCGCTATTTCTCTTCGGAATTTTAATATCATTCCTCACAATCTTTTCTATTAGTATTTTTTAAGCAGATTCTAGGTCATACATGTATTTGAAATTTTTGAAATTGAAATTTTCTATGTGTTTTAAGAAAAAAGTTTAAAATCGCTATTTCTCTTCGGAATTTTAATATCATTCCTCACAATCTTTTATATTAGTATTTTTTAAGCAGATTCTAGGTCATACATGTATTTGAAATTTTTGAAATTGAAATTTTCTATGAGTTTTAAGAAAAAAGTTTAAAATCGCTATTTCTCTTCGGAATTTTAATATCATTCCTCACAATCTTTTCTATTAGTATTTTTTAAGCAGATTCTAGGTCATACATGTATTTGAAATTTTTGAAATTGAAATTTTCTATGAGTTTTAAGAAAAAAGTTTAAAATCGCTATTTCTCTTCGGAATTTTAATATCATTCCTCACAATCTTTTCTATTAGTATTTTTTAAGCAGATTCTAGGCCATACATGTATTTGAAATTTTTGAAATTGAAATTTTCTATGTGTTTTAAGAAAAAAATTTTAAAATCGCTATTTATCTTCGGAATTTTAATATCATTCCTCACAATCTTTTCTATTAGTATTTTTTAAGCAGATTCTAGGCCCTACATGTATTTGAAATTTTTGAAATTGAAATTTTCTATGTGTTTTAAGAAAAAAAGTTTAAAATCGCTATTTCTCTTCGGAATTTTAATATCATTCCTCACAATCTTTTCTATTAGTATTTTTTAAGCAGATTCTAGGCCCTACATGTATTTGAAATTTTTGAAATTGAAATTTTCTATGAGTTTTAAGAAAAAAGTTTAAAATCGCTATTTCTCTTCGGAATTTTAATATCATTCCTCACAATCTTTTCTATTAGTATTTTTTAAGCAGATTCTAGGCCATACATATATTTGAAATTTTTGAAATTAAAATTTTCTATGAGTTTTAAGAAAAAAATTTTAAAATCGCTATTTCTCTTCGGAATTTTAATATCATTCCTCACAATCTTTTCTATTAGTATTTTTTAAGCAGATTCTAAGCCATACATGTATTTGAAATTTTTGAAATTGAAATTTTCTATGTGGTTTAAGAAAAAAATTTTAAAATCGCTATTTCTCTTCGGAATTTTAATATCATTCCTCACAATCTTTTCTATTAGTATTTTTTAAGCAGATTCTAGGCCATACATATATTTGAAATTTTTGAAATTAAAATTTTCTATGAGTTTTAAGAAAAAAATTTTAAAATCGCTATTTCTCTTCGGAATTTTAATATCATTCCTCACAATCTTTTCTATTAGTATTTTTTAAGCAGATTCTAAGCCATACATGTATTTGAAATTTTTGAAATTGAAATTTTCTATGTGGTTTAAGAAAAAAATTTTAAAATCGCTATTTCTCTTCGGAATTTTAATATCATTCCTCACAATCTTTTCTATTAGTATTTTTTAAGCAGATTCTAGGCCATACATGTATTTGAAATTTTTGAAATTGAAATTTTCTATGAGTTTTAAGAAAAAAGTTTAAAATCGCTATTTCTCTTCGGAATTTTAATATCATTCCTCACAATCTTTTCTATTAGTATTTTTAAGCAGATTCTAGGCCATACATATATTTGAAATTTTTGAAATTGAAATTTTCTACGAGTTTTAAGAAAAAAGTTTAAAATCGCTATTTCTCTTCGGAATTTTAATATCATTCCTCACAATCTTTTCTATTAGTATTTTTTAAGCAGATTCTAGGCCCTACATGTATTTGAAATTTTTGAAATTGAAATTTTCTATGAGTTTTAAGAAAAAAGTTTAAAATCGCTATTTCTCTTCGGAATTTTAATATCATTCCTCACAATCTTTTCTATTAGTATTTTTTAGGCAGATTCTAGGCCGTACATGTATTTGAAATTTTTGAAATTGAAATTTTCTATGTGTTTTAAGAAAAAAGTTTAAAATCGCTATTTCTCTTGGGAATTTTAATATCATTCCTTACAATCTTTTCTATTAGTATTTTTTAAGCAGATTCTAGGCCCTACATGTATTTGAAATTTTTGAAATTGAAATTTTCTATGAGTTTTAAGAAAAAAGTTTAAAATCGCTATTTCTCTTCGGAATTTTAATATTATTCCTCACAATCTTTTCTATTAGTATTTTTTAAGCAGATTCTAGGCCCTACATGTATTTGAAATTTTTGAAATTGAAATTTTCTATGAGTTTTAAGAAAAAAGTTTAAAATCGCTATTTCTCTTCGGAATTTTAATATCATTCCTCACAATCTTTTCTATTAGTATTTTTTAAGCAGATTCTAGGCCATACATGTATTTGAAATTTTTGAAATTGAAATTTTCTATGTGTTTTAAGAAAAAAAGTTTAAAATCGCTATTTCTCTTCGGAATTTTAATATCATTCCTCACAATCTTTTCTATTAGTATTTTTTAAGCAGATTCTAAGCCATACATGTATTTGAAATTTTTGAAATTGAAATTTTCTATGTGGTTTAAGAAAAAAATTTTAAAATCGCTATTTCTCTTCGGAATTTTAATATCATTCCTCACAATCTTTTCTATTAGTATTTTTTAAGCAGATTCTAGGCCATACATGTATTTGAAATTTTTGAAATTGAAATTTTCTATGTGGTTTAAGAAAAAAATTTTAAAATCGCTATTTATCTTCGGAATTTTAATATCATTCCTCACAATCTTTTCTATTAGTATTTTTTAGGCAGATTCTAGGCCCTACATGTATTTGAAATTTTTGAAATTGAAATTTTCTATGAGTTTTAAGAAAAAAGTTTAAAATCGCTATTTCTCTTCGGAATTTTAATATCATTCCTCACAATCTTTTCTATTAGTATTTTTTAGGCAGATTCTAGGCCATACATGTATTTGAAATTTTTGAAATTGAAATTTTCTATGAGTTTTAAGAAAAAAAGTTTAAAATCGCTATTTCTCTTCGGAATTTTAATATTATTCCTCACAATCTTTTCTAATAGTATTTTTTAAGCAGATTCTAGGCCATACATATATTTGAAATTTTTGAAATTGAAATTTTCTATGAGTTTTAAGAAAAAAAGTTTAAAATCGCTATTTCTCTTCGGAATTTTAATATCATTCCTCACAATCTTTTCTATTAGTATTTTTTAAGCAGATTCTAGGCCATACATATATTTGAAATTTTTGAAATTAAAATTTTCTATGAGTTTTAAGAAAAAAATTTTAAAATCGCTATTTCTCTTCGGAATTTTAATATCATTCCTCACAATCTTTTCTATTAGTATTTTTTAAGCAGATTCTAAGCCATACATGTATTTGAAATTTTTGAAATTGAAATTTTCTATGTGGTTTAAGAAAAAAATTTTAAAATCGCTATTTCTCTTCGGAATTTTAATATCATTCCTCACAATCTTTTCTATTAGTATTTTTTAAGCAGATTCTAGGCCATACATGTATTTGAAATTTTTGAAATTGAAATTTTCTATGAGTTTTAAGAAAAAAGTTTAAAATCGCTATTTCTCTTCGGAATTTTAATATCATTCCTCACAATCTTTTCTATTAGTATTTTTAAGCAGATTCTAGGCCATACATATATTTGAAATTTTTGAAATTGAAATTTTCTACGAGTTTTAAGAAAAAAGTTTAAAATCGCTATTTCTCTTCGGAATTTTAATATCATTCCTCACAATCTTTTCTATTAGTATTTTTTAGGCAGATTCTAGGCCATACATGTATTTGAAATTTTTGAAATTGAAATTTTCTACGAGTTTTAAGAAAAAAGTTTAAAATCGCTATTTCTCTTGGGAATTTTAATATTATTCCTCACAATCTTTTCTATTAGTATTTTTTAAGCAGATTCTAGGCCCTACATGTATTTGAAATTTTTGAAATTGAAATTTTCTATGAGTTTTAAGAAAAAAGTTTAAAATCGCTATTTCTCTTCGGAATTTTAATATCATTCCTCACAATCTTTTCTATTAGTATTTTTTAGGCAGATTCTAGGCCGTACATGTATTTGAAATTTTTGAAATTGAAATTTTCTATGTGTTTTAAGAAAAAAGTTTAAAATCGCTATTTCTCTTGGGAATTTTAATATCATTCCTTACAATCTTTTCTATTAGTATTTTTTAAGCAGATTCTAGGCCCTACATGTATTTGAAATTTTTGAAATTGAAATTTTCTATGAGTTTTAAGAAAAAAGTTTAAAATCGCTATTTCTCTTCGGAATTTTAATATTATTCCTCACAATCTTTTCTATTAGTATTTTTTAAGCAGATTCTAGGCCCTACATGTATTTGAAATTTTTGAAATTGAAATTTTCTATGAGTTTTAAGAAAAAAGTTTAAAATCGCTATTTCTCTTCGGAATTTTAATATCATTCCTCACAATCTTTTCTATTAGTATTTTTTAAGCAGATTCTAGGCCATACATGTATTTGAAATTTTTGAAATTGAAATTTTCTATGTGTTTTAAGAAAAAAATTTTAAAATCGCTATTTCTCTTCGGAATTTTAATATCATTCCTCACAATCTTTTCTATTAGTATTTTTTAAGCAGATTCTAGGCCCTACATGTATTTGAAATTTTTGAAATTGAAATTTTCTACGAGTTTTAAGAAAAAAAGTTTAAAATCGCTATTTCTCTTCGGAATTTTAATATCATTCCTCACAATCTTTTCTATTAGTATTTTTTAAGCAGATTCTAGGCCCTACATGTATTTGAAATTTTTGAAATTGAAATTTTCTACGAGTTTTAAGAAAAAAGTTTAAAATCGCTATTTCTCTTCGGAATTTTAATATCATTCCTCACAATCTTTTCTATTAGTATTTTTTAAGCAGATTCTAGGTCATACATGTATTTGAAATTTTTGAAATTGAAATTTTCTATGTGTTTTAAGAAAAAAATTTTAAAATCGCTATTTCTCTTCGGAATTTTAATATCATTCCTCACAATCTTTTCTATTAGTATTTTTTAGGCAGATTCTAGGCCCTACATGTATTTGAAATTTTTGAAATTGAAATTTTCTATGAGTTTTAAGAAAAAAGTTTAAAATCGCTATTTCTCTTCGGAATTTTAATATCATTCCTCACAATCTTTTCTATTAGTATTTTTTAAGCAGATTCTAGGCCATACATGTATTTGAAATTTTTGAAATTGAAATTTTCTATGTGTTTTAAGAAAAAAATTTTAAAATCGCTATTTCTCTTCGGAATTTTAATATCATTCCTCACAATCTTTTCTATTAGTATTTTTTAGGCAGATTCTAGGCCCTACATGTATTTGAAATTTTTGAAATTGAAATTTTCTATGTGTTTTAAGAAAAAAATTTTAAAATCGCTATTTCTCTTCGGAATTTTAATATCATTCCTCACAATCTTTTCTATTAGTATTTTTTAGGCAGATTCTAGGCCCTACATGTATTTGAAATTTTTGAAATTGAAATTTTCTATGTGTTTTAAGAAAAAAATTTTAAAATCGCTATTTCTCTTCGGAATTTTAATATCATTCCTCACAATCTTTTCTATTAGTATTTTTTAGGCAGATTCTAGGCCCTACATGTATTTGAAATTTTTGAAATTGAAATTTTCTATGAGTTTTAAGAAAAAAGTTTAAAATCGCTATTTCTCTTCGGAATTTTAATATCATTCCTCACAATCTTTTCTATTAGTATTTTTAAGCAGATTCTAGGCCATACATGTATTTGAAATTTTTGAAATTGAAATTTTCTATGAGTTTTAAGAAAAAAGTTTAAAATCGCTATTTCTCTTCGGACATTTAGCATTTTTTGTACATTTCTTGCCAAAATTCCATTTGGAATTTTGACCAGAAGAGCAAAAGCATTTTCTATTGGCATTGAAGCGAACATTTCCTTCATCAATTCAGCCGGCAATTGTCGACGCCGATTTGATGATTTCAACTGTAAAAATATTAAAATAATCTGTGCAAATTTTAATAAAATAACCCACTTTTTTGATGTATGTCTCTTTTTTAGTCATTTTTTCCTTTAATTCACGAATTTGTTCCTCCAACTTTGCAATTTTCTTTGATCCTTTTCTGCTAATATTTTCTGGACTTCCTCCACCAATTTTCCACTGACATTTTGATCTTTATTTTGTTGTTCCATTTAAATTTTAATATTTTTGATCAGATTTAATAAATTGATTCGAATATCTTTCAAAAATGAATTTTAAATTAAAAGTGTAGGAGGAATGGAATTTTTTTAATAATAAAATAAATTAAGAAGACAGAATAAGGGAAATTCGCTTCTTTTTATAATGTAAGGGTAAAAAATTAAAATGATATTCTAATATATAAAATTATTCTAGAAAAGAAATTTTCAACATGTATCATTATCAGTATTATTATAAAATAATTTCTAATAAAAAAGCCTTTCACAATTTCTTTTTTCAAATTCAATCTCTTTGTCCAAATCATAATTAAAAATTCATTCATCCCATTAGAAATATGAAATATCACAAAAATAGATTCATTTTTAATTGAATCCTTCTTTTAAGCCAAAATGAATAATTTTTATTCAATTCAAATTTCATATCCCATCAAAATCAATTAAAGTGATGTGATTTTTTTATTGCATTAAATCCTGAATAAATTAAAAATAATAAAATCATTTTCATTTATCTTCGTCATTTAAAAAAAAAATATTCCCTTCTCATTTTCGATAAAATTTTAATTCTTCTATTAAAAATAAAATCTAAAAATTGAAATAAATGATGTTCATCTTACTGGCCATATTTCTTGCCAATACATTGATGCTTGTTGATGCTTTGGATCCCCGATATGAAGGCATATGTCGTCCTTTTGAATTGCCATTGGAACCTGCAAGACCTTGCGCCGCAGGTAAAATAAATTTTTAATTTTATAAAATAAAATTTAGAAAATATTTATTTTATCAAAAAAATATTATTAAATATACAAAAAAATGCTATAGCGATATAATGATATGTTTCTTTTTTCTTTAAATTTATTTAATTAATAAATTTTACTGAATTTTAACTAATTCTAAAGTGATATACACCAAGAACAAAAATCGGTTTTAGATGCTTTAAACTTTAATTTTGGCCAAATTTCGAAAAATTATATTATACCATTCTATCGGTAATTAATTAAATAGTTTGCATCCCCTTATGGAAAAATGAAGGGTCCCTCCCCTCTTTGGGTGTCATGGTTTGGGTTTAGGATACATATAAGATGATTCTTACATGTTATTCTAACCTAACTCTATCCCAACCTTGATTGACCCTAACCCAAAATATGACAAACCATAGGGGGGAACCTTCACTTTCCAAAAAATGGAATTAAACTAAATAAGTACCATTCTATATATTCTTTGATAACTGATAAATAAATGATCAAATGTTATATATAGATTTAAAGAGGATTATGAAAAACTTTTTATTTATTTTTTTTTTTCTTAAATTAATTAGTTTTTTACCAAAAAAATTAAATATAATTTAATGGTTAAGTTTTTATAATATACTACTTAAAGTTATGAAAGGGTTTTATCTGTCAATCAACATTTCTTAATATCATTTTTCAATGATCAAAGAATATGGAAAATTGAATTTCGTTAATATTAATTTTTTTGAGTATTCCTCATTTTCATCCTCATCAGGTTGTACCGATCCGGAAGTGACACCAAATGTGGCAGATCAAAAGAAATGCATTGTAGCTTGTGCCGGTTGTGCATATAACACTGCGGTGGTTAGTGATGAAAATGGCGAAAGAGAATGTTCCAACACCACGTGCCAATATAGGCAGCCAACGCCGGGTGGTTTCATAAATAAATGCACATGGATTTGGTATGAATATGACAATGACACAATCAACAATGAAATGGCACCGACCAAGCCCATTTGCGAGCTGGATCCAGAACCGCCCACTGGAATTTGCGATGATTTCATATGTAAGTTTGGTTTATGCTAGTCCTGAATTAAGGTTGGATAGCTTTTTCCGAAATGGGACATTTGTCTGAATCCGAAAGCCTCAATTTAAATCTGGCCTAAAGTCGAAATAAATACCGATTGGTAATTTCGTTGGTTCGCATCCGGGTATAAATCCGGAATCCTTAATCCGGAAAAACATATAAAATAGTCCAAATTTAAGATTCGTATTTGGCAAATCCGAAAGGAAACTTATTCCATAATCTTGCGTGATGTGCCCTAGATTTATATAATGACTAAAAATACCCATAATTTTTTTCTTAAATTTGAGTTTTATGTAAATTCAGTGATCCGTTTAAAATCTCATTTACACCAATTAGGCATCGATTGAAAAACCGTTTATGCTCTTTCAAGACAGCAAGTGAATTATTTTGACCTTCCCAAAATGGGAAA
This sequence comes from Pratylenchus scribneri, assembly GCA_030063045.1. Classification (NCBI taxonomy): domain Eukaryota; kingdom Metazoa; phylum Nematoda; class Chromadorea; order Rhabditida; family Pratylenchidae; genus Pratylenchus; species Pratylenchus scribneri. Next base: position 49,587 of record JAQSEB010000124.1, read on the forward strand.
TTATTTTTGCTGACGTTTAAGAGAGCATTTATGATAAGTCCAAAAATAAAATTTTTGATATTTCCGGCATTTAAAATGAAGGATTGACCCCATTCATTTTTTTTTTATTTTTCCTTTCATAGAGAAAAAATTAATATTAGTTAAATATTAATCAATTAATATTAAATTATATTCTTATTTTATTTCAGATTATTGTCCGGAAGCGCTTCAGTATGTTCTCGAAGAATGTGGGGATTGTGATGCATATTTGAACGGCACTCGGGTGTGCAAATTCCGCGGACATCCAGATGAATATCTCATCAAAAATCTATCGGCTTCGAAACTTTATGAATGCACACTCATCAAAGGACCGTAAGTCCAACAAAAATTTTTAATATTTACCTAATTATTTCTTTTAAGATATGAATGGGCACCATGCACGATTAATTGTAATGAAGCAATCGAAACTGTTACTGATTCTGGTATTGATTTAACTCCGGAAAAATGCAATGAAATATGGTGTCATGATGATAAATGATAATGGATGAAAAGAATAATTAATACATTAATACTTATTTCTATCATTTTCATTTTAATGCATAAATTGCTAATTTTGGAAATTCAAATATAAAAAAAGTATCTAAAACTCGATAATAAGTTGATTTCTATCGATTTTAATCCGTATAAGTATCGCAAAATCTTCAAAAAATATTGATTTTCGGTTCTCCTATTTTCTATTAATTTGAGCAAATATTCCCAATTTCAATTTTAAATGGCATTGAATTTCTGAAATCGAAATTTATTTTGGGCAACCCTAATAATAAGTCAAAATGTATGTTAAATGACATAGAAGACAGATTAAGTGAATTAGTATTTTTCATTTAATTCGGCGAATTATAATTTATTCAGAAGTTTAACAGTTTTCCAAAAAAATATGGTCATACATTTAATTTTAAATGATTATGATGTAAATATTCCGACTGCACCTAATTAATTTAAAAAATTTGATTAATTTTTGCGTTACTGACATTTTTATTACATGTAATGAAATTTTTTTTGACTATGAAGTGGCATTTTCATTGAGACGTAAATATGGAACAGGTGCCAATTTTCTAAAGCCACTATAATTAAATTATTCATAGAATGACAAAATTACTTGTAATTCGAATTTAAGTTACTGAGATATTGCTAATATCATTTATCAGGAATGTTTCAAATCAATAATGAATTATTATTTATTAGCATTAAATTTAGAAAATATGAAATTTATCCATTGGAATTCACGGCTCATTCCTCCTATCGGTTTCTTCCTGAATTTTATTCTTCTATACCTTATCCTTAACAAAACACCAAAGGAAATGTGGTTGTACAGTCGAATTCTCTTTCAAACATGCATTTTGGACATTTTTTTCCTTGGTTTCTTTTTCATTGGAATGCCGGTTAGTAAAATCAAAAATGGTTTTTTATGAGGATTTTTCAGGATGGGACTCATTAAGAAATTAGTAACAGATATTTTTTAGACATATAAGATATTTGTAAATTTCGTTTATTTCTCTCATATTTTATTTAATTTTTCTCGAATAAAGTTCCAATTATTTTCTCCTGATGATGGTTATAACATTCATTACCATGGCTATTTGATTGAATTTTATTTTAATTTTTTTCACCAATCCGGATTGTGGATATTGTTTCTCGCACAACATTTTTTATTCCATTTGGATATTTTTGGAATTTCACTCCAATTTTTCTACCGATATTGCACATTAAATCGGTATGTTTTTTAAATGAATAACTTTTTCCTTCTGTTGTTGATGCAAATTAAATAAAATAAGGCATTTTTTTCTCATAGATTATTTTATTTTTCAAATATATTTTGAAGGAATAAAAGCAATTTTTTATGTTAAATAAAAATAAAATATTAGGAGAAATAACAAACAAAATGTTTGAATCAAAATGTTTGGATCAAAAATGTTTGGAGAAATAAAAAACAAAAATGTTTGGAGAAAAAAAAACAATAAAAATTAGATATAAATAATTATTTTAAATAAAATTAAAATTTTAATTTATCTAAAAATTTTTAAAATTTTTCAGACGTTGTCAAAGAAACTTAAAAAATCAAAAAAAAATTAATAGATACTAATATAAACTTCCTTTTCTTAGTATTTAATTTAATCTATAACTCACTTAATTTATAATTAAAATTATAATATAATTTTAATTTAATAATAAAAATATAAATTATTTTATAAAAATAATTTTTAGAGACATCCAAATCAATTTGCCTCGATATTTGCTCCTCTTTTTAATTCCATTTGCATTTAGCTTCATTTCCGGAATTCTATTATTTTGTATCTTTCCTGAAATAAAATCATCGAATTCAACCGAAAATTTACCCATTTTATCCTTCAATTTCGAACTAACACCAAGAATTAATTTATTTTCTGAATCAGCGACATTAATTTTTGCATTTATAATGAGTTTATTTTATGTTTGCACATATTTGATTATTTCTATCTGCGCCATCAAAATGATTCGTTTTGTGGCTGCAAATGCAATGACTGAACGACTGCTCCAATTGAACAAACAATTGACTCGGACATTGATCATTTGGGTAAGGAATTGAGCAAAATAAATGGTACCTTTCCGTTTTGCGCAAACCCACCAAAAATTATGAAAAACATGTCCCAGGGGTAATTTTTGGTGCCGATCATGAATCTGTGCCCTGAAATTAAGCTCACCAATAATTTGGAGTCATATAAAATTCCTATGGTCCGAGCCCTAAAGCCCAAATTCCAACCAAAGCCTTGATTGATACTTTGCCGAAATATTAGCCTTAATAAAAATGGTCATAACTTTTTTAAATTTTTGAATCTTATGAGAAACCAATGGTAATTTCGTGAACTGCTCATTAAGGCACGTCGAATAAGATATAATTTTGATAAAATAATTATCAATACTTTTTTTCAAGTTTTAACCCAAAATCCTTATCCTTACTTTTTCAACTTTAAATTTCACCTAACTTACATCGTTACCTGATATAGGCAAAAAATGAGCTCATCAGATTCATGATCAGCACTCAAAATTACCTCCAGTAGGACGCGATTTTCATAAATTTTGTTGGAGATGGCCCAAAACGGAAAAGTGCCAAATAAATAATCCCATTAATTAATTTTAGGCGTGTATTCCACTTATTTTTCAAGCATCTGTTATTGCTATAATGTTCATTCCATATTCCATTGTTTATCAAATACCAGTGGACATCGTTTCAACTTTAATTGGATGCCTTCCATTGTTGAACCCGTTGGCCAGTCTTTGGACTTTTCGCCCATACAGGGATGCCCTATTGGCACAATTCAAAAAAATTGGCAACCGAATTATCCCTTTATAAATTGATGTAATGGATTTGTTTTATTATTAACAAACATTTATTCATGAAAAAATGAAATTGTAAAAAATTCTTGCAGATAAATCGGCATTTCATAAAAATATAAATGTAATAATACTTTATTCCAATTCCCAAATACTGTCGAAATAGCTCGGAAAGAGATTTGGGAAAATGCTAGGAATGGGAGTAATAAGACTCAACAAATTCGATTTATTTCATTGGGAAAATTGTAAATATGTGAAGCCAATGAAAAGTTTAAAATTAATAAAAGACATTAAATTGGGGCAATCAAAAGGGCTTTATATTATACAATAAAATTGCATCAGATTTCACATTTCCCTGCTTGCCATTTCCATCAATTTTCCCTCAATATTCCTCATTTCATCTTCATCATTTTACCCCATTTTTCCATGCGTGGGAGGTGGAACAAACGTCGACTTGGATGGACGAAGCCGACAAATACAAATTTTTACTCATAGAAAGGAAAATTTAATTCCTTATTAATTTTTTTGAACTCTCATGTTTTTATCATATTAGCATTCTCAATATTATTTAGCTTTAAAGTATAAACAATTATCAATTATTAAATTGAGACATAAACAAAAAACAGAAGTAACATTTTTTACTTTACACATCTTTAATTAAATTATTTGCGAAATAACAATTAAGTATAAATCAAATCTATATTCAAATTTAATTTAAAGAAACCCAAACATTCAATAAAATTTCAGAAAAATATTCGAATATTTTCTCGGTTTAGGAAATAAAAATTGTTTTGAAACTTGAAAATAAGAATTTCCTGGATATATTGAATTTTCAATTTTTCATAATTAAACTCTATAATATATATGAAGTTTAATGAAAAATTCCGCAAACTAATTTTTTGTACTAAATCAGTACTAGCTTTGAAAATTATGATGTAATTGACGGGGCTCATTCTTCCTTAATGAATGTTCTTTCCTGAATTTTATTATTATTATTATATTTCTTATCCTCAAAAAACTCAAGTATATGTGGTTGTATTAAGATCTTACGGCAATTAACATCAATTAATAAGGAAAATATAAATTAATTCGAAATGTCAAATATTTTTTTAGAGTGCGGAATTCTCGGCGAACAATTATTTCTTTTCATCCATTGAGTAAATAAAATATTTGGCCATTACCATTTTGAATAAAAAAAAGTGGTATAGATACTAATTGTTTACTTTTAAATTTTTCTTATAATTTCAATTCAATTAAAATGTTCAGAGAAAAAAATTTTAGCCATTTTTCTTCTCACAAAATACAATAAATAAATTTACTTTTTTAAAATTATTATTTTCTAAAAAATGAGACAAATACATTGCCAAAAATAGAATAATTTCATCAAATAAATATTTGCCTTTTAATTGTCTTTTAATATAATAATTCATATAGCAATTTAAGAATTGTCCTATAAATTTTTTTGAATTATCAAAAAATTAAAAATTTAATATTTGAAAAAATTTTATTGCAAAAATGATTTATCATGGTGATGGATATTTCACTTTCCTGCTGAATAATGATTGGCTAAGTTTGTCAAATATTCTCATCACTTTGTCGGCTATTCTATTCTTCATCAATCCGCTTCGTAAAATTTCCGAATCTAGAACGGCATTGATATTGATGTTAAGCAAGGTTGGTGAAAAATATGAATTTTATTAATCATTTACGCAAAGAATATTTATATATTTTTATCTTAAAATTTATTATAAACCGGTTTAATTAAAATCAATATTAAACCGGTTGAAAAATTTAATATTTTATCAAAAAATTAAGGAAATTTCATCATTATTGTTTATTGTACTTTATTTTGTTGATGAATTTGGGATGACTAATGGCATTCGGACTGAAGATTTCCAATATATTTATTATATCTATACAGTGCCATTGATTTCCATTCGCCTGCATTTGGTTGCGTTGGCCTGGAGCCGGTTACATGCAGTCTATTTCCCATTCAGCTATTCAAATTGGGCCAATAAAAAGTAAGTCAACATCCAAAATCAAATAAATATTTTTTTAGATTCCTGCAAAAATGTTGCATTTTCATTTGGATCATTTCCGCAATATTGACTCCAATTTCCTTTTATGTTGAAAAAAACGAAATTTACGATTTTCCATTGATACTTTTTTCACGTAAATATTGGTTGGACAGAATTCCCGTCTATATTTCAATGGGCTTTTATGTGTTATTTTCGGCCAAATTGATTTGGAAATGTAATAAAATATGCAAAAATTAATAAATAGATTATTTTTCGGAGTAATTCATTCTAATAAGTTCATTTTCGACTAAACCAATTTTTGTTGAATTTTCAGACAAATTTATGTCAAATTCCCATATGAATGGAACGACTATGATGGAAAAGGATCATTCCAAAATTTCGTTGGCCTGTTTGTTCAGCCTAATCCCATATATATTTGACACCGTTTTGCTCTTTATAATTCAGTCCAGTAATTTCAACAAACAATCCGATGTAGTGAAGGATGTGATTATCACCCTAAAATTGCCCATCTTCTATATTTCACATATTTCCGAGGAGATTTGCCTGACAATTATTTGTGATGATTTTTGCCGTCTAGTTCGCGGCCAATTCCGTTCAATTTGTGCATGCACATTTTGGTGCATTTCCTTGGGTCATTGGAAATTCAATGAGAATAAAGTGACCGTAGCGAATGCATCTATTAGAATTAGCTCATGGGAAAAAATTCGTAAAAAATGTGTTGTTGATGTGAACAATCGATAAATATAATTACATATATTATTTGAAGATATTTATAACATTTGTAATGATTAAAAATGATAATGGCATAAAATATTATATTTAAATGAATTTTTAATATATTTCTAATGCAATTTAATTTTAGAATTGATCAAAGTCGGTTTTTTGATCGTTTCGATTTTCGGTTTAAAAAAAATTCGGTATCTCATCTCAAGTCCAAATTCTCCCTCATAGACAGGAAAATTTAATTCTTAATTAATTTTGTACTCTTTTTTTTTCATTTTGGCATTTTCGATATTATTTGGATTTTGAATATTAACAATTAAATTGAGAACGTAAACACAGAACAGAGTTGACATTTTCTATCTTTACCTCTGCACTCTAATTAAATTATTTGTGGAATGGCTATTACGTGTAAATTCCAATCTATATTCAAATTTATTTACTGAAATCAGACATTCAATATATTTTGAAAAATATTCAGATATATAAGTTAATATTATCCATCAGAAATAAAAATGCAACTAGAAATTCCATACTTTTTAATATTTTTATTTTTTTAAATAATTTATACTTATTAGTTGAAAAATTTCTGCATGAATTTTTAAACCAAATAAATAATGAAATATAGCTTAAAAATATGAATAAAAACAATTGACTAGGACATTGATCATTTGGGTAATAAATTGAATAACAAATAGTCTCCTATCATTTATAAATTTTCAGGCAAGCATTCCGCTTTTTTGCAAGCATTGCTTTTAGTTTTATTATTAATTCCATTATCTGAAACAGTGCACAATATTCTTTCAATTTGGCTTGGAAATTTTCCACTGTTCAACCCGTTGGCTAGTCTTTTAACATTTCGTCCTTATAGAGATGTACTATTGGCACAATTCAAAAAAATTGGCAACCGAATTGTGCCTCTATAGAATTTTATATACATTGATTTGTTTATCATTAAATGTTATTTATTGTTGAAAAAGCAATGAAAATATCAAAAATTTTGTGAAAATAAATCAGTATTTTAATGATGCAATAAAAAGTTGTCAAAATTAAGAATTAACTATTTTTGCACTCAATGTTTTTACAAATTGGAACTTTCCCAGTATTTTTTGACGTTAATTATTAACAATTTCATTGAGACGTAAATAAAGAGCAGGTGGAATTTACTTTTTCACCTCCGTAATTAAATATTCATGAAATGCCAGTTTTTCAGAATAGTAAATTCCAACTTGAATTTAACTTGTTGGATAAAGGAATATAACTATTAAGAATATTTTTGAAAATAATTTCTGAGGTGTCTGTAATTTTACATCATCCCAGCGAGACTTCAATAAAAATCTAATAATTCAAAAAATTTTCAAATAGTCGATTATTTTTAATAAAAAAAAAATTATGACGAATTTTATTTATAAATTTCTCGATTTTTTTATTCACCATATTAATTCAAAACAGTAGAAGGCATAAATTTGAACATTTTTATATATTTACAAGTTGAATGAAAAAATCGAAGAAAAAACGTGAATGACGTTTTTCATTTTATCTTTTTATGGTTTATCAGAATTAAAAATTACATTAATCGCGAAACCATTTAGAATCAGAACCGGCAATCCGCATTTCATACAAATTTGCTAATTACACTTTGAGGAAAAAATTCAAATGGTATTAGACATTTTAATTTTCATTGGCTTTAAATGATTACAATTTGATGGGATAAATATTCTTTTCATCATCCTTGTTTTTACTTCTTTCATTATTTCACTTCTTGCCCAACGAAATAGCTGAAAAATGTTTCATTAGAGAAAAAAAAATGAATTTATTTATTATAAAATTCCTAAAAATTATTTAATACAATATTTTGCGTTATAATTAAAACATTAAATAATTAATTATAAAAAATTATTAAACAAAAATTCTAAAATTCTACCGCAGCATAGATTCTTGCATTCCCGCAGCCAGCCACAATCAGTGATCAGCGGAACGCAGGCTTTGCTGAATATGCCGCAAGCATCGTCGGCTGCCACTTCTACAGAAATTAAAACAAATTTTAAAATTTATAATTTAATTTAAAAAATAAAAAATAAATAATAAATTTGGTTATAGTTTTAAATAAATCATAGATCTCCAAAAAATGATTGTTTGCTTTATTATTTTTTGAAAACTCCTTTAATAGAAGAGAAATTGATGAATGTGACATAAATAATAAAATGCACCTTGTTTGAAGAATACATTGCAAGCGATGAGCAGCAGTAATCCGAAAACCAGCAATTTGGGAGTGAAGAACATTTTTAATAGTTTAGTATTTGAAGAAAATGTTATTTTTCTAAAAATATATGTATATAAAAATGTTTTAAAATGTGCAAAAATTTGTTAAATATACAATTAAATTGAAAATAATTAATTTGTAAAAAATATTTAAGTTGTTAAAACATTTCGTAATTTCAATATTACAAATATTTATAATTACTAAATACTTCACAAAATAAACTCCGTCCATATTTTGTTTGAATGAGAATGAAAATCTGAAAAATGGGAAGAAAATAGTTTATAGAGGATTGATCGGATTTTCTTTGATGTCAACAACAGCAGCAGTTGTCCTTTCCTCCAATCTCACTTTCAATTCACCAACTGCTGCTGGAGGCAGTTGGGGTGTATAATGGTGGAGAAAAAGACCCGCCGAAAAGCCATTGAGGCCTGCAGCATGTGTGTGAATAAAAGGTCTCTATTTTTTGATAAAAATTGAGAAATCAAATGCCAATCACAGATTAAATTTGAAAAAATTTATTGCCGATGAGTTAAGAATTAAGATTATTGGAAAATATTTGAATATTTCCTCCTCCTCTTATTATCAAAGTAAAATGAAATTTTTTGGAACTTTGATGGAGGAGACTGATTCTTTGTTTAGTTCCATTAGGCAAAATTTTGAATTTTTTCATTCTCTTATCATGGCCATGTTCTTCACGTCTTTGAAGTTTGGACAGCTCTTTGTTGACAATAATTTTTTTCTTTTCAAATTTTCAAAAGTTTAGGAAAAATAAATCACCCTTCTCTAAAAATCCGAATTTTAGTAATAAGCAAATTCATACGAAAGATAAAAATGTAAATGATTATATAAATGAATTTAACAATTGCAAAATTAATGAAAACGATGCAATTTTAATGGAAAATAAATCAAGGATAATTTGTGGTTCTTTCAATATGGAATATTTTGCCAAAAATAAATGTCAATTTTGATGGTAAATTTCCATCTCTCCAACTTCAAATATAAACTTTCACGGCTTTGGCTTTTTTAAACTCTCATCAATTTTGCACGACAAATTGGGCATTTATTATTGTTCCTGCAAATAAATTTATTAATTTTTTATTATTTAGATCTTTTCTTGCCTGTTATCTTGCATACAATCCCAATGGAAATAATGCTAAAATAAAATTAATTTTATTATGTAAATTATAAATTTTTTATTTTAATGATATTTTTGACGCACTCCGCAATAAAGTCGTTCCAATTTATCATCATTCTCAAAATCAGCCAAACAAATTGCACATTCCTTTTCATTTTTATCCATATTTATAATATTTTTACCAAAAATTGCAACTAAAAAATATATACAATGGTACTCTTCAACGGGGGGGGGGCAAAATTTTAAGAGGGGGGGGGGGGGGGGGGCACCCGAAAATTTATTATTCTGCCTCCCCCGGTACTTAGAGAATCGAAAAATAGTACGGGAGGGAATTCTAAACCCTAAAAGTCTAACCTACCCTAAACCTAACCCTACCCTACTCTAAACCTCATTAGGGATCTTGATAAACCTTATTTAGGGTTTAGGGTAGGGTTAGGATAAGATTAGGGTATAATTCTTTCTTGACTACTTTCCTATTCTCTATTTTGGCTCAATTGGCAGAATTGCGCGAGCCACTTAAATCTTTGAATTTAAGGCTTTCACCTCAACCCCTTATTATTATCTTTCGCCAATCCCAATTCTCAATCTCACAGTCAGATTCCCATTCCGATTGCGCATTCCCATTGCCCATTCTATAACCATTTTACAAACTAAAAAGATCAGAGCTTTGTATTTACCTCAAAAAAGCAAAAACAAAAACGGGTAAATAGGCAATTTGAATTGGGCAATGAATGGGCAACAAATCTCACGAGTCAGATTTCCATTCCAATTGCGCATTCCCATTTCCTATCCAATATCCACTTTACAAACCAAAAAGATCAGCCGTAACCGTAAAGGCAAAAACAAATTCGAGTAAATGGGCAATTGAGCACGGAATGGGCAATAATAAATCGTAATTTTCTTTAACGGAATAATACTGTAGTTTAAGCTGAATAAAAGGAAAAAAAATATGTTTTCCCCCTGTTTTGTATTTCGCCTAATTAATTACGCTTGTTTTGTGTTTTACTAAATTCATATAGTGCCCAAATTACTCTCTTTCTCGGCGACTGATTTTTAGAATTTAATAAAAATTCTCAAATTTTCTTAAGCAATCTGATATAAATTGAATTCTGTTTTTCTGTATACATTAGTGTAGTCGATTTTTTTTTGTTTATTTTAATTTAATTTAATTTAAAAAATAATTTGTCCTTATTATTTTGTTGATTTGACGAGTTGATTTTAGATTTTATGAATAAAGAAAAAAAAAACTAAAAATTGAGAATCGAGCAATGAACGAAGCAGCAGATGTGGAGGCCATTTTTGATGATTGATGTAAAAAAAGAACAGCTTACATTCTATTTGGACAGCTTCACAATTAAATAAGTCAAATCCGGTGGAGAGAGAACATATAATTAACATAAGTAAATCTTTCGATTGCGTCAGAATTTTAGACCAAAAATTATTCATCAAAAGCATAAATTTTACAATTTGGGACAAAATCTTTTAATAATTATTCAAATAAATGAAAATTTTCAATGTAGTCCGAATTAGTCCTCCAACATTCATAGAGACCAAAATTGATAAAATTGGATTGAAATATGGCATTTTTGCAATTGAACAAATTTTGACATGAATTCTTTGAATTTTAATAATAAGCCAAATCATAGGAAAAATAAAAATGATATGCATAAATTATTGAAAACGATGGACTTTTAATAGAAAATAAAGCCAAGGTTACATTTTGTAGTTCTTCTTTAAATATGGAATATTTATGCCAAAAAAAGCTAGGCTGAAAGATGAATCAATTTTGTGGTAAATTTCTTTCTTTCCAATTTCAAATATAATTTTTTCACGGCATTGATAAAGTTATCACATTTTCACGACAAATTGGACATTTAAAATGGTTATATTTCCTGCAAATAAATATAATTTTTTTTAATTTAGATCTTTTCTCGCCTGTTATGTTGCATACAATCCCAATGGAAATAATGCTAAAATAAAATTAATTTTATTATGTAAATTATAAATTTTTTATTTTAATGATATTTTAAAATTTGACGCACGCCGCAGTAAAGTCGTTCCAATTTATCATCATTCTCAAAATCGCCCAAACAAATTGCACAATGCTTTTCATCCATATTTATAATATTTTTACCAAAAATTGCAACTATAAAATATAAAAATATATAAAATATTAATTTATCCAAAAATCACAATTTCTTGGTTAATTTAAATTTTAGCCGATTATCTTAACACTTATTAATGTCTAAACAAATATAGTGATAATTTTTATAAATTATCGAAAATTTATATTTAAGGATAACATATATTTTTAACCTCCTTTTCATTTATAAAAGAAAAATAAAATCAGAATTTCAAAATAAAATCAAACCAAATGCTAATTTTATAATAATTAACTAGTGGACGGAAGGGAAATGGGCGTAAGGGAAGTGGGTGTAAGGAATATGTGGAGTTTAAAGGAATATTCGGGAGGGGTTTATATGTTGGGAGTATTTGTAAACGCGCCAAGGCGCGTTAGACCTACCCTAGGGTTTCGGATTTTGAAATTATTTAAAGGTCTTAGACAGGCGCGCCAACCCTTTAAGCTTTGTTCACAATGGTCGTGTTCGTGCGAATGTTCGTGTTCGTGTGCGAGTGAGTGCTTCATGCTTCGACTTCATGCACAACCATTTCACACTGGGAGTGTTCGTGTTCATGCTCGAGTGAATGTTCATGTTCGTGTGAAACGAAAATTGCGAGTAATCTCTAATCTATTTCACAATGGAGAAATGAAGATGTGCACGAACACGAACACGAAGTGCACGAACAAAAATCAAATTGATTTGATTTTTTGGCTCTCCCTTGTTTTCGAGTTAATGCTATAGCACGAACACAAGCATTAACAAAAGCATTAATCATTGTGAACACCCCATGTGCATGCACTCGCACTCGAACATTGACATGAACATGAAGTCATTTTTTTCCCATTGTGAAATCCCGTAGATATTTTGTTCGTGCTCGAGTTCATGCTATAGCATTAACTCGGATTTTTTGTGCACGAACTCGGTGAGTGCATGCTTTTTTTAGGGTGTTCACAACAAAAACATTGATTTTAGCCTAACACGAACATTAACACGAACACGAACACGACCATTGTGAACAAAGCTTTAAGGTCGTGTGCAGGCTCGCTTCGCTCGCTGGCCTACTTAAGGTTGTGGGCAGGCTCGCTTCGCTCGCTCGCCTACTTAAGGTCGTGGGCAGGCTCGCTTCGCTCGCCAGCACTTCTTAAGGTCGTGGGTTCGAAATGAAATTTTAAACCGGTTTGCAAACCGATTTTGGCTGAAACACAAAATTAATATAAATTCTAATTCCCCATAGTCGATAACCCCCGAATATTAATTTTGATGTTATTTGGACAAATTTTCATTTTTTGAACCGGTTTGCAAACCGGTTTCGACCGAATAACAAAACCATTATCATTTTTGAATTCCCCATACCCGAAAACCCCAGAATCCCAATTTTCACCTCATTCCGTCAAAATTTCCATTTTTCCGCATGTTTTAAACCGGTTTGCAAACCATCTTTTGCGCAGATCAAAAAACTGATGTGATATTTGAATTCGCCATGGCCGAAAACCCCCGAGTCCCAATTTTCACTTTCCAATTCCTACTTCCACTATAGGCTTAGCTCTGGGGCGGGATATGGCCAAATCATGACTGCGCAATTTACAACTCAAACTCCTCCTAGGCCAAGCTGCGCACCCTGACGTGTTATATACCATTTTGAAGCTCGCACCCTAAATCGTGTCTCCACGTATATTTCATTTCAAAATATTAATGCGCAAAAAAGTTATGAACGAAAATTTAAAAAAATGCGGCCAAATTCTAAGTCCAAAAACCGGTTTTGCCCCTCTGCTAATGACCTGGCCAAATTCAACCTCACCCAAAATCATGTCCATATTCATCAATACGTGTGCATTCTGGATCCAGTTTCCGACCCCCATCCCACAACTCTCAAACAGAACCTTATTATACCCCAAAAAGCGTGTGACATTTTTTTCCTTAGCTTTTTATATTGAATATAATTCTTACCATTTGGAAAATGATGCAAAAATAGTTCTTCTTGTTTGAAATATTTGATCAATTCCATTAAATCAATTTTTGCTTTCCCTTTTGCCACCATTTTTCCATTTCTTTTTAATTTAAATTCAAAAATAATAAATTATACTCACAATTCTGCTATATGTTGCTGATGATGGGCTTCCAACTTTTTAGTCGAGAATGAAGGCTCATCTTTGGAAATTGTGGCATCACTAAAATTGATAAAAAAAAATTAATTTAAATTAATGCCATAATAAAATAATAAATTTTCTATCAATTCTGGTACTATTAGCCTAATTGAATTTTGGTATATTCTATTAATTATCATTTAGTCTTTTTCAATGGCTCAAATAAAATTTTGTGAACCGTTTTATTTATAAGAATTCAATATAAAGCGATTAAATCTATTTTAAATTAAGTTCAACTATAATTTTTGAATTTAAGTGAGTATTTTTGTAATCCATTTTAATTTTGGTAAAATTTGACCATTTGTAAAATGGTTTGACATTTTTAAACATACTTATATTTCTGGTAATTAGCATTTATCTAAATAGATAAATGAGAATTGGCCATAAATTAATTCATAATGGTACGTATTACTATATATGTACTGCGATAATTTAAAATTTTTAATGTCTGGTACTTAAATTTTGTGCAAATATGAAAGTCAATTATATAAACAATAAACATAATAGTATTTAATCAATGTATATTTATAGTTTATATTTATACCCATTCTCCTTATGGGCCAATCCCATTTGTTCACATTTCTTCAATGCCTCAAATCCATCATCGCCTTCTTCATAAATTGCCTCCTTCGGTTCTCCATTTTTGCCCCATTTCCATTGAAAAAGAAGTTTTGGATCTTTTTTATCATTGGAGAATTCATAAGGAATTAATATTGTCAGTTCTTCAGGCGTTTTTTTAATCACATTTTCAATTAGTTTGATATTTCCAAAAGTGAAAAATTTTGAATTCACTAAGAAATTAAGCAAACATTCTTGAAGATTGTCTGAAAATAATTGTATTTTTAAATCAAATTTTAATTTCTCACCTAATTTGTCCCTCCATTCCGGAGGCAATATAAGTCGATTTTCGGTCAGATTGATTAATTTTTCCATTGATAAATAATTTCTATCTTCTTCTAAAGCTTGCACATTCATCGAAAAACATTCTTCCGTTTTTTTATTTGCCTCAAAATTATTTGCCAATTTTTCAAAATAATATTTGTTCATATCATTTTTGTGAATTTTTAAATTTTTTATCTCATCATTCGGCACAATTCTTTTAAAAAATTGAAATTCTCTTTCATTGTGTAAATCTTCGACAAATATTTCGGTTTGAACAATTCGTGTCTCCAAAATATAATCCAAAATGCATTCAATTTCTGGTGTATGCTCTGAAATTCAATTATTAAATCATTTGTCATATTTTTGCGAAATCGTAAGAAATTTATATAATGACATTTAATCTAATTTAATTTAATTTAATTTACTGATTAATTTTTATTCTTCATTATTTTCTTCTTATGAAAATTAAAAGCTTAGAAATATTAATTAAGTTTATTTCACATTTTTTTTTGAAAAAATTAATAAAAATTCTTAGATAGGCTTAAATTTAATTTTAATTTTAAATGAGATTTTTATATTTGTCTTGATCGAATTTTCATTCTAAACCGACTATTGAACCTAAAATATTTTATAAAATAAAAAATATATAAAATTTCGTGTTTTTCTATAGGTTCAAAAAATGAGAAAGAAGAAAGATTAGAACAGAATAACATGAATATTATCGCATTTTAAAGTTGAAAACCTATTAAATATCTATTTTTAAACAAACATTTTTTAACTGTTCGGCAAAAACTTACTATTACCAATTAAAATGTATAATCAATAAAATTGTTTTTAAATTATTATTATGTTCATACTCCATGTGAAATGATGATGATTCGAAAAAAATAATTGCTTCTCATTAAAATATTTGAGCAATTCCATTGCATCTATTTTGTCCTTTTCTTGTGCCAACATTTTACCGTTTCTATTTCTGTCAAAAAAAGTTTAATTAATGGGAAAAATACCAATTTAATTTTAGTAAAAAAAAATATTAACCAGTCCTCGCTTCGCTTGGACTGCGTTGGGGGCTTCCACCCCCAAACCACCCGGACGCATATGCTCAATTTAGTAGAAATCGCCTGGGGCGATTTCGACACCTAGGCTAGTTTCGGTTAATTTACGATGTATCCATCAGCAAATTATCAGCAGTTGTTGCAACGTCAATTCGCTTGGGACTAGGAAGCGGCCTCCGCGAGCTTCAGCCTCGTCCCTAGCGAACCGCCGTCGAGGGATATAGTAGGCACCAATTGGTAATCCTATTTTTATTTTGGAAGCTTAGACGCCATTTGGTAACCGTATTTTTATTTTGGAAACTAAAAGAAAAAAATAAAAAAATTATATGCCACGGTGAGGATTCGAACCCGAGACCTCCCGCCAATTGTCCCAAGCACTAATCAAAGCGATATACCATTGCGCTAAAAGGTAACATTTGCTGCTTTCTTCCCACTTCGCCATAGTTTTAAGGATACATACGGGAAAACACATTTTTCGCCATAACTTTCGTACTATTGTCTAAAAATTTTTGTCACTTCTCATGCACACGGACACTGATCTTATAGTTACTGATGCAAAATTTCAGAAAAATCGATCCACACACAAAAAAGTTAAAGGGACCGGAAATCATTTTTGCCATTTTTTTAATAAACAAGAATTGTTCAATATAAATACATTTTTTGTGAATATATATATTTTTTGATAGTTTATTAATTTTCATTATTTCATTATTTAAAAGAAATACCCATTATTTTTTTGGTTGTTTAATTCAAATTGTTGACATTTTTTCAAAGCCTGGAATCCATGATGGCCCTCTTCATAAATTGTCTCCTCCGGTTTTGGCATTTTTACTCCCCAATTCCATCGCAAGACAACATTTGGATTTGAATTATTTTTATATTCCCTTAATATTGCCTTTTCTTCACTCATTTTGTCATTAAATTCATCCAAGAAAATTTGTTTGATGCTTCCAAATTTATATAATTTGGAATTTACAATGAAATCAAGCATACAATTTTGCAGGGAATCTGTGAAAATAAATAATTAATTTAAATTTTTGTGGGATAAGAAAAAGAAAATTGAATTAATATGGAATTATTAAAAATCAAAATAGGCGGAATTAAATAAAACATGCGTAATTTCACTTCGGGATTTCACTTCAATTAAAAATATTAATGTCAATAAATTATATCAAATTATAAATAAAAATAAATTAAATTCTTTAATTGAAAAGTGAGCAAAGTAATAAATAATAAATTAGAAAATATTATGAATAATATTTTAAAATAAATTTTCTCACCCAATTTTTTATGCCATTCGTCTGACAAGACATTTTGATTTTCTTTCAGACTGAACAAATTTTCCATTGTTAAGTAATTTCCATCAATATCTAAAGCCTCCACATTCATCCAAAAACATTCTTCAGTTTTTTTATTGGCTTCACCCTCATTTTCCAATTTTTCAAAATAATATTTATTCAAATCATTTTTGTATATTTTTAAATTTTTTATCTCATCATTTGGCACAATTCGTCGTAATATTTTATAATTTTCGGGGATATTTTTAGCAAATAATTCGGTTTTAACAATGCGCGTCTCCAAAATATATTTCAAAACACATTCAATTTCAGAAGAATTCTCTGAAATTAAATTATTAATTGATTGCCTTAAATTGTTTTTGGATTATTTTATTGTCTAAATTTTTCATCACTATTTTATTTCTCTAGAGTCGAGAATAAAATTCTAGAAAGGTTAATAAATATAACCGTTAAAATAAAATTGTTAATTTATAAGTATAATTATTAATAAATTCGTACCTTTTGTTTTTATGAATTGGTCGCTGAAAAATAATTGTTCCTCATTGAAATATTTGAGCAATTTCAATGCATCAATTTTTTCCTTTCCATAAGACAATATTTTGTTTTTTCTATTTTTTTAAAAATTAAATTAATGGGAAAAAATTATCAATTCTAGAAATAATACAAATTTTTCATAGTTTTATTTTTAATTTTGATTGTTAATATGTTTTATATAATAAAAAATAACCCGATGTCCAATTCCAATTCTTCACATTTTTTCAAAATTTTGAATCCATGATCGCCTTCCTCAAAAATTTTCTCCTCCGGTTTTGGCATATTTACATCCCATTTCCATTGTAAAACAATATTTGGTTTTTCTTTAAGTCTATATGCATAAATCATTACCATTTTCCTTATTTCATCGATTGTATTTCCCTTCAATTTATTCAGGAAAATTGGTTTGATGCTTCCAAATTTATATAATTTGGAATATATAATGAAATCAAGCATACAATTTTGCAAGGAATCTGTGAAAAATAAATAATTTATTTGAATTTTGTTCGAAGAAGGATGGAAAAATTGAACGTAGAAGGTTTTAAATGGCAGATTTAAATGAGAATGGCAATTTTAAGAATAAAAAAGGCGAAATAATTTAAGGATTAAAACAATGGAATTAATTTAAAACATTCGGATTTATAGAAAACTGGCGGAATTAAATGTTTGCAAAACAGGCGGAATTAATATTTGAGAAAAAGGCGAAATTAAATGTTTGGAAAACAGGCGGAATTAAATATTTGAGAAAAAGGCGGAATTAAATGTTTGGAAAACAGGCGGAATTAAATATTTGAGAAAAAGGCGCAATTAAATGTTTGGGAAACAGGCGGAATTAAATATTTGAGAAAAAGGCGGAATTAAATGTTTGGAAAACAGGCGGAATTAAATGTTTCGGAACAGGCGGAATTAAATATTTGGGAAAAAGGCGGAATTAAATGTTTGGAAAACAGGCGGAATTAAATATTTGAGAAAAAGGCGGAATTAAATGTTTGGAAAACAGGCGGAATTAAATGTTTGGGAACAGGCGGAATTAAATATTTGGGAAAAAGGCGGAATTAAATGTTTGGGAAACAGGCGGAATTAAATATTTGGGAAAAAGGCGGAATTAAATGTTTGGGAAAAAGGCGGAATTAAATGTTTGGAAAAAAGGCGGAATTAAATGTTTGGGAACAGGTGGAATTAAATATTTGGGAAACAGGCGGAATTAAATGTTTGGAAAACAGGCGGAATTAAATGTTTGGGAACAGGCGGAATAAATATTTGGGAAACAGGCGTAATTAAATGCTCAGAAGAACGCCCGCTAGGGCGTTCGGCAGGATTCTGAGCTAGCTAAGAATAAAGCCGACAGTTCCATTAAATTAAATATTAGAAATTTTAGTAATATAAAATAAATATCAAAAATAAATTTAAATTCTTTAATTGAAATTAAGTAAATGCTAATTAATTTTTAAAAATAAAGTTCACCTAATTTGTCCTGCCATTCCGGAGGTAATATAAGTCGATTTTCGGTCAGATTGATTAATTTTTCCATTGATAAATAATTTCTATCTTCTTCTAAAGCTTGCACATTCATCGAAAAACATTCTTCCGTTTTTTTATTTGCCTCAAAATTATTTGCCAATTTTTCAAAATAATATTTATTCATATCATTTTTGTGAATTTTTAAATTTTTTATCTCATCATTCGGCACAATTCTTTTAAAAAATTGAAATTCTCTTTCATTATGTAAATCTTCGACAAATATTTCGGTTTGAACAATTCGCGTTTCCAAAATATAATCCAAAATGCATTCAATTTCTGGTATATGCTCTGAAATTCAATTATTAAATCATTTGTCATATTTTTGCGAGATATTTCTAATAAATTTAATCGATTAATGACATTTAATTTAATTTGTTTTACTGATTAATTTTTATACTTCATTATTTTCTTCTCATGAAAATTATGTTTATTTCTAGGGTGCGAAAAAATCGGGGTCGGGGCCGGTCCACGGGGTCGGAATGGTCCGCGCTTCGCGCGGGGGGGATCGGGGTCGGGGTTGACGCACGCCACGGGGCCGGGATCGGGGTCGGGATTTTTGGGGTCCCCACGGGGGGGATCGGGGTGGGTCCACGGGGTCGCCTATTTTACAAAAAAAAAACGCAAAAAATTGGAAAAAAATTTTCAAACAATAAAATTGTTTTTATTTTTTGATGACTGAATTTTTGATCTCTACAAATTAAGGCGAAAAATTTTTGCTGATTTTGTAACTTTACTTCTAAAAAATTTTGTAAATTTAATTGATTTGGGTGCCAAAAATTGTAATTTTTAAGTAAATATTTTTAATTGCGAGTTGATTTGGAATTAATTATTTTGTTGGGAATAAAAATATATTAAGTCATTGGAAAATTTTCTTAAAAATAAAATTTATTGAAAAAAAAATATCCAGAGGTGCCGCTAGGCGCCGATGGAGAAAATTTTGGTATTTTTGTTGATTTTTCATGAAGAAAATTGCAATTTTTAACTTGATTTTCCTAAGAAAAATGAATATAAATTTACTAATCGTTAACAAAAATGCAATAATTAGGGGTGTATTTTCAATCCCGAAATTCCGGGGTTGGGACACGGGGTCGGGATCGGGGTCGGGGTTACCGCGCTTCGCGCGGGGGGGATCGGGGTCGGGGTGGACGCTCATCAAGGGGTCGGGATCGGGATCGGGGTGGCAAAACTCGCGGGATACCCCGGGGTCGGGGTTCGCACCCTATTTATTTCACATATTTTTTGAAAAAAATTTTAGATAAGCTTAATTTTTTTTAATTTGCAATACAATTTTGATATTTATTTTGCTCTATTCATTCTAAACCGATTAAATTTTTATGATTCCATCAAAGAATTTAATTTTCTTGAGTTTCACAAAACCAGTTTACAATAAAGAAAAATTAGAGCAGAATAAATAAAAAAAAATAAAATATCATCGCATTTTAAAATTGAAAACCTATAAAAATAAAACAACTTTTTTTTGAATATTTGTTAACTATTACCATGTGTTTTCGATAAAAATGTAAATTATTATTAATCAAATATTATTAATATTTTCATACTCTTTCTGATATGATGGCTCATAAATAATTGTTCCTTATTGAAATATTTGAGCAATTCCATTGCATCTATTTTTTCCTTTTCTTGCGCCAACATTTTGCCTTTTCTATTTCTGTAAAAAATAGTTTAATTAATGGGAAAAATACCAATTTAATTTTAGTAAATAAAAATATTAATTGTTCAATATAAATACATTTTTTGTGAACATATATATTTTTTAAGTTTATCAATTTTATTATTTTAATATATAATTTAGATACCCATTATTTTTTTGGTTTTTTAATTCAAATTGTTGACATTTTTTCAAAGCCAGGAATCCATGATGGCCCTCTTCATAAATTGTCTCCTCCGATTTTGGCATTTTTACTCCCCAATTCCATCGCAAGACAATATTTGAATTTTCATTGTTTTTATATTCCCTTAATATTGCTTTTTCTTCATCTGTTTTGCCCTTAAATTCATTCAAAAAAATTTGTTTGCTACTTCCAAATTTATATAATTTGGAATTTACAATGAAATCAAGCATACAATTTTGCAGGGAATCTGTGAAAATAAATAATTAATTTAAATTTTTGTGGGATAAGAAAAAGAAAAAAATTGAATTAATATGGAATTATTAAAAATCAAAATAGGCGGAATTAAATAAAACATGCGTAATTTCAATTCGGGATTTCACCTTTCAATTAAAAATGTTAATATCAATAAATTCGGTGGGGGTCTGTTCAGAGCCGACCGTTTCAGTGCCAGCGACTTTGGCGAGTCATAACTCAGCAAAAAAGAAACCGTTTGATGCAATCTTGGTATCATTGGATAGAGCTATTCAAGCTCTATTGAATAGTGGATAAAACTTTTTTGATTAATCAAAATTTTAATGACTTAAAGTGGAAAAAGTGAATAAGAGTCGTACATCTTTATTTAGAAGCTTGTAATTAAGTGGATATTCCACTATTCACATATTGCTATATATCATTTAATAGAGCTTGAATAGCTCTATCCAATGATGCCAAGATTACATCAAATGGTTTCTTTATTGCTGAGATATGAGTCGTCAAAATGGCTGGCACTGAAACGGCCGGCACTGAAACGTCCACCCGCGCAATAAATTATATCAAATTATAAATAAAAATAAATTAAATTCTTTAATTGAAAAGTGAGCAAAGTAATAAATAATAAATTAGAAAATATTATGAATAATATTTTAAAATAAATTTCTCACCCAATTTTTTATGCCATTCGTCTGACAAGACATTCTGATTTTCTTTCAGACTGAACAATTTTTCCATTGATAAGTAATTTCCCTCTATATCTGAAGCCTCCACGTTCATCCAAAAACATTCTTCAGTTTTTTTATTTGCTTCACCATCATTTTCCAATTTTTCAAAATAATATTTGTTCATATCATTTTTGTATATTTTTAAATTTTTTATCTCATCGTTTGGCACAATTCGACGTAATATTTTATAATTTTCGGAGATATTTTTAGCAAATAATTCGGTTTTAACAATGCGCGTCTCCAAAATGTATTCCATAACGCATTCCATTTCAGAAGAATGTTCTGAAATTTAATTATTAATTGATTTTTCAGATTATATTGCCATTGTTTTGATTATTTTATGTCAAAATTTTATTTCAATAAAATTTTAATTCTCGAATAGTAAAATTGTAAAGCTAAATGAATCGTTAAAATTATATTAATTTTTATTATTATTAATATGTTCAAACTTTTTATGAATTGATCGCTGAAATATAATTGTTCCTCATTGAAATATTTGATCAATTTCATTGCATCAATTTTTTCTTTTCCTTGTGCCACCATTTTGCCTTTTCTATTTCTGTCAAAAAATTAAATTAATGGGAAAAAATTATCAATTGTAGAAATAATAAAAATTTTTCATAAATTCGTTTTTATATAATAAAAAATCAGGCATGACCACGGCTACAATTTTTCTATAGCCGTAGCCGTTTTAGCCGTGGATATCTCATAGCCGTAACCGCCCATAGCCGCGTATTTTTTCAAATTTTATAGCCGTAGCCGCCCGCGGCTAGCCGCGGTTAGCCGTATTTTCGAAAAAAATTTTTTGGTCAAAAATATTTTTACAAAATAGTCCAGAAAAGAAAAAATAGGCAAAAATTATCCCGCAGGGAAAAATTTGCAAATTATTTACCAAAAATTTTAAAATAATGGCAAAAATTTGTAAATTAAAAAAATAATAAATATTGATGGAGAGAATTTTATGAAAAAATCTCCAAAAAATAGAAAATCTGTATATAGCGGCTATTTTGCGGCTAACCGCGGGTATGAGGTTCATAGCCGTTAGCCGCCCGTAGCCGTCCAATTTTCAAAAATTTGTAGCCGTTAGCCGCCCGTAGCCGCGGCTAGCCGCGGCTAACCGCGACTTAGCCGTAGCCGTGGTCATGCCTGTAAAAAATAACCCGATGTCCAATTCCAATTTTTCACATTTTTTCAAAATTTTGAATCCATGATCGCCTTCCTCAAAAATTGTCTCCTCCGGTTTTGGCATATTTACAACCCATTTCCATTGTAAAACAATATTTGGTTTTTCTTTAAGTCTATATGCCTTTACCAATACATTTTTCCTTATTTCGTCGCTTTTTTTTTCTTTCAATTTATCCAGGAAAATTGGTTTGATGCTTCCAAATTTATATAATTTTGAATTTATAATGAAATCAAGCATACAATTTTGTAGGGAATCTATAAAAATAAATAATTTATTTAATTTTGTTGTAAGAAGAAGGATGAAAAAAATGAACGTAGAAGATTTTAAATGGCATATTTAAATGAGAATGGCAATTTTAAGAATAAAAAAGCGAAATAATTTAATGATTAAAAGAATGGAATCAATTTAAAACATTCGGATTTATAAAAAAAGGCCGAATTAAATGTTTGGGAACAGGCGGAATTAAATGTTGGGAAAAAGGCGGAATTAAATGTTTGGAAATAGGCGGAATTAAATGTTGGGAAATAGACGGAATTAAATATTTGGGAACATACGGAATTAAATGTTGGGAAATAGGCGGAATTAAATGTTTGGAAAACAGGCGGAATAAATGTTTGGGAAATAGGCGGAATTACATGTTTGGGAACAGGCGGAATTAAATGTTGGGAAATAGGCGGAATTAAATGTTTGGGAACAGGCGGAATTAAATGTTGGGAAATATGCGGAATTAAATGTTGGGAAATAGGCGGAATTAAATGTTTGGGAAATAGGCGGAATAAATGTTTGGGAAATAGGCGGAATTAAATGTTTGGGAAATAGGCGGAATAAATGTTTGGGAAATAGGCGGAATTAAATGTTGGGAAATAGGCGGAATTAAATGTTGGGAAATATGCGGAATTAAATGTTGGGAAATAGGCGGAATTAAATGTTTGGGAAATAGGCGGAATAAATGTTTGGGAAATAGGCGGAATATTAAGGAAACAGGCTAAATTAAATTTTCGGAACCGGTAAAATTAAATTTCTAGGAATCAGGATAAATGTTTATGTAGTCAGAATAAATTAAATTTGCTCAAATAAATTAAAACAGCTCAGACGAAATTAATTAAAACAGCCGGATAAACCTTCAATTATTAAAATAAAAAACGACAATTTTATTAATTTAGAATTAGATATTTAACTAAATATAAAAATATTAATCAAAATAATATGAATTCTTTAATTGAAAATTTAGCATATTATTAAAATAATTTAAATGTTGATTAAATTTTTAAAATGATAAATCTTACCAAATTTTTTCTGCCATTCATTCGGCAAAAAAATTTTATTCTCAGATAGGTTGAACAATTTTTTCATTGATAAATAATTTCCATCTTTTCTTAAAACTTTCTCATTCATCGAAAAACATTCTTCAGTTTTTTTATTGGCTTCACCCTCATTTTCCAATTTTTCAAAATAATATTTATTCATATCATTTTTGTATATTTTTAAATTTTTTATCTCTTCATTCGGTACAATTCGTCGTAATATTTTATAATTTTCAGAGATATTTTTAGCAAATAATTCGGTTTTAACAATGCGCGTCTCCAAAATATATTCCAAAATGCATTCAAATTGGAGGGCTAAAAAATAAAGCAAATATTTATTAGTTTAATTTTTATTAATTTCATATTTTTCTTGAACTTACAATTTTTTCTCGGCAATATATAATTAAGAGGGTTAGGGGAAATGCATGAAGGAATATAAAAAATAATAAAAATAATGCAAAAAAATTTCATAATTTTAATTTTTTCTGAAAATAAGAATTAAACAACAAATTTATTACGAGAATGGTATATTTTCTCCATAAAATAAGTACATTTTGTCTATAAAATTGGTACTTTTTGTCCATAATGTAATAACTTATTAGTGCTAGCTCTTGATCTATAAACATCACAGCCATTTTATTCTCATCGAGACGCGTCGAACGATACAAATTACAAAGTTTGTCGGGGATTGGTTAAAAACTAAAAGAATTATAAACCAAAAACTAGATACGGTTTAAACAGTTAAATCCCTTGAATTTTGGACAAACCGCGACAAACTTTACATCAATCGATGTGTCTCGATGAGTTCCATAAATTGGTTATGAGATTTGTTAATCTAGTATAAAATACTAAAAAGTTATACTAAAAAATAATTTATGGACAAAAAGTACCTTATAGAAAAAAGTATTAATTTTATGGAAAAAAATCCGCACCCAATTTATTATGGACGATTTTATATAAAGGGATAAAGGAATTAATAGAATTAAAAATAATTTGTATATGTTACAGCTAATTCTGAGCATTAGCTAATTCACGGAATTAGCTAATAGTTTGTGCTAGCTAATTCGGGAAACTCGGCTTCTAGGCATCTCATACAGACCCGAAAATAAGCTCATTCGACGCGGCATGGTCAATTTACTATATGAAATTTCAATTGCAGGCCAGTATACCCTAACCCTTAATCCCTTGCCTCAAGCCCCTAAAACCCATGCCACCCTTAACCATAACTCTGACCCAACCAATAAATCGGTCTGAATTGAAATTCCATACAATAAATCGACCATACCGAGTCGATTGAGCCTTCTTGCGAGTGCGATGGTTAAAAGCTGAGGTTCCCGAAATTAGCTAGCAAAACTGTTAGCTAATTCCGGGAATTAGTAATTCCCTGAATTATCTGTTACATATAAACGGAACAATCATACGCCATTAAATCTGTTGAATGGAATTTGGTTTCAACTAAAAATTACGAAAATTTTATTTAATCAAAAATATTTCAAAATCATTATAAATGGCCATATTCCGTCTAATGTTAATTAAAGCCATTCTAAAACTTTGATAATTTTATTTTTTATATTTTTATTAAAAACATTTTTAAAATATAATTAATAAGGGAATTTGCTTTCTTCGATTATGTGAAATGTGAATCCATCTCGAATAATCGAACAAATGAATGAAGGTTGTACATATAATTCTTTCTTGACTACTTTCCTATTCCCTATTTTAGCTCAGTTGACAGAATTGCGAGAGCCACTTAAATCTTTGAATTTGAGGCTTTCACTCAACCCCTTATTATTATCTTTCGCCAATCCCAATTCTCAATCTCACGAGTCAGATTCACATTCCGATTGCGCTTTCCTATTGCCTATTCTATATCCTTTTACAAACTAAAAAGATCAGCCGTAACTCAATTCCCTATAATATTGGCCCAGTTGGCTGAATTGCGCGTCCATCATACACCTTTGGATTTGGGGGCCCTCAATCCCTTATTCATTTTCTTAGCCAATCTCACGAGTCAGATATATCCATTCCAATTGCGCATTCCCTTTTCCTATCCTATATACATTTTACAAACCAAAAAGATCAGCCGTAACTGTAAAAACAAAAACAAATTCGAGTAAATGGGTAATTGAGCACGGAATGGGCAATAATAAATCGCAATTTCTTTAACGGAATAATATTGTAATTTAGGCTGAATAAAGGAAAGAGATTTGTTTAAGGTTTCACCAAATTAATTCTGTCAATTTTATTTCACCGAATTAATTCTTTCAATTTTGTATTTCACCAAATTATAATTCTGCCTATTTAGTATTTGCCCGTTGGCAAGTTTTTTTGCACATTTCGCCCATACAGAAATGCCCTATTTGCACAATTCAAAAAATTGCCAGATTTTCCCTACTCCCCCAATATAATACGTAAATGCTCTATTAATTCCCCACTCTCCAATAATCCCCAATCTCTAATAATTCCCCACACTTTGGGAAGGTTGAAAAATAATTCCCCACCATTTTTACCCTATTTCCCATCTCTAATAATTCCCCACATTTTGAAAAGGTTGAAAAATATTCCCCATGGGGAATTAAAAGAGCATTTACGATAAATAGGAATATGTCAAAACGGATAATTTTTTAAATGTTTACTCTCTAGTTATTTTGTATAATTATTATAAAAATATCAAATTTTCATAAAATAATAAAGCGAAAGAATAATAATAATCCAAATTTAATTCTTTCATTAGCCAAATTTTTCATTTTAATTGTTTCTTTCTAATTTTAATAATAAAATTTGTCTTTTCTATTTTGCTAATTTGAAGATTTGATTTTTGATTTTTTTGAGTGAAGAGAAAAAAATTTTTAATGGAACAATGAACGAAGCAGCAGATGTAGAGGGCATTTTTAATGAATGGTGTAAAAAAAAGAACAGCTTACATTCTATTTGGACAGCTTCACAATTAAATAAGTCAAATCCGGTGGAGAGCGAACAAATAATATGTAAACATTCCAACGTGCCAGAATTTTGGACCAAAAATCAGGCACCAATACCACATTGACAATTTTCCTACAATCAATTTAATATTTATTCAATTCAATTATATTTTATTTGGAGTCCAATGGTTCATCCTCCATTCATAGAGGCCAAAAATTAACAAAAATTTAATTGAAGAACGCCATTCAGGCAGTTGAACAAATTTTGCATGGAATTTTCGTTTGATGTAATTGAGAGCAAAAATTATTCTTTCCCACAAATTTGGGGCAATAAATAGGCGCCCAAAATTTAGTCAAAATATCATTCTCTCCTCAAGTATTTTCATCACCCAACAAAAATGTCATCAATTTTCGTGCTCACCATTTTGGCCATCTCTCTGACATTGGCCAATGCTGCCGCCCCGCCCTATGGCCAATTGTCAGTGAAGGGCAACAAAATTGTTGGCTCCGGCGGTTCTGAGGTTGCACTGCATGGAATGTCCCTGTTTTGGTCGAGTTTCCCCGAGGGTTCACCATTCTACACGGCCGATGTTGTCAAACAGTTGAAATGCCAATGGAATGTCAATTTGGTGCGCGCCGCAATGGGCGTTGAGGAGGGCAGCGGCTATTTAAGCAACAAAGATGCGCAATTGGCCCTGGTGGAAACCGTAATCAAAGCTGCCATTGAAAATGGAATTTATGTACTCGTCGATTGGCACGACCACAATGCCCAAAATCACAAAAGTGATGCCATTGCATTCTTCAAAGACATTGCCAAAAAATATGGCTCCAACCCGCACATCATCTATGAAACATTTAATGAACCACTGCAAGTGGACTGGGCCAGTGTTGTGAAGCCTTATCATGAGGAAGTGGTCAAAGCAATTCGGGAAATTGACACGAAGAATATTATCGTGATGGGAACACCAGTTTGGTCCCAGGACGTGGATGTTGCAGCAAACAACCCTGTTTCGGGCGAAAATTTGTGCTACACTCTTCATTTTTATGCCGCAACCCATAAACAATCATTGCGGGACAAGACCAAAACTGCATTGGATAAAGTAATAAAATGTTTGAGAATGATTAATAATTTAGAATTCTTTGAACTTGAAAAGAACAAATTTTTTTTCTCTCGAGCATTTTTTGATATCAAAATGATTAGTCAAAAACATAATTGACTAAAATGTTTATAGTTAAAAAATAAAAATTGCTCGATTTTAGGTTATTTTGTTGCTTTTTTAGTCATAATTTTTTGCCAATTACCAATCAAATTAATTAATTCTTTTACTGATCAATTCATTTTAATCCGGGATTAAAGAGGCTAATCTATTAAATTTAGATTATATGAAAAATTAACTTGATTTCACAAACAAAATTCGGTTGCGAAAATTTCGATTTTTAGTGCAATTCTATATTGAGTTAAATTCAATTTTCGTTAAGTTGAATAGAAATTAACGAAAAACTTTTTTAATGTATACTAATTAAAACTGGTTTCCCTATCTACTAATCATTTGGCCAAACCCAACTTCAAAACAAAACATGTCAATAATCTATAAGTGTGCATTACTGATGCACTTTTCCAAGTCCCTTTACCACAACACTCAAACCAACATTTATTATACCCAAAATTGTGTGTCAAAACTTTTAATATATACTAATTTTCAGAATGTTTGCATTTTCGTGACCGAATATGGCACAGTGAGCGCAGATGGCAATGGCGGTGTTGATGAAGCTTCCACCAATGAATGGTACACATTTTTGGACAACAACAAAATTTCCTATGCAAATTGGGCTGTGGATGCAAAAAATGAAGGATCAGCTGCACTGAATCAGGGAACTTCACCTTCGCAAGTTGGCTCGGATTCGGTGTTGACCGCTTCGGGCAAATTGGTCAAAGCGAAGTTGAAATCACAAAGCAATGGAGTCAGTTGCTGAAGAGATGAAAATTGAAAAGGAAACAAACAAGAGAATGGGAATAATATTTAAATATAAATTATGAAAATGAATAATATATGTTGAAAAAGTATTAGCATATTCTCCTCTCCACAATTATATAATTATTGTGAATTAAAAGAGAATATATTTAGAATAAATTTGGCAAATTTTCAAATAATTTAATTGAATTAAAATTTTAATCTAGAACTGGGAATTTTAATTGAAAAATGGCGATTAGTTGGAATTGCCATAGTGGTATCATCTCATCATAATCTCAAATTTTTCGGGCCATAACTTTTGAATATGATTGTCCAATGTAAATCCATAAGCATTTTAAAGAGCAGAAAATATTCATCAAATGATAAATTTATTGATCAAAAATAAAATTAATCCACATTAATAGATAAAATTTAATGGAGTCGAAGAATTGATGGGAATGATTGCCGACTTTTTTTCTTCCTTCAAATTCAAATTGGATCTGGCCAAAACCTCCATTGTGTCATTATAGCAAAGGAATTCATCCACTCGAAAGGGTTGAACTCGTTTACCATTCTCTCGCATTGCCACGGCCCAATAGGATTCACTTTGTCCATTTTTCTTTAAAAATATTGCATTAATACTATAATAATTGAAATGATAAGATCCAACTTGGCAAACTAAACCAATGCCGATGAAATTGGCGCCTTGAAGAGGAACAATAGGAAGCCGATAGGTCCATTCGATGCCATTGATCTTATTTTGGTAAAGAAATAAGAATAATGAAAATTTAATTAGTATCAAATAGAAAATAAATTATTATTTATTTATAGAGCATTTGCTCTATTTTTGACACTTTTTTTTATATTGAATTTCCTTTAAATAATTTTTACCAAAATATTAAATTGTCTTTCTTTATAACACTATCTGGATTCCGAATTCCGGAAGGGCAGATTTCTTTCTTTTTCGATTTAATCTAATAAAGCTATTATAAAGCCTACAATCAAATGGGTGTTTTTTGGCCTTTCTTGTTGCCCAATGGAACAAAAAACATTGACCGGATATACCCCATTTTCATTGCATTTGGTTGAACTATCATTGTTTATCTTCAGCAAAATCACATTCGGATCTCTTTCCGTATTCCAGAGCTGATCAGGATTTGCACAGTCGCAGGCATATTCAATTTCAGGGACAGCTATTAAAAGTATTTAAAAATATAGAATAAAAATAATTAAATTATAACAAATTTTATAAAATAATTTTGAGATCATAAACTTAGTAAAGAAGTATTTTGGATATTATTTAATAATTTGGTTTTTATTTATTTTTAAATAGAATTTTCAACATTCTTAAAAATTAATTTATTTATTTATTATAAAAAATAAATTAAATTTGAATTTAAAAAATTATTATTTTAAGGAGAAATGAAATTAAAATAAATGAGTAGTTATAAAAAAAATCAAATTTTGATCCAAAAAATTTTCACAGATTATAGCCTTTTAGCCCCATTACACCCAGTCAGTTTTGGGCAAATAGGTAAAAAAATATTATAGAATGTTTTTCTTCAATTTTGAAAAAATATATAAATTTACAAATTTAATTTTTTTTAATAATAAATTTCCATTTTTACCTGTTTTAATGATCACATCGAAGCTGACATCCTTTTGCCCTATGCTGAAATTTGTCATTCTCAATTCCAATAAAATTTCGCCAATTTCATTCTTTTCATTTTTTGTGATTGATAATGGCAATTCTTGGCGGCAACAAATTCTTGCACCTTTTAGTAAAAATATTTAATTATTAAAATTAAAAAATATTTTAGGCCTGTCTCCGTTTTGTTTTGCTGAAATTGAATGCGTAAATAATTTTCGCAAGGATAAATCCAATTTTCACTTCCGCATATCGTAATTGGGTAAGTTTTTGGGCAATTAAAACCCTCCAATCGTTGCAAAGTAATTTCATGAAATTCTAAGGGTGTTCGATCGGCAGTAAATGGCTAAAAATTTTGATTTTTTTATGGAATAATTATTTTTTAATACTTGAAACAAAAAGTAACAATTTCCATTGCCAGAAATACTTCCTGTAAATTGGGTTACTCCTCTGCTTATTGATTTCACATCCAAATTGCAAATTTTCTTATCTGAATTAAATATAAACTTATTTTTTAAAATTTCATAAGTAAATAGTAAATTGCAATTGAAAATCTAAATTTTAGTTACCGAAACTGGCTAATCCTTCGCAATGTTTGCCGGAAAAACCATGAGGACAACGGCAGTTTGCGCAGTTATTTGGGTCTTGATAGCCGTCACGTAAACATTGAATTTGTGTAGAATTATTGCAAGCGGCTATAAAAATAAATTCGAATTTAATATAAATAAAATTTAAAAAAATTACAATTGAATTCGGAATCGGCACAATAATATTTATTAAGCACTTTGCTGTCACGATAAGCCAATCCACCATTAAAATCAAATGAAATTGAATGCTGATAAGCGCGCAAATATGGAATAAATGAATAGATTTTTTTCCTAAAATATTATAAAAATATTTTTAAAGCGATCGTTTCAGACCCGAAATGATCATTCTTCCACCACATTTGATAATGCATCACAGAAGCGAATTCAAAAGGTGTATTATAACCGTAAATTGATTCCGCGGGCAGTCTATATTCTCTGGTATTTGACTCAAGATCAAGCTTTTGTAAGAATTGCTGAATAGGAATTTATCTATGTTGATAAATTGCTCAAAATACCTTGTCAATGTAAGCATAATATTTGTCGCGGTCAGCGCGAATCATTTCGTGATGCAAACCCAATGCATGCCCAATTTCATGTACAGCAACTCCATACTTGAAAAAATTAAGTTTAATATTTTCAATTATTAAATTAGTAGAATATTTTAACATCTTTTTTTAAATTTTCGCCATTCTAATTTTCTTGAATTTTAATAATAATTTAAATAAAATTTTTTTATAGTTCTGATTTGTATAAGTTTCAGAGAAAGAGTTATTGAAATTGATTGTTAATTTGTAAAAAGTTCTGAATAAAAAAGCGGTAAAATATGAAAAAGGGAGTTTCATTTTGATTGACTTTACCACAGAGTAGGCAAGAAAATTTTAAATAACTAAAAATATTTTCAAATTTACTTACTTTGATTGTGTCAACATAAATGACATGTTTGCCTCCTCCACGTCCAATCCCACCAGCACTTTGGCATCTACCCTCAGCCGTATCGAAAAACATATGATCCATTTGAGCCTGGACTGATTCATTATATTGAAAATGGATGCAAGTCTCAATTCTAGGGAATATCAAATTTATAAAAAGTAATAATAATAATAATTCGCTTACTCAATATGTGCAATTGCTTCTAGAACTGTTTTGCGCAATTCGTCTACAAATTATAAAAATATAGTAAAAAATGTCAAATTTATTTATTGACCTGTTTTAGGATCATTTTTATTAAGATCATCAGAAAATTTGTATTGAATTGGATTTTTCCAACGCCATTCCCATCCTTCGGGACGTCCATAATAATGAAAGAATTGACGCTTTCTGATATTGTGATTTTTTAATGGAAGTCGACATCCTTTGCCCCGACCACATCCCATTTCTAGGCAAATAAAAGTATTTAAAAATGATTTTTCGATTATTTATGCCCAACCTTTTTCATAATATTCCAACTGCCTTTCAACATTCAATGGTGTAAGCTCTATTCCACCAGTAACTCGATCACCAAAAAAATTTGGATTATCGCAATGATTTAAGTGAAAGAATTCTTTACGACGTTTCTCTTCATCGTTACCCGGCACCAAATTGTCTTCGGGTTCCTCTTCAATGATAATCCAATCGGGTATCCGGCGGCGATCCTATCATATATTTGTTAAATTAAAAAAGCAAAATAAAAATGATAAGGATTAGATTATAAAAGGGAATTGGTTGATTTAAAAAGTGAAGGAGAGTAGGAAATATGTTTTAAAAAATTCCTATAGTATAATTCCTATAGTAATTCTGAAAATGTTCGCCAAACATTTGTTTTTTCTTTCTTGAAAATGTTCATTTTTTCTTTCTGGAAAATGTTCGCCAAACATTTGTTTTTCTTTCCGGATGTTCGCAAAGATTTGTTTTTTTCTTTCCGAAAATGTTCGCCAAACATTTGTTTTTTTCTTTCTGGAAAATGTTCGTCAAACATTTGTTTTTCTTTCTATAAAATGTTCGCCAAACATTTGTTTTTTCTTTTGGAAAATGTTCGCCAAACATTTGTTTTTCTTTCTATAAAATGTTCGCCAAACATTTGTTTTTTTTTTCTGGAAAATGTTTGTCAATATGTTTTTATTTTCGAAAAATAGTCGTCCAACATTTATTTTATCTCTATTTGTTTTTTTTTTTCAATTTTTTCATCCATATATTTATTTCCATATTTTCTTTTTCTTACCTCTAATTCCGGTTGTATTGGCTTATTTTGGCAAAGCCACATCGACTCACAAATACACTCCTTGTATATTCGCATTTTTTCACAATCTTGTCCAAATTGATTTTCGCAGGAATAATCATCTTCTTTCTGCATACAATAATTCAATATATAATTAATTAAATATAACAAGAAACCTTTTTGCAATTTTGCAATTTTATTGTTTCCATTTTGCTTGCATTTTGATAAAACATTCCCTCAAAATAGAAACAATCTTCTTCCGAATAGACTAATTCAATTTCACGGACCATTGAACCATTAGCCAAATATTCAACTAGCATATCCATGAATGCAAATGCCAATGCATTCTAAATAATAATAAACAAAATTTTATATCAAAAATTTTTCATAAATTTTTGGTCTTCATTAACAAATTTTTGAAATAATGATTATAATAATAAATATGGGATAATGCCTTACTTAGCCAGATTTTATGACCTATTAATTATCAAAATTTTTCTCATATCAAGTTAATATTTTTTCAGCAAATAAATGTGCATTGCTCTAGGATTTTTAAATAATTTTAATTTTAAATTAACCTGCTCCACCATTTTGTTCAATGCTCTGGGGCTCAATTGAAATTGTTTGTTTGGCATTGATTCATTCACATTCAAAACTTCGACACCAACATTTCGTCCATTATTTCTAGCTTTTTTCAATAAACGTGTATAAAACATATAATCATTTGGTTGATCAGCAATGCCAATGACAAGTGCAATCTCAAACGAACCGTCCTCATTAGGCACCAAATTATATCTTAAAATATTAATTCATATTATTTTTAAAATTCATAAAATAATATTTCCATCTTAAAAAGAGAAAATTTAAATAATATGTAACAAAAAATGCTCACTTTTTGGATGAATAAGAGGTCTGAATAATTATATGGGAAGTGTATTGCTTGCCACCATGATATTCTGAACAAATGCCAATGCCAATACCATGTTTGGCCAATGCTGATTGCTTTTTTGTATTGCAAATTTTGGCAACACTATTTGTTCCCTCATCTTCATTATTTACCTATGCCAATGAAAATGGTATTAATGAATGAATGAAAATATAAAAACGCACATAAAATTGAGAATAAACAAATCCATTGCGTCCTTCAAAGAGACTGTCCCAGCAAATGAACAGGAAAATAGTGCTCTCTTCACTAAAACGAATTATTTAAAATATGCCTGATATAAAAATATCGACTGTAAATTTATTTCAATTTCTTTTCATTATTCTATATTTTAAATATTTTTATAATTTAATTATTTAATTAATTTAAACTAACTTTTGGCACCCAGTGTTATTCGGCAGGCACGATTCCTCTGCATTTTCTTCTACATTTTTTCGACATTTTTCTCGCTCCTCCAAACAATGCAACTCATTCACACCCGGCTCACATTTGCGCTCGCAATACCGATACCCATTGGTTAAGATCTCATTGTATTTAGTTTGATTGCATTTTTTAAATCGGAAATCAATTCGTCCAAAATCCAAGCGAAAAATTGGTACAACCAATTCATCTTTGCCGGGAGGCAATTCTTGATGCATTGTGCTAAACAATTTTACTCGGGTTGAGCGCAAATTTGTTGTTGTTGGCAATGAATGGAACCTGTGATTGAATGACAAAATTATAAATTTTGTAAATAAATAATTAAATTGATTTATTAAACTAACCAATTTTCATTGAATTCCGCACCAAAAACAATTCCATTATATTTGTAGAGAACACCAAAACAAAGAAATACAATGATAATGAATATGTAACGAGCAAATAGCAAGATGCCCATTTGGGCAATTTAGCTGCTTTATTATGAATTTTTTTTACTTAATTTAAAAATCATACAAAAATAAAATTTAAAAAGAATAAATTGGTGAATATATAAAATCATCATCAGAAATATTAAAAAATGAATTTGTCATGGGAAATTATTTTATTTGTTAATGAATTATAAATTTATTAATCATAGGCATCATAGTCATCTCATCGTCGCCATTTTTTTAAAAATTTTTTCTCATCCATTAGTACTATTTTTTAATTCAGTTAAATTGATGAATAATATGAAAATATAAGTAAAAAAAATATTTGAAATTGTAAAAAAGGTAAAAATTTCTGGCAACTAATCAATGTCAGCAATGCCAATGATGAAACGGAATTCTGTAAAATTAAAATATTTTTAAAGAATGAATAATGGAATATTTACGTGACATTTTAAGTTTTTTAGAAAAAAAAATTAATTCATTAAGAATAGTTTTTAGTTTTTATAAATTAGCCCTCTATTTAGATAAAAAATGACTTAAAAAATAGTAAATAGAAAGTTTTTAGCAAAAATTCTTGATTAAGGCAGTGGTCACTTCATAAACTCTGTTGGCCGTGTTACACGTAAAACAGCCGCACATTATAACAATTATAACTGAAATAATTTGATAAAAATGATTACAATTATGATCAGTGTCCAAGTGAGTTGTCTGTTCAGCATTTTCATTTTTACATTGAAATGAACATGCCCATTCACAAATCGGACCATTTTTATGCCGCAAAATGTAATTATAACTGTTGAAAGGATGGAACAAAAAGCAAATAAATACGGGAATATTGTCCGGAAAGCATTTGCCTTGAAATAAAATATTGCTTGCTTGTAAAAAACCGACCCGCTTCCATTTACTTCCATATCTATACTTATTTTTTGACTCAGCTTCTTTTGGTTAAAAAGTTGGGAAAATAAATTTGGTATCATTGGATTAGGTATTCTTGTATAGCGCTCTATCGAATGAAAACCAGGATTGGTTGAATTTAGCTAAACTATAGCTAAATTATTCAATTTTATTACCAAATCGTATACCTTAATATTTATTCGAAAGAGCATATTTGCTGCTTTCGAATGTTGCAAAAATTATTTTCTCATTTTTATAACCTTTGGAAACGAATCAAAAAAGTACGTCAAAAAGTGGAAGCGAAATGACTTCAACCGCCACCAATGAGGGTTCTTAAAATTATTTTTATGCCCATAAATTCTTATTTTAAGAAGGGAGTCATTTAATTTGGGCGAAAAAACACTGAATTAAGCGAAAATGTTTCGTGTCGTAAATAATATATTTTTGAGGCCATATAACTTGGCCAAATCAGACTTCTTTAAGATTCCCTTAACCCTAGCCCCTAGACCCTAATCCCAACCTGGCCCTGAACTTAACCCTGAGCCCTAATAGTTATGGCCAAGTTATATGGACTCAAAAATATAATATTTTTCGACACGAAAGATTTTCGCCAAATTCAGTGTTTTTTTCGCCAAATTAATATTATCTCTTTTACGAATGGTTTTATCCAAAAAAAAATCCAATTTATCATAACCTACTATGTATTCAAATTGTATAGCAACATCATTATTGTATGTTGGAATCAAAACACCTCCAGTTACGCCACACCAGCTAAATGAAATCAAAGTCAGGGCTGCCAAAAATGGAAAGAACAGCAGAAACAAATAACGTCTCAGATTGACAGTTATGTTGCTAAAAAAAAATTGTTTCTCTTTCATAGTTTGTACCGTAATCCGTAATGAAAGAGGAAAATTTGCAAATTATACATACCAATTTAGCAGAAGATACCTGCACAAAAATTGAGTGCAAATGCTGAATGATTGAAAAAAGAAAATAAATATAAAAAGCATATAATGAAGAATTGGGGTAATTTCAGTGATGGCATAAAATTGTTTCAACAAATTCGCCAAATATCCTTCATAAAACAAACAATATTGTCCATTCGCGTGTTGATAGAACTGAATTTTTAAGTTTTTATTATTTACGATTTTAAAACTATTTATTTTGTAAAATGACATCAAGAAAATTCAACAATTTCTCAAAATTATTTTCCAAAAAAAATTAAGGGAAAAATTCTATCGTGTCGAAATTTGTTACTGTTTGAACAAAATTGGGGTAATCTGATGGTCTCGAAAACTTTTTTTTCTTTTTAAAATGGAAAAATAATTATTAAAAAAAATTAACTTATATTATTTCAATAAACTTTAAGAAATACCGGTGCTCCAATTGTTAGCATTGTGAGGCTGATAATGTCCAGAATGCATGTTTGGAGCAATATTCGACTGTGAACCACCATTTCCTTTGGCGTCTTCTTCAGCACAAAATGAATGAAGAGAATATTGAGGACAAATCCAAGTGGAGGGCAAATGAACGCATTTAGCCTATGTGCCAATTCGGAAAAATTTTTGGTAGAATTCATTTTTAATAATTCAATCAGCTATGCTTCTTTGTTCGAAAATAACAAAAAATTTTTGTAGGCAACTTTACACTTTATCGGTTTATCTTGACGATTTAAAGAGATGTCTTATTAATCTAAATTAAAAAAAATGATTAAAAAAAATGACGAAAATTAAAAAAAAAATTTTAAAAAAAAGAATGCTTAAGAAGTTGTATGACAGATCGGGCCACCCTAACTTAGTTGTTAGCCTAAGTTCTGGCTAGTGCCTAGTCATTAGCATGATGTAAGCCCCCCATAATTGTAAACAGAAATATCTTTTGATGCAAAATAATTATTAGGATGACCACCTCCAAACCCTCAAAAGGGGCAGATGACATCAAATATGGGGCAATTCCTCATGACTGGTTACACATAATTATTTAAAAAAATATTGCATAATAATTGTAATAATTCTTTAAAAATGTCAAACACAAAGTCAGAGACAAAATAATGGGCTGGAGGCAACGAAATGTTTTTTTGTTGTGGGGAAAAAATAGGGTAAACACAATTATCAATTCAGTCAAATTATAAGTAATGAAAATATATGAGTCTTTAAAATCATTTTGTTTTACTAAAATCTCAGCTTGGATTATATTCTTCGCTTGTTCTTATGAATGAACCAATTCATTGTCAGTCTCTCAAAGGCGACTTTTTCTTCCTCTGGTGCCTGCACTAATTTAATTACAAATAATTGAATTTAAATTTACTGACTTAGTAATTGGTAGCTGCTGATCGCCTGTTTTATTCCAAGAAGTTTGATGATGATATATATTGGCAAGAATAATTTTTTTTCGAATTTAAAAGGACATTTTCATCAACAGTGTGCGCCTGTCTGCTGATGTGTGTGGTAGCTAGGTGCCTAATTTAATAAAAAAAATTTAGGGGCACAATTCCCAAATCCCAATGTTCCCAATTCCATTACAAATATATTCATTCGGTCAGTCAATTTCCCTATCAATGATTTATATTAGATTTATTTATTTTATAATTAATTAATTATATTTTCCAATCGATTGGTAATTTGATTGAAGAAGAATTGGTAAACAAATTTTGGTGAAAATTTTGTATATTCAATTTAAAACATCCATAATGAGATTAGAAAATGAATTCAAATAAGCAGAATTGATTCCATTAGATATCAGCTATAATTTCCTTTTACTAATATTTTTTAGCATTTTTATCATTAATTAAATTTATAATAAACAGTAATTGATGAAATGTCTCGAAATTCTCTGTTCTTTCTAATTAATTTCTTTCAGCTGACCAAATTTACAATGTTTTATAAATGATTTATTTCATTTGATAACCGTAAAATGTCTCGTCTGATTTCTAAAATAAAATATTTAATATTTATTCATCTGTCTTCTGCAACATAATTTGTCTGGAATTTAAATTTATGGCGAATGAAATTCAAAATTGAACAAATAAAAAGTGCATAAATTTGACTATAAAATGGGATAGAAAATGCCATCAAATTCAATTCAAAATTCACCTCAATTTCATTCATTAAAATTAAAATTAAATCCTCAAAAAATGGTAGCAACAATCAATCGCCAAAAAGTGCAAATTTTGCCTCTCCTTTTGTTGGTCATTGTATTGGTTGACATTGCCGTTTTCCAATTCGGAGTTGAGTGAGTAATATTCAATTTTAAAAAAAAAATATTTAAAATTAATATAAAAATGAATATTTTGGTTCAAAAAAATTAAATAAAAATATTTTTATTAAAAAGAAAGGCATTGCATTTTCAAATTTAATAAGAAGAATAAAAGATGGATTAATTAAAATATAATTTTTATTAAAATATTTTACCAAATATTAATAAATTAACAGTGCTGGCTCATGCGAACCATGCACCTGTTCAAATGGAAATAAATGCAAAAACCAAGGCTGCAAGCATAGCAAAGAATGCAAAAACTGTTGCAGCGCGCCCAAATTGAATAATATATTAAGCGGTGCCAATCCGAGCGGTGGTCCGGCACAATAAGCGCAAAATGAATTGGATTGAATTGAATAAAGGGATGAATGAAGATGATATGATAATAATGAAGAGTAACAGTAAGAAAACAATTAAATATATCCATTCAATTTTATCCGAATGAATGATAATGGATGGATAAAATGCTTGTTAATTTTAAAAAATGCGATAAAAATTTTATTAAAAATGTTTTATCAATTAGGGTGAGACAAAGTTCTGCTGATGGCCCTTTTCCTTTTAATGCTGAAGACCACAAAATTGAGTGAACTTCTAAATTTAAAAAAAAACAAATAAATTCTATGCTTTATCCAGAGTGGTATAACCACAATTGCGAATTACGTTTTCAATCAACCAAAAATTTAGATTTAAATGTATTAATTTTTTTTCCTTCCAATTTCCTTCCTTTTCGTAAGAATGATCCTTTTTATGCAGTAAAATGAAAAATTTCCAATTTTATTTTGTGAAATATTAATTTTTTCAATAAAAATTCATTTTTTATATTTTCAAATTTTTTCCTAATTTTTGATAGATAAAAATTTTTGACATGAAGCCATTTAGAGGCCAAAAACTGTTTATAAGAATTTTGATGGATAGGCATTTTGTTGGGTTACCGAATTTGCATTTGCATCTTTCCATCATCATTCATCACTCATAGACAGAGTTCACAATTCATACTCATTGCCCAACGCCCATTCATTTTTTTTGCATCTTATATGGACGCAGCCGCGGATGGAGAGAAAGATATGATAAGGATTAAGGAAGGAGGCAACCAATAGTTAAGAGGACATCAATTTAATTGGAATGTAAACTATTTCCTTCATATTTCTGTTGTGAATAAGCTTAAAAAGATGTCTACATTTCAGCCAAAAAATTTAAAATCTGGGCTGGACTAGGGCATAACAAAAGTACAATTTTTGTACTTCGGTACAATTTTCTCTTTCTCTGGCGAAATTGTACTATACAATTTTAATAAAAAGGGTACAATTTTAGCTGGAAAAAATTATTTTTTTTTATAAATCGCTTCGATAAATTTAATAAATTTGGACGAAATATCATTTTCTAAAAAAATTTCACACAAAGAGGGCCATTCATGTTATTTTTTTAAATTGGCATTTTATTTTTATTAATTTTTTATTAATTTTCCTTTGGAAATTGTACTAAAGTACAATTTCTTCTGCGTCTCTAACAAAAATTGTACCAAAGTACAAAAATTGTACTTTTGTTATGCCTTAGGCTGAACATCAAAATTTTTGATAAATACTAGAATTTCCCGGGCACTATTGCAACCTTGTTAAAAATTATTTTTACGGCCATTATTCAAAACATTATATCTTTAAATTTTGGGAAAAAATTCAGTTGTTAAATTTTCAATTTTTTGCAAATCAACAAAATTTTCTGCCATAAATCAATTTCAAGCAAACAAACTGACAATGGAGAATACCTAATTATGCATTATCATCTGTGGTCAAAACAACAATATCCAATGTTATATTATCTGCGCAAAAATTATTTGAATGGATAAAATTTATTTCGCAAAAATCATCAACAGGCCTCAAATTTGCCATTGAAAAAATATCGACAGGATTCAAATTTGTTGCCGATAATAAATTGGAATTTATTAAATTGACTCTTGGAATAATTAGCATTTTCAAATCATCAATCAAATTGTGTGCAATTATTTCATTAATTTCGCAGTTTATCATGGTTTGTTATTTATTTATTTATAAATAATTTTTACAAAAATGGGCTAAAGTTTGATGACGCCCTGCTAAATTTTCGGGCTAAACCGGTTTTAATTCAATCTCAAATAATCTTAATGAACGAATTGGGTATTGGAAAGTTGCAGAAATTTGGTTTTTCAAAAATATAAGAAGATGAAAATGGCAAAATTGAAGGGTCCTTCCCTATGGATTTAAATTCGAAAAATTTTTAAATTTTTTCATGACCATATTATAGCTCATTTTCGAATCTATGATTGGTTTCAGCTAAAAAAACTCAAAAATAAAAAAGTTATTACCATTTTTGTCTCACTTGAATGTGTTGGAATGCGGAGGAATGTAAGAGTGTACTCCGGGGTGTGCGTAGCCAAAGCGCGGGAACTGGACGAGCATAACAAGCCAAGTGCTTGTCTGGTCGCGCGGGGGCGGAAAACACGGAGGAGTCCACTCTGAAATGCCCACCGCAGCGGTTCCAATCCTTATTTCCTTTGCGCAACGGTAACTTTTTATTTTAGTTTTTTATTTGATAAAACCTCATTTCCACAAATTGCGGATGCTCATTTGTCATTTCGTTCTTTAAAGGCCAAAAGAGACCGATTGAAATTGATTTTAACATGAAAATTTTGCGGAGCGTCATCTATACTATATCCAAAAAGGCAGACTCAAGATAATATAAATGTAATTTAGATTTTATTTGTCTTCGGTTACCATTAGTAATTTAATGAGTTGATCCGGTTAAGGATTTATGGTTTTTTCTAAAAATCGGCCATGGTACCCGATCGAGACCACAGCTGAAAATCACGGTTTTTTCTGAAAAAAAACCCCATCGAGATCTCGGTCGTATCGGTCTCAGTCAATCTCGGTTCAAAAATCTCGGCCGAGACAGAGAATTACCAAAGTCAATTCTCAAATTTTCAAAAATTTATATTAAAATAATGAAAGAAAAAAGATAAAATGAAATAATATTAAGAAGAAATTTAATAATTTATTCAAAAAATCAGGAAAAATCGCCCTCAAAAAAGCTCGATTTTCTTGGGTAGAGGCCGAGAGTCTCGGACCGGGATCTCGGAAAATCTCGGCGAGAGTCTCATCTCGGCCGATCTTTAGTTTTTTTCATTATAAAAAGAAAATTAGCCTAAAATTCAAAAAAAAAGACACTTAAATAAAGGCTAATTTTTATGATCTGTAATGTGATTTTGATGAAAAAACATATTTATAAATAATATAAATTTAACAATTTAAGAAAAATTACAACGGTAACAGTGGTGCATTGAAAAATGGCGGAGGTATTGATGAAAAATTGCAACGAAAAATCCGACGATTAGAGTGCCAATGCCAACATGAAGATAAAAGTCAAGAAATGGAAGAATTGAAGCAGGAAAAAGTGAATATGTGTCAGGATATTGAGGAATTGAAACAGGAAATTAGCGATTATTCGCCAGGTAAAATATTTTTAGTCATAAATTTTATAATAAAAATAATTTTATTGGAAACATGTAGCAGATTTCAGAATAGAATAGTTTACGTTTTGGGGAATAGGGAGGAAGAGGTAACTAAGAAATCGTTAAAAGGCACAACTATTTTCGTTTTATCTAGAATTATACATATATTCCAAAAAACCGTTCAATTTTTTTAATTGAATTTTTATATTCAGATTAAATTTGAAATTATATAATAAATAATTTGAAATGCATTTATTTTCATTCCATTTTCAGAAATTGAAGAAAAACAGTGATGACGAAATTCAATCAAAATAGTAAATTGAATTGAAGGGATATTTTACGAAAAAACAACATCAAACACAATTTATTGTGATATTTATCAAACATTTATTAAAATTCATTTTGTATCCGAGAAAATCATTCTCCATCCATTTTATTATCCATACATCAATATTTTCAATTTGGATTTTCAACACTCAAAAATTTTCACTCATTATCGTTATAAAATCATCGATCGATAAATTGCGCAAAATAAAATTTTGAATACCGATTTAAATTATTTGGATTTTTAAAAGCATCCAAAAACTTAGATAAATTGATATTT
The DNA here is from genome assembly GCA_030063045.1 of Pratylenchus scribneri. Classification (NCBI taxonomy): domain Eukaryota; kingdom Metazoa; phylum Nematoda; class Chromadorea; order Rhabditida; family Pratylenchidae; genus Pratylenchus; species Pratylenchus scribneri. The sequence continues at coordinate 93,293 of JAQSEB010000124.1, forward strand.
AAAAATGATTTTTTAAATCCTATTCCATGAAAATTATTAACTAGCAAAAATCCAAATGAATCAGAATAAACATGGAAATTTCAAAATTTGCGCTTAGTTAAAATTATCATTTAATTATGGTTATTTAACCACGTTCTTATGAACCCATTCCAGCAGTAGGGATTCTCCCGTTCCTTGATCTGTTTGATGATGAATTTGATAAAATATAAAAACATTAAATTGTAGAGGCTACTTTGGGTTTTCAAATGATATAACACTTTATTATATGGTCAAAAAATGGTACCACCACCATTCCATCCCATACTGATGACTGATGAGATATCCCATACTTTGCCACCAAAATATTACACGAAAAATATGATTAATTGTAAATCGTTATTTTATGTTAAAGTTCATTGAAAATTTAATTAACAAATTATTAATAAAAATATTAATTACAAAATAAGGAATTGGATAAATACTTCAAAAATAAATTCATCATTATCATTACTTAAAAATTAATTAAATTTCCAATTATTGGCTAATTGCTGCCATTGGTGTTGCCGACGAATTGTTGGGCTCATCACTTAAACAGTCAAGCACCTGAAAAATTTTGCAAAAATGTTTTGAAATTTTTAATTATATTATTAATAATTTTTGTGAAACTTACTTTATGGCAAATGTCTTCCATCATTGAGACCGTCAGATTTTGGACATGCTGAATAAATGTTAATTACACCCAATTAATTGAAGGAAGTGAATTTAAAGTTTATGCCAAACTTATTGAATATATCGATAATTATTAATATAGATCGGACGGGACGGGATCCCGTTCGGGATAATTCGGAAACGGGAATTGTCGGGAGTTATCGAACGAGATACTGGCTGAAGAATTTTCTAAATTTTTGGGAAAAGTCGGTAACAGCCCGAAAAATTCCCGACCAATTGCCAAAAAAGGGGCATTTTTGGGAATTCCCATGAAAAAATTTAAAATATGGATTTTATAGACTAACAAAACAAGTAATCTAATAATCTATCAAATATGTTCGTTTAAAATGTTTTTTTTTACCATTTTTTCTAAAAAAAATTTTTTTCTGTTTTTTCAGCGATTTTAAAAATTCGCGAAAACCGATATTTTTGACTCGGGAAAATTTGGGACGGGTATTTTCGAGAATTCCGCCCGAGGTGCTTGGCCGATCTCTAATTATAAAGTTTTAGGAATATGCTAGGCTAAGCATGAATTTTTACTCATTTTTATGAAATTTATATAATCTTAGTAAATTGTAACCCAATGGACAACTTCCATAAATAACGCAAATTTGGTCAATTTAAATTTAAATATACCATTAAAAAATGAACAAATAAGACCGAAATAATTTCCTGTTTAAAATGCAAAATTAACACTTGCAAAATTAATTTGTAATTTTTTGGGATACCACCCATAAGATTATAAAAATACTCACAATATCCCACCAATCCGAATCGGTGCCTATTTTTGCCTGCTCCCCGTCGGGGCCATCATGCATTTGGGCCATTTTAAATGCCATATAAAGGAGGGCAATGGCTGGAAAATAAATTTTAAAATTAATTATCCACATTTTTCACTAAATTTTATTTATTTACCAATCACTTCGGGCTCCCAAAGAAGGCAAAGATTTGTGGCCAATGAATCGTTGATGAATGTCCATGCATTTGTCACAATTCTATTCATATATTCCTTGTCCAGACGAAAGCCCTTGGCATATTGTACCAAAAAATCGTACTTAATTTTATAAAGTTTATTTATTTATTTTTATTGTATTAATATCTTTTAACCATTTTTAATTTTCTGCTATTAATAATAGAGTCGGGATTGTTAAAATAAAATAATTGATCTTTCCAGTACCTGAATCATTCTTTTCTTCAAAAGTCAGTAATTAAGAATTGATTTGATGTATAAGTTTGTTGGGGTTTGGTAACCCAAAAAATAAAATTGGTTTAAACGGTTTAATACTTTGAATTTTGGCCAAACCCCAACAAACTATAATATATCAATCGACGCGTCTCGATGAGCTCTATAAAATGGGTATATTATTTGGTAGTTTAGGATAAAACACTAAAAAGTTATCCAACAAAAACTAATTTGTGGACAAAAGAATGCGATTTTTTGGACAAAAAAATGGCACCTCAAATCAAATGAACTATTTCTCATATCTCAGAATTAAACTAGGATAATAAAAATTAACTAGCCTAGCACTAAAACCAATCAAGGTATTAGCCCAATTCCCAATATTCAATGATATACATATTTTAAAATAAAAAAAATATAGGTATAAGCATTCATACTGGATGTTCAACATGAAGATCAAATCGAATTGTTTGCAGCAAAATTCGTTCCAACAAAATTAATTCATCCTAAAATTAATGTGAAAAGAATTTTGTTGCTCAAATACAAAAAAAAGAAACCAAAGGATTTTTGTTGCCAAATTGTTTTGGATATTTCTCTTTGCCATGCTGCACCAAATCTTTGCATTTTTTTGGCGTTTCCTCAACTTTTCCGGCTAAAAATAGACAAGCCAAGGCCATCATCTACAGAATTTTTTTTATATATTTTAGTAAATTAATATTATATAAACCCATTTAGTCTCTTCTCAACTTAACTCTAATCTAACATTAAGCCTTTACTTACAAGGGAAGTACCTCACCTTAAGGTGGCCCTTTTTAATGAGACTTTGCATATGTTTAGGGCATAGGATGCCTACACCTAAATCACAATTTTTATCTGCGGAATGGACACGCCTCGGATTTTATGGCCATAAAACCTATTTTTCAGCCATTTTGGCCATAGCTCATATCTCGGTATAGGGATGTCCTAAAATTATGAACTAAACGTCATATTATAGAGAATTTTATTGGCTATAATATTGGTAAATGTTTCCTAGGCCTAAAAATTTTTTGAAATTTTTTATCGATTTTTTTCAAAAAATCCCGAATTTGGCCAATTTTCAATGGTCCATAACTCGGTTAGATGGAATCGTTGGACTTTGGCTCAGTTATCTTTTTTGATCACCATATCATAAAGTATCTCTATGCAAATTTTCAGATTTTTCTGACTACCTGAAAATTTTTGCGAATTCGCAATGCTAGGCCTGTAATGGGCAAAATACCTAGAATTTTCAGGTTAAGGGAAAAACCTAAAAATTTGCACAAAAATACTTTATGATAGTGTGATCAAAAAACATAATTGGGCCATGTTCCAATATAGCCATATACCCGAGTTATGGCCCATTGAAAATTGGCCAAATTCGGGATTTTTCGAAAAAAATCGATAAAAAATTTCAAAAAATTTTTAAGCCTAGAAAACATTTACCAATATTATAGCCAATAAAATTCTCTATAATATGACGTTTAGTTCATAATTTTAGGACATCCCTATACCGAGATATGAGCTATGGCCAAAATGGCTGAAAAATAGGTTTTATGGCCATAAAATCCGAGATAAGCTCATTGGGCAGATAATTATATTGCGGTTTACATAATTTTAATTATTTTATTTAATTTTTAATAATAAAACTCTAAATTTGTATTAAAAATGAGTTTAAGAAATTAAAAAAATTACTCGCCGATGAGAGGAATTGAACACATGACCATAAAAGTATTCTACATACTTACCCCATACACCATCCAGGCATCTGCCTCTCTCTATTTCCAATCCAATAAATCGTCAAATTAAAAATTTTTATTGGCCATAAAACAGTAGGCGAGCTCATTCCGCAGATAAAAATAGCGGATTATGTGTAGGCATCCTATGGCCAAAAGACATGCCAAGTTTCATCAAAAAGGGCCACCTTAAGGTGAGGTACTTCCCTTGTTAAGAACTAGGTCAAAAATTAAGGGACCCATCAGTTTTACAAATTGCGGACTTATTATTTTGTATTTATGGTGTTTTTGGATGTTAGACAGGAATTTGACGACTTTATTCTCTTTCAATCATATTTGACCATATTGGTAAGAAAATGCCAACATTTACAAATATGACAATTATCCATCATGTGGTAAATGTTGGCATTGGATTTATTAAGATTATAATAAAATGGGCTAAAGAAACAAACATTATTACATAATAAGAAATAACCCAATGATGATTTAATTTAATATATTGTGGCTTACATGCGATGGATAGTCGCTGAACGAATTGAACATGTAAAAGCGATGGAAGAAAACGCAAGCAGTGGCCAATGTTGGATTCGTTTTCCTATTAAAAATTTGAATAAATGAAAAATTTGAATATTAAAAGGGAAGATAGAAAATTGTGCCTCAAAAAAATAAAAAGAATAGGCCACTAAAAATGGTAGAGGAGAATTTAGTATTGTCCTAGGCCATTTTTTTAAAATAGCTTACATTGGCGATAGCGGGAAAGCTACACAATCTTGTAAAACGATATACCAATAGAAATTAATCCAAAGAAATTTAACATTGAAAGTTTTCAATATCTGTCAGTATAATAATAGGTAATAAAGAAGATATAGGATTTTTTTAATGTCTTTCAAATCTCATACCACTTTCTCAAAAAAGGTTCCTTCAATGAGTTATGAATGACAAAAGAATTATTCAGGATCGAAACATTCTCTTTCGATTTGTTTTAATTATAAAACGTTTTAATTAAACCGACAAGCCAATTGCTTTGCCAATCTCTTTGATCATTCGGACGCCCTCTCTTCTATGTCTATTCTCCTGCTCCACGGTTATGCCTGCCCGAACCGACGGGGTATTCTCCAAATCCTCCGGGTTCCAGAGCCAATGTGTGTTCACACTCATTGATTGGCCAAAAATTTAAAAATATATAATCTACAACATCCAAGAGAAATTTTTAATATAACTTATAATAAAAGGTGTAGAATGACTTTTTAGTTTTTACGAATTAAAAAAGGGAAGGGGTGCCAAAATCGGTACTTTTTGTCGATAAATCATTTTTTGGGTATAACTTTTGAGTGCTTGATCCTAGACCCATAAAACCGTTACACATTTTAAAGAGCTCATCGAGACGCATCGATTGATGTATATTTTGTCGGGGTTTAAACCAAAACCAATTTATAAACCAAAATTTGTTTAAGACGCTTTAATACCTTTAATGGTCAAACCCCGACAAACTATACATTAATCGACGCGTCTCGATGAGATCTATAAAATAGGGAAAAGGTTTATGGTTCTAGGAACAAGCACAAAAAATTTATTTAGCAAAAACTGATCTTTCAGTAGAAGAAACCGATCTTTCGGCAAAAGAATCAAATTATTTCGACAAAAAAATTTTCTTGTAAGAAAAAGAACACTTTTCCTCTCCTATGTCCTATCCTATCCTATCCATAGTTTTTTTATGACTTCTCCTCTCCCTTGTCATTCTCTTTATAATATTTAGGTAATCTATTTGGGTACTATGTCAATCTGCCAACCCTCCTATTTTATTTCATTTTGCCAACTTTCGTTTTGCCAACCCCCCTATTTTATTTCATTTTGCCAACCCTCCTATTTGTTTTCTTTTTGCCAACAATTTTTGCCAACTTTGTTTTTTATTATTTCCCCGGCTTATTCTATGCTAATTAAGTGCCAATTACATCTCTCATAGGGTTTTCGACCATGCCGGATCCGATTCTGGCATCGGCTTTTCAAAAATTTTTATTCCAAATATTATATTCAATTAATTGACGCATAATGATTATATTTTGTAATTTTCAGAGAATTAATTAACAAAATGATGCCAAATAATCGGGCATTACTAGAAAAATGCAAAAATAGGCGCCGAAAAATGCAACAACAGCAGGAAGAAGAAATGATTGACGAAGTGAATGTGGACGAAGATTTGGCAGAGGAAATTGAAGAGAATATTGAAAACGATGGATTAATCGAATTTGAGCGAATTGGCAACGCAATATGGCATGAAGGTTTGTCGGTTGGCACATCACCTTGGCTATTATTTCGCCGGGCTTCGAATTGATGTGAAGAAAATTGGCGATGAAGAATCAGCGAATGAGGATGAAGCAAATGATGAGAATGATGATGAAAGTGAAGAAGAATATGAAGAATTTGATGAAAATGATGATCCCACAGACGATTTTATTCGTGATATCAAACGCCCAATTCTCCGCTCCCCCACTCCTACTATCGATTTGAATACTATGCCTTCCACTTCATCTCAATCCCAACCAATTTATTAATTATTTGCATTCCATCGGTTATTTTCTTCAATTTTGATCTATTCAATAATTATTCCATTTGATAAATTCCACCGGTTTTTTCTACATTTTTTGATGATCTATTCAACGATTTTTCCCTCTATTTTTGATTTTTCCACATCATATTTCCTTTATTTTTTCTGGATTATACACATTTTCTTTTATTTTGGAATAAATTTTGCCAAAAAACTTTATTATTGGAATATTTAATTTGGCTAGAATGATTTTTTCCTCCTTGGAATTTTGATGAATGAAATTTTCGGCATTTATTTGCTGATTTCCATGAAAAAGTGCCGCCAATTGGATTGAAATATTGTCAAAATCAAATTCAGCATGGTCGAAAATCTAAATGAATGCGAAATGGCCGCAAAATTTGGCCCAGAATGCCGAAACAAATAAAAATAAGGAAGGTTGGCAAAATGAAATAAAATAGGAAGGTTGGCATTTTGAAAGGTTGGCAAAAAGAAAACAAATATAAGGGTTGGCAAAATGAAATAAAATAGGGGGGTTGGCAAAACGAAAGTTGGCAAAACGAAAGTTGGCTTTTTGAAAAGTTGGCAAAATGAAATAAAATAGGAGGGTTGGCAAAATGAAAAGTTGGCAAATTGAAAAGTCACCAATATTTGTATTTGTATGGGTGTGTTCTGTCTTCTGTGTTGTCTATTGTGTTGTGTTTGTGTTGAATGAAAAATGTAAATCAAGTCAAAGATAATGTCATCCATCATTATCACAAAGGTGGATTAAAAGAAATATGTGAAATTAGGGTTGATTGATTGGTGATTGATGAAGCTACAATGACAATAACTCTCTGCTGATTTCCACTTAATCCTAAACATTGATCATCATCATCATCATCATCATCATTCATCAAATACTTTTTTTTTTTATTTTTTACTTATATGACTTTAATTCCCAAAATGAATTTTAGGGTCTAAAACTAAACTCTAAATCTCTAAATTTAATCCTTTGTTTTTATCTTATTTTTAATCGATAATTAAATACATTCATTCCATCCCCTATTTCATAGAATAAAAATGGCATCCAAAATGTTAAATACCGACAAACTCTCATCACCAATAAAAAACAATGTCATTGTGCCATTTAAATACGCTTGGCCCTTTCCCCAAAAACCATCTTGGTTCTATCGGCTACAATCAAATTTGGCATGTTTTTTGGCTTTCAGCTTTGCCAAATTTGTTGTTTGCGGTTTGTTTAGCAAATTTTCATTCAAATTATTGCAATTTTAGGTTTGAATAGAATTCAAATATCGCCGGAACATAAGCGGCTAATCCTGGAATCGGTTGAGGACAAAACACGTCCACTGCTCACAGTCAGCAATCATCGATGCGTGGTCGATGATCCATTGATTTGGGCCTCATTCAGCTATGGCGAATTTTTCAGGAATATTTCGCGCTTCAGGTTTTTTACAAAATTTATAAGTCGATAAATATAAAGTTTGAATGCTTTTGGAATTTAAATTAATTGCATAATTTGCTAATAATTTTCTAACACATCAATTTTGTCCTCCATTTTGTCCAATCAACATTTGTAAATATTTTGGCATTGCTCTATTTACCAAGATGGAAGATGGCCAAATATGACATTCATATATGTGTTTAACATACAAAATTAATCTAGAAAACAAAGGATGAACATAACCATCAACAATTTGTGCAAAATCATTTTCTTTTTCCCAGATATGTTCTGGCCGCACATGACATTTGCTTCACGTCTCGTCTTTTAACCTGGGCATGTTCAAGTGGCCGATGTGTTCCTTGCGTTAGAGGAGAGGGCGTTTTCCAACGAGGCGTTGATCATTGCATTCAAGTGATCAATAACAAAGGGTTTCTTTCTTTATTATTTTTTTATAAAAAATTACATCTGGAATGAAACACATTTTTCCGGAAAACACAAATCTAACCGGAATGAAACACATTTTTCCTAAAAACACAAATCTAACCGGAATGAAACACATTTTCCAGAAAACACAAATCTAACCGGAATGAAACACATTTTCCGGAAAACACAAATCAAACTGCAATGAAACACATTTTTTCTGAAAACACAAATTTGACCTCAATCAAACTCATTTTTCCGGAAAACACAAATCTAACCGGAACGGAAAACACAAATCTAACCGGAATGAAACACATTTTTCCGGAAAACAGAAATCTAACCGGAATGAAATACATTTTTCCGGAAAACACAAATCTAACCGGAATGAAACACATTTTCCAGAAAACACAAATCTAACCGGAATTAAACACATTTTCCAGAAAACACAAATTTAACCGGAATGAAACACATTTTTCCGGAAAACACAAATCTAACCGGAATGAAAAACATTTTCCGGAAAACACAAATTTAACCGGAATGAAACACATTTTTCCGGAAAACACAAATCTAACCTGAATGAAACACATTTTCCGGAAAACAGAAATCAAACATTGAATTTTTTCCACATATGAATTAAATTTTCAGCTGGGTTCACGTCTTTCCGGAAGGCAAAGTAACATTGGAGCCAATTCGAATAAAGGTTTTTTTGTGTTTTATTTTTGTTTTGGAATAATCTCACAATTTTCCAGTGGGGCATTGCTCGAATGATTGCGGATGCACAAATTCCGCCAATGCTTTTGCCCATTTGGATTAAAGGAATGCGCCATGTTTGGACGGAAAAAAGGCCATATAGGCCGAGGATTGGAAAGGTAAATAAACAATATCCAAATTTGAAGAAATACATTTTTATCTTTCTCATTTAATAAGTAAATTAAATTAATATTTTATAACTAATTTTGGAAATTGGCTAATTACAGGGAATTAGTCAGATGTTTTAACCAATTTTGGAAATCTCGAATTCCATACTATCCAGAAACGATATTTTAGGCTCTTCGATTCAGCTTAGCCGATTTAGTCGAAGAAATTTCAATTTCGAACCCAATATAAGGCTTAGACAAAAAACCTATTTCGGATTAGACAACGGTTAAGAGTTTTAGCTTTCCAAAACAATGTCACATCGTTTTTGAATTGAAATTTCATAGACTAAATCGCCATGTTAAGTCAAATTAGCCCATTTCTGAGTCATCCGTGATTTTCAAAATTAGCTGCCAAACATTTATTTAAATTCCGGAATTATCCAATTTCTAATATTATTTGTAAAAGATACACATTTTTTAAATAATAGCCCTTCTCCCAAATTTTCTTACGAAAATTTTATCCCATTTTTCAGACAGTTGAAGTATTTGTGGGCCAACCAATTGACACATCCACTTGGCTAATTCATCAAAATCAAATTGTTGGTGGGAATGAGGAGACTGAATTGGAGAGAAGAAAACGATTGGCCGATTTGGTGCAAAATGAACTGTTCGGACTTGGCCAACAAGTGGAAAACAACAAGGAAATTGCGAATGGGACACAAAATAATTGACAAAATTGAAGAAAATTTTGATGGAATTGTGTGAAAAGTGGAATTAGAATTGGCAAAATTGAAAGACTTTTCGACTGATGTTTTTTATATTTGTATAATTTGATATTTTTCAATTTATTTTATTTAGTCTGTTAGATTATAATAAATTTTATACTTTGTCAATTAAAAATTAAACCGGTTTTTGAATCATTCAAGTGATAACATCAAAATTTACATTCAAACAAAAGTAGAGTTTAAGAAAATTTCTCATTTATTCCGCATTCCGCTGTTGCTTTTTTTCTAAATTTTTCGATATTACATTATTTTTATAATATTTCCAATTTTTGATGAAATCCTCAAAATAATTTGCTCTGTATTTTTTTTGCGACCCTGGATTCGACTCGGCATGGTCGATTTACTATGTGAAATTTCAATTACAGACTGATTTAGGCGCTAGGGTTAGGGTAGGATTAGGATAGGGCTGGCATGGGTTCTAAGGTTAGGGCTAGAGCTCTGGGCTAGGGGTTTAAGGGAAAGGTCTGAAATTGAAATTTCATACAGTAAACGACCATGCCGATTCGAATGAGCCTACTCTCGAGTCTGCACGATGCCTAGAAGCCGAGATTTCCAAAATTAGCTAGCCCCAAATGCCTAGCTAATTCCGTAATTAGCTAATTTCCATTATTAGCTGTAACATATACAATGCAAAATTGGGACACTCCCGCGTACCAACCCACAAAGCCACAATACAAAAAGTACAAATTACAAAATTTGCTTTTACTGTGCATTTTGTTCTTTGTTGCTCGAGGCAATTTCCCAGACATCAATTCCCTCCATCATAAAAAATAAAAATGCGTTGTGCAATGTGCACTGTGTTCTCTGTTCTTTCATTAATAAATTTTCCCTCCTCATTAAAAAATGCGCGTTGTTGCCTGTTGCCTCCCATTGCAGATTTACTTTATTCTCCAATTTTTCCAATCCATTATGCATCCAAATTCCAATTCCAATGACAATATGAATAAGTACTCTATAATGTTTTTCTTATGGCCAGAATTTACATATGGGATTGTACATCATTATGATAAAATTATGGTTTTTTTTTTTGAAAAAGCAAGTGAAATAGATTTATTAAATCATTAAAAAAATTAGTTAAATATAAATATAATAATAAGTTACAAAAATAATGACATTCTGGATTTGAAAGAAAAAAATTTAGGGAAGTAAAATCCTGTAGAGAAAATTTGGCATTCTCAATTTTCATTTGGAAGTGTAGAGATGCATAAATATAATTATTTTTTATTCAATTGTCTTTTTCACAAATAAAATAATCCTTAAATCTCCCTCAGTCCACTCCACAATTTTCATACAGCCTCAAATCGGCAAATGATTTTTGCAATTTATTCATAGTGGCGAATAGACAATTTAAATTCTTTTTTTTATTTAATGATTTAACAAAAGTATTGCACTTCTTTTTATTTTTTAAAATAATCCCCAATTATCGCATCCCTTATTGCCTGATCCCCAATTGTCTATCGTACAGCAGGGCTGTGCAGGTGCCGGGTTAGAGCCGGCACGGCACGGCACGTGCCGGCCTCCGGCCGGCACGGCACGGCACCGCACATAGCGTGCCGGCCTTCGGCCGGCACGGCATGGCACGTGCCGACCTCCAGTTGGCACGGCACGGCACGTGCCGGCACGGTGCCGGCACATAATTTTTTAGGTAAAATTTTTTATCATTAAGAGAATAATGTATATGTAAATTCGCAAAGAAAAATTCGGTTGAATTTACAATTTCAGTGAATTAATAATTTCAGAAGGGATGAGTCCTTAATATTGGTTTAACTGCCCAAGAATCACACTATTCATAAATAAGTAAATTTGGGAAAAGGTTTTGCCAGATGATATTACTGAAGGAGTCGAGAAAAATTTTAGTGCAAATTTAGGATATTTTGATAAAAAATCGAAAATATTCTGATCTTTTTCCTCAATCAATATTAATTTTTCTAAAATTAATTGTCCTTTAAAGCTTTTTTTTCATCGGTCCCGGCCTTCGGCCGGCACCGTGCCGACACCGTGCCGGCCTTCAGCCGGCACGGCACGGCACGTGCCGACCTCCGTCCGGCACGGCACGGCACCATTCATTGCGTGCCGGCCTAAGGCCGGCACGGTCGGCACGTGCCGTGCCGTGCCGGTGCCGGCACGGTGCCGTTCCGGCACCTGCACAGCCCTGTCGTACAGCCATGAATTAAATGGATTGGAAAATTGCCTGTATTGCCATTCAAATTTTCCATAATCCATTGAAGCAAAATTTTAATTGGCTCTCTGCTGGTAGATTTCCATAGGATAAAATAATTTTTTTTTATTTCTCAATCAACGAAGCAATAATTTGTGAAGGACTTGAATTTAATGCAATTTTATGAATGAATTCATTCCTTCCCAGATTAAAAAAAAACTGATTTTTAAATATGTCGTCATCCGCATAATAAAGCACAACAAATGCGTCAGATTAGTTAAATTTTATTATTTTAAGAAATTTAAAAAAAAATTAAAAAATTTCCATTTCCAATTAAAAAAAGGTTATTTGAAAGAGTTCTCTACTTTAAAAAATTTTCCCCAAATTTTTTCGATCAAAAATATACATAAATATTTGGGATTTAATAAATCAAGTCTTTTTCTTCACAATAAAAATAATTCCGCTAGCCGCGTCCATTCTCTATTATCAATTATCGCGAAATAATCGGTCCACCATTACTATACTATGTTATGTGTACTTTGTATCAGTACTTTGATCTTTTTTTCCCTCAAATCATCGCCAAAAATAATCTCCCCATTTTTATATTTGTAAACTTACTTCCTCTTTTCCCTTTATCATTTAAGTAAAAAAAATTGCAGAATTTATTTATTCATCGTGATAATATTTTTTTAGTCTTTTTTATTCAATATTTCTCAGAGAATAATTAGATTACATCGAAAAAATCAATTCTAGAATAATGGCTTCAACTACGCAATTAGACAAAACTTTGGCACTACATTTCATGAATAAATTACAAATCGGCAACGAAAATGTTCAGGTAAAATGGGTCATTTTTTCGATAGGAAATTTTCCTTAATAAATTTTTATCAAAAATTAAAGACCTCTATTTTAATTTAAAGACCTCTATTTTTGTGTAATTTTAAGCTAAATTTTCTATTTTTTATTCAACTTTTTTTTTAAATTAAATTTGATATTTTTGTGGATTAAATCTGAATCTTTTATCAAATTATTTTCGGAAATTATATAAAAATTTAGGTGAAAATCATTTTTGAATTGATTAAGCTTTTGGACATCCGATTTAATCGAAAATCCCTTTTTAATGTTATTAATTTTCTTCAGGTCGAATATGTATGGATAGACGGTTCAGGTGTAAACTTACGCTCCAAGACGAAAACTGTGCCCAAGGCAATGGCCACATTGGACAAACTGCCAATTTGGAATTTTGATGGATCCAGCACGGGCCAGGCAACCGTAAGTTAATTAATAGAATAAAAAGAAAGGGAAATAGCTGCTAAAATTCAAATAAATTTAAAATTACACTAAAATATGGAAATGAAAATTTTTATAATTTTTGAATTTTTTAATATTTTAATCAAATTTCCTTAAAAAATTATTAATTGAATATTTTATTTTTTTTTTCAGGGTGGAGATTCGGATGTTTTTCTGAAACCAGTCAAGACATGTCCCGACCCATTCAGACCAAATGGCATAGGTACGAAAATTCAAAATATTTTCCAAATTTCTTTAAAGTTGTTATGTGCGAAACATTGGACAACAAAATGGAACCGCATCCAACCAATCATCGACATCGATGCGCCCAAACAATGGAACAAGCAAAAGAGGAGGTGTTTTTATTTTTATTGTGAAAAAATTTTTGTAAAAAATATTAATTAGAAAGATTTAGAAATTAGGATGTCAATTCTTCTTTATTTTATTTCCATATCATTTTTTAGTTAAAATAATTAATTTTTTAGAATCAAAAATTTGCCCATTTTCTCTGTATAATTTGACAACCCTGAACCAATTTACTGTTATTTTTTTAACAAAAATGAAAATTGATGATCAGAAAAATATTTTTCCAATTACATTTCAGCATCCTTGGTTCGGCATGGAACAGGAATACACCATCTTCCATGCCGATGGTCAAACACCATTTGGATGGCCAAAAGGAGGATTTCCGGGACCACAAGGTAAAAAACACAATCTCAATAGCCAAAATTAATTCTCTTCATATTTTTAAATTTTATTTTCCAAAAATTCAAAATTATTCTCATCAATAATTTTATATATTTTTAAAAAATAAAATAATGTTCATCTTCCAACATTCATAGGCCCATATTATTGTGGAGTTGGCGCGACAAAAGCATTTGGACGAGATTTGGTCGAAGCCCATTATCGGTGAGTTTTTTGCCCCACAATTTGATCAAAACAAATTCAGAAATATGATTAATAAATAAATAAAATTATATTATTTTGTTAATTTTTCCAGCGCATGCTTATTCGCTGGAATTCAAATTGCCGGCACAAATGGAGAAGTAATGCCCGGTCAATGGGAATTTCAGGTTTAATAGGTAAATTTATTTTTATTCATTTTTCTTATTCATAGATTGGCCCATGCGAAGGCATTGAAATGGGCGACCAACTTTGGTGAACTTTTTGTTTTTTAAATTTTTTCTTTTGATTAAAAATTCTAAATTTTATTAATACAAAGGACATTTTACATATTTTTAAAGTATCTATCAAGGAATTTATTGAATTTTCCATAGGATCGCCCGCTATTTTTTGCATCGCACGGCTGAAGATTTTGGGCTGGACATTTCGCTAGATCCAAAACCGAAAGCTGGCGATTGGAATGGGGCCGGATGCCACACCAACTTTTCCACTGAGAAAATGCGCAATCCGGGCGGATATGAACATATTTTGGCGGCAATCCAAAATGGGCTTGCCAATTCCCATCATGAACATGTAAAATAATATCGGGAAATATTTAATTTTGCAATAAAACACATTGAAAATTGCCAAAAGAGTATTTAATTTTGAAAAGTTTATAAAGGTTTAGCGGTTTGTCCTAGACGTCCAAACCAATATCCATTCGATATAGCTCGTCAAGACTCGTCGAATGGTATATAATTTTCCATGGTTTAATTGGTTTTGAACCAAAACCCACATGATGGTTTAAGTGGTTTAAAACCATTAATTTTTGATCAAACCACGACAAAATATATACCAATTGACTCGTCTTAACGAGATCTATCGATTGGGTATAAGATTTGAAGTGGACAAACCGTTATAAATTTTTCACAAAATTAAATACCATCCCAATATAATAGGTGAAATGAATGCTCTATTTTTGATTTGATAATTAATACAAATTTTTATAATATTATTCCAATTCTTATAATATATTTCCCAGATTGCCTACTATGACTCGAGTGGTGGAAAACAAAATGAGCGTCGATTGACCGGCCGACATGAGACGGCCTCCATCGACAATTTCAGCTTTGGGGTAAATTCAATAAAAATATAAAATTTTACATTTTTGTTTCATTTTAGGTGGCTGCACGAAATTGTAGCGTCCGTAAGTGTTTTTAATAAATATTTTTATTTGAAAAAATATTAAATGAACTTTTTCGGCTGAGTTCATAAAATAAATGAAAAAATTGTTGCCAAATTTCTTGCAGGTATTCCACGGCAAACATACAATGATGGATATGTGAGTTTTTTTTTATTGTTCTAAAAACGATAATAAATGAATTCATGCAGGGATATTTCGAAGATCGCCGACCAAGCAGCGATTGTGATCCATATTTGGGTTGGTAAAAATTTAATACTGTATAGCAAATTATGGAAAATATTTTTTCTGGCATTAAAATTTCTCTTTTTGGCACTAAAACAATTTTTGACTTCTAATAAATCGGAAATCGATTTAGACCCCTCAAACATTATACATTGTGTAGAGCTCATCGAGACGAGTCGATTGGTATATAAAATGTCATGGTTTGATCAAATTTAAAGAGTTTAAACCGTTTAAACCATTTTTCTAGAGTTTGGTTTTAAACTCTTTATTTTTTGGCCAAAACCTGACAAATTATATACCATTCGATGCGTCTCGATGAGATCTACAAAATAAGGTTTGAGGGGTCTCAAACCGGTTTCTGATTTATTAGAAATCAAAAATTGTTTTAGTGCCAAAAATAGTATCCCAAATTAATTAAATAAATAAAAGTAATGAAAAATTAATTTAATTCATTTAAAAGTAATTTAAATATTTATTTTTTTTCGCAAAATTCAGTAACCGACGCATTGGTGCGCACAATTTGCCTTGGCCAAAAGAAGCTGTCCCGCTCATATATGCCAAATGAAGCGGAAAAATTGCGTGAACTGTTGGCCCAATTGCGTGAAGACCGAAAAATTGCAGAAAATTGAGAAAAGGAAATGTAGAAGAAGACAATTAATTTTGAATAATAACATTTAATATTAACAGTAATAATTTTTTTCTATAATACCATTTTTGGACAAATATGAATGAGGAATAAAATGTTAAAATGAATAAATATAGAATGGAATATTCATTTTTATAAAAAATAAGTATTATTAATTAAATAATAAATGCCGAAGGGTAAAGATTAACAAAAGGAGCTTTCAAAATGTCGTGAGGGAAAAACTACTGATTTTTTGAGTCAGTTTTAGTAGGGAATGAAAATTACAAATGCCTGCCCGAGGAGGGATTAGAAGAAGGGATGGAATTGGCATTAATCTGCAATAGAGACCGGCGCGGAGGAAAATCCGGACCCGCGGACCGGATTTTCGAACCGAAAAAATCCCGGGCCGGACCGGACCGGATAATCCGTACAAAATCCGGTCCGGAAATAATCCGTACCAAAAAAAATACGGATCCGGATACGGATTACGGATTTTCAAAAAAAATTTTTTTCGCAGATTTAAAGTAAAAAATAATTTTTTTTGCGCATATAAAATAAAAATAAATAAAATTTATCGTAAAATTAAAACAATGAATGAAATCAAATTCATGCAAATTAATATGAGCCGACTTCAGGAATACTTTTATTAAGGAAAATCAACATTTCTACAGTTTCTGGACTCAAACTTGATCGGCGATAATCATAAACATCTTGTGCAATGCTGAATAATTGTACACGATAAATTAGATTTAATTAAGGCCAAAATGGATCAAAAGGAGGTGCTCGGGATATATCTGGATAAAGGAGGATTAAGGTGGATATAGAGGGATTAAATGGGAATACTGACTGAAATTGATGGGTGATTATTCGCTTGGATTAGGGAGGGTAGGGAAGTTAGCCGGTGGCCCTGACTAGACTAGTACTCAAACTGGTAGGTTTAAGGCCTATAATACATTTATAAAGCTAGGGATTAGGGTAAGGGGTTCGGAGTATTGGATTCGCGCGAAGCCGGAATTAAAACAGCTCCAAACCGGGACACGCGCATACCGCTTTAAAATCTTGAAGCGGCACAAATCCAAAAATAAGCCTTATATTTGTTGATATCGAAAAATATTTCCTAACTTAATCCTATCAATTTCGGAGGCTTAATCCCCAATATCCACTTTAATCTCTCGATATCCGGATATATCCCGCGCACTCTCAGGGCCATCGGCTAACTTCCCTACCCTCCCTAATCCAAGCGAATAATCACCCATCCATTTCAGACATTATTCTCTCTTAATCCCTCTATATCCACCTTAATCTTCCTTTATCCAGCTATATCCCGCGCACACCCTTTTGGTCCATTTTGGCTTTATTAAAACCTAATTTATCCATATTTTTTTTATTAGAAACCATTTTATGTTGAATAATTAATTTTTATTTACATTCGTTAAAAGAATGTGAAAAATCATTCGGCAAAAAATTGGTACCCATTGGATAAAGAAAGCAAAAAAAGATATGCCTATTAAAAAAGAATCAGAAAAAGTAAATATAAAAAAAATATTTAATAGAATTTTTACATCGTTTCAAAAAAATTATTCAAAAAATTGGATGAATGGTCCTTTTTAAAACAATTTGGAAAATCCGTAAGATCCGGACCGGATTGTACGGATTGGGAAAATTCCGGGCCGGACCGGACCGGATAATCCGTACAAAAATCCGGCCCGGAAAAAATCCGGAAAATCAAAAAATATACGGATTTCGGACTCCGGGTCCGGATAATCCGTACGGATCCGGAATCCGCGCCGGCCTCTAGTAAAACCCATGCATGCAAATTTCTTTAAATTATTTAAATAATTAATATAATTTCAAGATAAATTCAATATCGCTTTTCTGACGAATCCATCAAATTCTATCAGATTTTAATCCCCAGAAAATTTGATTTTATCTGGAATTAGAGCAAATCAATGATTTCAAAGTCAATATAAAAATCCAGAGAAAATGAGGCAGTGGAAAAAATTTATTCCGGAATCAAAATACAAATCACAGAATTAAGTTAAATTAAAAATACAAAAAATCACTAAAATGCAATTCATTATAATTTAAATAATAATAATTTTAGCACAAATTCATGATACTAATGGAAGTAATATTTTTGGCATTACAGCCGAGAATCGTCCCTGCTCATAAACGGTGTCAATGTACACAAGCAATTCTTTGTGCTTTTGCATTGAACTAATTGTGTTCCAAAGCAATTGAAGACATTCGGCATAGCGGAGTGCGCCTCTTTGTTCACCAAATCGCATTTGTTCAAATTGAAGCAGTGTTTTTGCATATTTTTCTGTCTCCTCACTCATTATTTGTTGGCCATTTTTGGAGAGTGCAGGGATTGCTTTAATAAATTAAAATAATCAATCGGTTAATTAAAATTTTAATTATTTTTAATTATTATTGTTTTAAGCTGAATAGCTTTTAGGTCTAAAAAATCGAAAATGGATCCTAAATTATTTTTAAGTTTTTTAATATTTAATAAACTTTTCTTTTTATTTTTATTGGTTGAATTTAGTAGATATTTTTTTGTACAATAGGATATTTTGGTAATGCATTAAATTGCAAAATAACACGATAAATTTATGAGATGTAAAATTTTTTTTCCATTATTTATTAAATGAGATGCTTTAAAAATTAAAATAATCAATCGGTTAATTAAAATTTTAATTATTTTTAATTATTATTATTTTAAGCTGAACACCGATGAATAGAAATCGGATTTTTAGGTTAAAAAAATCGAAAAATGAACCCTAAATTTTATTTCTAAATTTGTTAATATTTATTAAAAATTTTTTGGTTAGATTTATTGGATTTTTTTTGTAAAATAGGATACTATTTGAATGCTATTAAATTGCAAAATAATACGATAAATTTTATTTTTTTTCATTATTTAATATTTATTAAATAATTTTCCCAATTTTCACATTTTTAAGATAAAATATAATTTTGACAGCACCATTTATGTTTAAATATGGTTTTAAATTAAAAGTAATAAATTTAAAAGAATTACATTTTTGGTACTTTTATGCAGTTCAGCAGAGGTCCTCTTTTTTACTCAAGAAGAAAAAAGTTAGGGAAAAGTGTAGGATCTTCGCTATGGGTGTTTGGGATAGGCGATAGGGTTTAGGGATATGTGAGATGATTTTTACCCCATCATATCCGGAGCGCGGAGCCCATCCCTGAATGACCCTAACCCTAATCCTGATGACCCAATTCACTTTTTCCTTTGTGAGGAAAAAAAGAGGATGTAACATGTAAACTGCATAATACTACATTTTTAAATTATTGCCAATGCCAATTAATTTTAATGTATTATAAATATATTAATATATTATAAATCATCAACTTTAATTAATACACTGGCTCTTTCTTATGATATTAAGATTTGATTAATAATATAAAAATTTTCAGTTGAAAGATTTAATAAAAATATATAATTTTTAAAAAATTTTTAAATTTTGAATTGAATGTTCACAAATTTTGCTATTTTATTATTTGAAAAAATTAAATTGATTTAACCTGAATTTGTGAACAATAATGCCAACATGAGTACATATTCTTCTCGGCTGGGAGAAATTTTCAGAAAATTTTTCATTGGCAAAGTGAAAACGGCTTCAGCCAAATTTTTAATCCTGAAAAATTTTTTAATTAAATATTTAATGATTTTATATTCGAACACTGGATCCTCGTATTTCGTAAATTTTGTGTACAATTGGACAAAAGGATAATTGAGAATTTCCATCATTTCTGTTTCGGCATTTAATTTCATTGAATGGAAGCGGCCAATTAAAAAGGAACAGGCCAATGCAAAACCGCTTACCGAAGCCATCTTTAATTTTTAAATAATTTACATTTTACAATGCAAAAATGTGAAAAAAAAATAAAAAAAAAATATATTTAAATAAGTTTATTTTGGGGAATGAATTAGAAATTTTTTCCTTTGCGAGTTCGAATTTTTGCATTAATGATGGGGATCGAGCATCTATTAATGCATTAAAAAACCATTTTAAATTGGGCAATAGGATAATCTATGTAACGGAAGGGGACATTTCAGTCTCGCCATTTCGGTTTCAGCGATTTTGAAGAGCCATAGTTCGTCGGCCAACTAACAAATTTAATGATATAAATATAAAGTGCATTTAATAGCCCTAAGTATTGGCTATCCATTGGATATTGATCATTCAAAATTATAAACTTTTGACCAAAATATGGCCATAAATATAAAAACAAAGGCGATTTTTAAAATTTTTGACCACAACTTAACCAAATCTTTATAATTTCGGATGATCAATATACCAATGGATAGCCATACTTGGGGCTATTAAATGTACTTTATATCATTTAAATTGATTAATTGGTCGACGAACTATGGCTCTTCAAAATTACTGAGACACTAGTGGCCGTACCGTTCACTATAGCTGATTCCAAATTGCCCTGGAAAGCAAATATGGTCAAGGACAAAAATGAGAAATGATCCGACTAATTGAGTGGAAATTGGAGGAATGAATATAAATTCGGTTGCGATGATTTAAAAATTGGTTTTAACAATTTTATATTTAATTATATATAAAATAGAATTGCCTGATCATTCAAATTTAGCTGAGAAAATGGCGGCAATGTTTTAGCCAAATCAATGCATATTAACATTATTTTAGTGAATGAAAGTGGTTCCGAATGGAAGAGTCCAAATTTTTGAATATTTTGAATAAATTTTTCCATGTCAAAAAATTGAATTGGTCGATTCTAAAAAAATACATTTCAAATTATTTTAAATAACAAAGAGGAACCTTATAATAATGGGCTTGCGCCAATAAATTGTCATTGGATTTAATCAGCTGTTCCAATGTGGCAAATTTGTCCAGAAAACTATTGGGAAATCCGACAACATTGAGGAATATATGATTGGCTTTCTCCTCAATTTCCATTAATTTTTTAATTAAAAATGGGCCTTCCCATATTTCTGGCAATGCATCTGCAATAATTGATTTCGTTTAATAATTAATTTTAAATTAAATTAACCAGTAAAAATTTCGATTTGTTCCTTCTTGACGACGATGGCTTGGTTTTCATATTTTTTGACAGCTAAAAATTAATAATTAATTTTTTTTTTATAATAAATTCAAATTTATGGCATATTAAAGAATTTTTTCGCCCCAAATGTTTGTGAATAAAACTTGAGGAAAAAATTTGATAGCCCTAAATTGGGAATTGTTTAGAAAAAGAACTAATAGGTTTGACTAAAAAATTATAGGCAAAAAGGCAACAAAAACTTGTCCAAATTGGGCAATTTTCAATTTTTGGCCATAAATTTCTGGCCAAATTATCTCTGGATTGATAATTTTAATATCAAAATACTCTACAGAAAGAGCCTAAAGTATTTGAATGATTCTTAAAATTTTCTTAAATTCAATGTCCAACTTTCTTCTTTCATTCCAGCCTTAATGCATCGCCGCATTCGGCATCCACGACATTTTGAAATTCGCTGCTTTCTGGCCATTTCACTTTCCACCTTTCCCAGCAATCGCACTTTGCAATCACAATTGTATTTCCGATTGCTAATAACCAAGCGTCTGTATAAAAAATTAAATTAGACTTTTTAAAGCCAATCCACTAAAAACCGGAAGAATGCTCCACACGCCCGACATGTTTTGGCCCCAAATTGGGAGATAGCATTCGGCGACTCGCAAACCATGCAAACATTGTTATTGCTTTTTCGTCCACACATTATGATTTAATCAATGATTTAATTTTTTTATTGCATTGTTCTGAAATGTTTATTTAAATTTAATTTGAATAAATTGGGAAAATATTTTAATGGATAGTTTGCTTAATATTTATGCAAATAATTTGAACTGGTTTAGACAATTTAAATGATTTAATGTGCATTTAATAGCCCTAAATTATTGGCTATCCATTGTTGGGCCAAGTTGTGGTCAAAAACTTGGAAAATATCGGTCAAAACATTTTAATTTTGGATGATCCACATATCAATGGATAGTTAATAAGTAGGGCTATTAAATGTACTTACTTAAGAAAGATCTTTTAAATTGTTTAATTGGTTGGCGAGCTGCAGCTCAACAAAATCGATGAGACAGAAGTGGCGAGACGGAAATGTCCCTCGCTCTGAATTTGAGCATATAAGGATTTTGGCTTGAGACTTGGGCATAGGGCATGGAGTATAGACTATAGAGGCATATTATTGTATTCCAAAATCTTTAAAGGATACCATATATGACTAAAAAACCAATATATCAAGGAATTCAAAATGACAAAAGTGCATTCATTACCTATTTCCTACAGGATGGAAATGTTAATTTTTTTTATCTTTTATGTTCTTGTCGATTTTTTTATAACACTTTTTTGTTATTTTTAATAATTTTATATTTTTAATAATTACATAAATTAAAAGAATGGAATTAAATAGAAAAAACGGAACCGTGGGAGCATTAATTTCGATACGGAATAGAATGGAGTAATTCAGTAAGTGTGCGCAGTTGTCATTGTGTGCCAATCAATAAATCGAGATATTTTAAGTACATTTTCTCGCATGAAATATTGGAAAAGGGCAAACCATTTTCTCGAGGTAGCACACAGCGTCTGACTCTCGACAACAATAGCACTCATGACGCGACCCACATTAAATATGTACTTTCAGCACAGGTATAGAAAAAAGACAAATAAATTTCATGGGATATTTATTTTTACCACTTTTCATGGAATTTTGAATTCATTTCCAATTTTATTTGAGGAAATTAAAATTTTCACTAAAATATGATGTCCTTATTATTATGTTAATGGTAAATGAGATCTCTCAAAGAGATGATTTATTGAAATTTGATTGTTTTCATTTCATATACATATGTAACGGCAAAAATTTTTAAAAATGATGCAAAATTGTCTTAATATATCAAATATCATGCAATCTGCTGCTGCTGGTTACAAAAAATGGACATTAATTGATATTCGGCTATTTCCTATATACTTTTCGACCCTTAATTTGGACAAATGGATGATTTTTTTTGTAAAAAACATCTAATGAATGCTTTTCAATTCAATTAAATGGGGGGGGGGGGGGGGATCATTGAGGTCGATTGTTTAAATCTGTTAAAAGCATTGACCAGGGAAAATTTTTCAACAGGGTACTATTCCTTTTAGGAAAAAAAAAATTAAAAAACGGAAGAAAAATGCACAGTACAGAGTTGAATTGGTGGCGGTTATATAAATTGGGGTCGCCTTCCCTTAATTGTATGCACATTGCCTCTTAAACGTACTCAATGAGAATCCGAAATCCGATCCCTTTTAGGATTTTTAATAAAAATTAATTAATTAATGAGATATCAAATCTATTAGTAAATTAGGTTTAAATTTCACAGAATTATGGCAAAAATATTTTTAAAAAAAGGGATAAAAATGAACATTCCCAATATTGTTATTTTTTCCCCTTTTTAAACAATAATTCTACTTCCCATTGGTCACCGACCCTCCAAATTCCAAATAGCCAGCAGCAGGGATTATTAAATGTCTGACCGGCCCTTCGCCATTTTTTTATTTCGGGATTACTCATACAATTTTCCAATCTCTCCAATAAAATTTTTCTCCGCCTCCCTTTCCCTCAAGCAAAAATGACCACTTTTCTCAAGGCTTCTTCTCATCCTCCTTCAATTTTTCATCCTTTTGATTTTGGCGTTTTGGGTTGTGTTTTGCTTCGCCGTCGGCGTCTTTTTCATATTTATTCCTCCTATTGGTCATCACTCATCAGCCACCTTTCTCAATCCATAATTCCATAGCATCTTTCAATCCAATTCTTCTCCAACCCAGCCCTTAAACATAATAGTCCTCTCTACTGCTGGTAGAGAAAAAGAGGTGTCCGTCGAAGAATGAAGGTTTTTAGCCACACCACAATACTTAAACTCCCCATCTTTCTCTAATGAAGGAAAGAGAAAAGTGACGCGATGCGCTTGACCACTTTATTAATGTGGTCGGCGAGCGGACACCCACTGCTGCTGCTGGACGATGGCCTTGAGGATTAGAATAGGGTTAAGTGGTTGTGAGAGAGAGGCAGAAAGACAGAACCGTGGGGGCATCAATGGATATAGGGAAGAAAGAGATGGAAGAATGTAGGGAAAGTAGGAAGAATGGAGGGAAAAAGTGGTTGTCTGTTGAGTGAAAAGCACTCACGAGCATTTGGCCTTGGCCTGCTCTCTGCTCTGTTGGCCATTCTCTCATCCGCGCGCGCGCACCCTCACTTAATTCCACATTTTTCCTTTTTTACTCCATAGTTTCTTTCCATACTCTTTTTAGCCTTATAAAAATCTTTCCCATCAAGAAATATGGGAAAGAAGGGCGAAGGACATCTTCTTCCAAGCCAGCAGCCAGAACCATACACAACAGAGGCATCGTCCCATATTCAATCCATCCAGCAGAGCAGTAATCCGACTCGCATTCCATTTTTGTCTTCTTCTCAAAAAAATTTATAAAAAAATTGTTGCCTAATAAGGGCATTTTTTGGGCACTATTGTGCGTCCTGCATCCTCTCACATTTTTATAAGAGTTTCCCCTCCCATACAAAAACCACTTGCTCTTATACGAGAGCAATGTGGCCGATGGCCACAAAAAGCACCCCCACCCCACCCCCATTTTTGGATATGCAGTTTAAAGCTTTAAAGAGAAAAAAAAATAGGAAGGGGAGACATCCTCCATTTTTGCATAAAATGCCGTCCTCAATTCCTTTCACATTGTGCAGCAAATGCCGCGTTCCATAAAAATCTTTGTTGTTGCTTCTTTCACATTTTTTTACTGTTTCCCATAAATAACTTCCTTGATGTTTTGCAATAAAACATTTTGATTTTATATTGTGGGAAAATATTTGCTTATTCCATTAATTATTTTCCGCAAATCAATATGTGCACAATGCACAATTAATTTGTCTTATATGAGAATGTTTTATTTGCAAAATTTTTCAATTAATATTTTTTTTTTATTTTTTAGGATTATCATTTGATTGTTGAAGTTTTTTTCAAATATTAAAAAAGGAATTTAAATCAGCTTTTTTAAAAAATTTAAAAATAAATTCATTTATGGGTTACAAAAATTATTTTTTTATTTTTTTAGGATTATCGGTTGATCGTTTCCAATTTTCCAAATATTAAAATAGGAATTTAAATCAACTTTTTTAAAGAATTAAAAATAAATTCATTTATGGGTTGCAAAAAAATTATTTTTTTTATTATTTAGAATTATCATTTGATTGTTAAAATATTAAAAAAGGAATTTAAATCAATTAAAAAATAAATTCATTTATGGGTTGCAAAAAAATTATTTTTTTTTATTATTTAGAATTATCATTTGATTGTTAAAATATTAAAAAAGGAATTTAAATCAATTAAAAAATAAATTCATTTATGGGCTGCAAAAAATTATAAATTCAATTGATGTTTAAGAACATCAAAAATACAAATTTAGGGCGAAAAATTTGTTTGCTGTATTTTATCAGAATTTACTATTAGATTTGGTCATGTTTTTGTTTCGGTTTCAGAAATTAAAAAAATTAAAGAAATTGGATATTTTTTATTCAAAATAATCAAAAATAGAATAAAAAATGAATTTTTATAGATAAAATTAAATTTTTAAATTAAAATTTCCTTTAATTGACCCTATTTATCTTTTTTTTTAACAAGACAAATTTTGACTTGCCCAATCCTCTTTTTTAATTTTGCAATTAAATTGTACGCCTTTTTCGTTTACCACCATCTTTGCCTATTTCAAGAAAGGCAATTCTTCCAATTTTTTTTCATCCTATTCATTCCTCCCTTTTAATTCTATAAAGGCCAATTGGCCATAGGCTTGCTTTATTTAAAAGGTGAATAGGAATGGGAAGGCCCAAGGCCGCATTTCAAAGTGTGAATGAAAAATGACCGAGTGGATTTAAATGGGAGATTGAATGAATGTCCAGCAAAATAATCCATCAAATGTGCACACAACGATTCATTCATTCTCGGCGGTAATGGGCGGCCATATTGGCCAATTGGTCCTCTACACTAAAATGTGTGAACCCCGCGGCGGACATTTTACACCTTCACACATCTTTATTGACCGTTTCTTTTACTTCCCCTTCCCGATGACCATTTTAATTCAATTTACCCAATTTAAATTGTAATTATTTATTAGTGCACTTTAGATTCTGACGAAAAAATCACATAAATAATATTTAAATTAATTCATATTTTTGTTGTAATTTTCCGACTTTTTTTTACCTCATTTGACACTTTTTTTGAGGGAAAAATTAAATGCAAAATTGGCATTGAAACACTACCATTGGTCTTCCTTCCTCCATCCATAGCAGAGTTGGTCCCCAAAACATTTCCACCCAATGCTCCTTTTGTGAATGGCCAATGCGCCAATGTTGGTGTGTTGGCGGTTCCCACCCTTCTTCCAACCTAATCCCTCAAATGGACCAACAGCACAATTCTCGACACCCCAGGGGAGTTTCCGCGCCTTCCCTCTGTGGCCACTGGCCATTCAATTTTGGAGGGGAAGAAGAGGGTAATTCCCAAAAGAGGCCAAGTTGCCCGCCAGCCACCACCTAAAGGGCCCCAAAAGGAAGTGGAAGTGAATGGTAGGGGGCCAAGGGAATTAGGCCAATGGGAATCGAGAGAGATGTGGCCAACACGCCTTGCTCCCAATCCCAAAATGAGGAATGACCATTGGCATTGGCTCACATCCGCGCCTCACTCACTCATTCCCAGCACTCCAATTTTGTCCAATGTTCACAGAATGGAAAACACAAAACCAATCGATTAAGCGCAAAAGGGCATTCACTCTCTCTGCTAACCAAAAATTTTAACCATTCTCCCCATTTGTTTGGCACATAATCCAATTAGCATTTTTGGCCAGAAAATTTTATTATTCTTTGGCAGTCGTTTGCCAAAAAATTTTCCTTGCTTTTTTAATTTATTTTTTAACAATTTTAAATTATTGATGTCCCAGTTTGGTTGTTTTTATAATTTAAAAAGATAATTTACAAAAATTTTTAAAGAATAGTTAAATAATTATTTTTATGGGAAGCAAAAAAAAATCAAAAATTCATTAAAAATCGAAAATGTTTTTGTTTACCATAGTAATTTTAATTTTCCAATTCAACTTTGATGGAGAAAATTTGATAAAAGTTAAATTTTAAAAATTATTTAAAATTTATTTTAATTGGACATAAATACTTTTTCTTTGCGCGGGAATCTCGCATTCTAATTATTTAATTTTTTTCTCTAACCCATAAACAAATATTCATTTTCCCATTTTATAGAGTTAATTTAAAATAAAAACATTGGACCTTTGCCTTTTTAGTCCATTAGTGCAGGCATCAAAATTCTATTCACGATGACATCACTGGCTTCAATTTAAATTAAATTCTTCTCTGATAATTTGGCCAGTTATAAATGGACCAAAATTAAGGCCAGATTGGACGAAAAGCAAAACAACATAAAGGAGAAACGACTTTTTTGAACTTTGAAAATAATCTTCGCATCTTAAAATGTGTGGAAAATGGCAAAAATAAAACAAAGGTTTAAAAAGTTGGCAATGAAAAAGAAGAAGCGATCATTGATGAAATTTATTGATACCGAAAATGAAGAATTTCGGCTGGCACAAAACCAGCAGCAGGACAACATCTCATTGAGAACAACTTCAACCGCATTATCACATTTGCCAATTTTACCATATACTTCCTCCATAAATTCATCAAGTTTGACAAAAGTCACCTTTGAGCCAAAAATTTCTTCATCAATTCTTTCCCGCCGATCGGCTAATATGCCAGCAATTTTTCCGGTCAAACCAATGTGTAAAAGAAAACCATCTTCGCCTTTTTCTCGGTGGTCATCCCTATTTCTTGCCAACAAAATTTTGCCAGTCACATTGTTAATTTATTGCATATTTTTGGCCAGGATAGCAGCGGCATTTTCCAATCATGGTTTCTTTTGTTCACATTAGACAAAATATGGGGGTAATTATCAGTTTTATCCGGCGGTAGCAGATTTGAAAATTTTCCATATTTGATTATAAAATGTTGCAAAAAATATTTTTAGGGTCTAGAATCTTATGCCTAATTATAGTGGAAAATGGATGACTTATTAGAGTAAAAATCCGATGAGTTACACATATAATTCGCGATAGTGATAAAGTTGATGGATAAATTTACCGTATTTCCACTATTATTGTCAACTCCACCAGTTGAAGCCTCCCTCTAATTAAAGCCCCATTTTAGGAAGCCCCATTCTCTATTAATAACCCTCTACATCGAAAAATTTATGTTAGAGTAACTATATGAAATTAAGCCGAAATAAGCAATTTTTATCTCAGAAAATCAGTAAAGTAACCCACCTCGAAGCGTCTCTGAAAAATAAAGGCCCTCATTTTAGTAGAAGCTAGGTCCTCTGAAAAATAGTAGCTCCGAGTCCACTAATAGAGAAAATACGGTATATAGCAGCATTTTAGACATAAAATTAAGCTAATAATGGCATCAGCAAAGCATTGGCCAATATCGAATATTTAGGACTTTAGCCGAAAACCTTTTCTATCAGTTTTATGGACACATAACTAGAGCCCGGCGACGGGCCGGGCCCGAAAAAACCCGGCGTTTTTTGGTCATTTTTTTTGAGCCCGGAACCCAGCACATTTTAAACACAACCGGGCCCGGAAGCCGGCCCGGTAATTTTTTCGTAATTTTCCGAAAACCGGCCAAAAACCGGCTTTTTTTTTGCCGGGACTGAGTAATTTTTTCTGAAAAAAAACCCGGAACCGGGCCCGGAAATTTTGAAAAACCAGACTCCTCTACACATAACTCGGCGAATTCCAAAATATCGGTTACAATCGCAACCAGTCCAGCAGAAAAGAAGCATTAGCCAAATCGTAATAATTTCCCCTATCATTTTCCACAGTTCCACCGCCCCCTCGAAATGTGCAAGTCACACAAATCAACAGTTCCACCATAAAAGTGAGCTGGGAACCGCCAGCCGATGAACAGGCCGAAGTTTTAGGCTACAATGTTTACAAGGTATAATTTTCGTTTTTAAATGAGATAATATAAATTTAATAAAATCATTACAAATTTTTCCAAAATTTTTGCGGAATTTTTAAATAATTCACAGTTATCAAATATTAGAATTTATATTTATTCTTATGGTGAGGCTAGATTAGCTTAGAATTTAAATAATGGATCCAAATTTTTTAAGTTTTACGGCTTGAAAAATGTCAATTTTTCGATTCTAAAATTTTGATTAAATTCAATGATTTTATTACGAAACTAAAATAATTAATTTTATCGTTCATAGTAAAAATCTAAAAATTCAATCGAATAGGTAAAAATAATAATTTGAAAAAGCAATTTAATTTCCATATAAAAAAATAAACTTACGAGAAAATAGAAATAATTTCTTAATTTTGCAAAAATTTGACCAAAAAATGTGAATCCCATAAATTTTTTAGATGCTTTTATTTATAAAGATTTTTCAAATTTAAACAATTTTAAACGAGTCCCATACAAAAAACGACAAAATAATTTTATAAAAATTCAAAATAAGAAAAAAAGAATTTTTCTCTGAAAATTTAATGTATATCAAAATAGTTTATTATCTTTTTTAAAATTTGATTATTAATATTTTCATCTTAAAATAATTTTTATTTTTTTCAGTTTCAAATTCTCAACGATGCATTTGTGAACAATTTGCGACGCGCTGTGGCCATTGTGGATAGAAATGTAAGGATGGAATAATATTTTTGGAAATTAATTTTTAACAATTTTTATAAAATTTTTGTTGAACAAAATATCTCAGAAACTTTATAATTTTTTTAAAAAAATTATTCACATTTCAAAAGATTTATTTATTTATTAATTTATGGGAAGCAAACAAAAATTTATGATTTTTAAAGAAATGTTTATTTTATTTTTTAAATTTATGAATTGTAGAATTTTATGGTCCATTTCAAATATGATTTTTCCACTAATAATTATTATTTTTTTAATATATGGGCGAAATCGAGGGACCACTTAAACTTTAATTTTAATTTGTAGAATAAGAATTTATATCATTTTAAAAAATTTAAAATTTATTTTTTTATGAGAAGCAAAAAATAATACTTTTTTTAAATGTATAAGATACAAACTGAATAATTTAGAAATTAATTTGGAATTCAATTTGAAATTATTATTCTTTTATTTTTTTAAATATTTTTTCGAATTTTCTTTTCTATTCAATTTTTCCAAAATTAAAGTATTTTTAGAAAATTTTTAAAGTTATTAATTTACAAAATGCAATAAAATTTATGGTAATATGGAATATGGATTGAGTATGAGAAAATTCACGAAAAAATTAGTATTAAAAGTATTTTTAGATTTTAATTATTTTTAAAAATTTTTTTCCAATATATGTCGCCTTCTTGTTCGGAATTTATTAAAAATTAATTAATTTTATCATTTATTAAAAAATCTACTTGAAAAAATTTATGGGAAGCAAAAAAATAAATTTTGCCAAAATTTATGGGAAGCAAAAAAATAAATTTTGCCAAAATTTATGGGAAGCAAAAAAATAAATTTTGCCAATGTAAAATTTATGATGGACCGTATTTAGAGTATTTTTAAAATTTAATTATTTTTGAAACATTTTTTTAAATATATGTCAGCCAGTGTTTTGGAATTTATTAAAAAATATTAATTTATTTTTCATTTATTAAAAAATTTGCTTGAATAAATTTATGGGAAGCAAAAAAATAAATAAATTTTGCCATAGTTAATTATTTAATGGTTTGTATTTAATTGTTAATAATATTAATTATTGTTTATTTTTTTTATATATTATTATACAAAAAAATTTTAATTAAATCAATTAAAAATATTTTAATAATGATTTTTGAAAATTTAATAACTTTATGAAATTGAAAAAATTAAATATTTATTAAAAATAAATTTAATTTATCAGATTTTTTTCATATTTTAAAATTATCAAAATTGAATTTTTATTTTTCGTTGATGAAATGTTAAGCACATAATTTAATTAAAAAAAGAGTGTTGGAATAAAAATATTTAACATGAAGAAAAATTTATGGGAATGAAAAATTAAAATTTTTCTTTTATTTCTTAATATTTTTAAATAATTTATTTAATATTTTTCAGAAGCTTTACGCCTATTTGAATGATTTGGAGCCGAACACGGAATATGCAATTCGGGTGGGGGCATTCAACATGAAAGGCGATGGAGAACTCTCCCAATTGACCAAACAGAGTCGAATATTGACCGGGGGAAAACGTAAATAAACAATTTTTAAAATTAATTATAATTAATTTTAAAATTATTATAAAAATAAAAATTTTTTGTTTAATTATTAATTTTCAAATTTTTCTTTAAACAGCCCCATCACCGCCTCGGCCACAATCCATTTCGTTGATCAATGAATTCAAGCCAATTCGAGCCAAAGTTGAATGGCTACCACCAAGGTTGAATTTAATTAAGTAATTAAAAATTAAAATTTTGATAAGTAAATTTGCCATCTCATAAAAATATTTAAAAAAAATAAATAGATAAAATCCGCAAATTGGGCATTTATTATAAATAATTTCGGTGATATTCAGCAGAATTTAATGAAAAAATTTACAAATTAAAAATTAATAAAATTTCTATTTATCGGTAAAATAATCCATTTTTTATTCCATCGTTCAAATGAAAAATTATTGTATACAAAAATTCATAAAAATTTAGAAAATTATTATATTTGATCGACTAATTGATTACAATTCCTATTTCCAGATTCACATACAATTTGCCACTGAAAAGGTATATTCTATGGTGGAAACCAGTCGAACTGGAAGCATTCCAACGAGCTGAAGTGCAACCAACTGAACATAGCTTTGTGCTTGACCATTTATGTGAGTGGAAAATAATTTTATAATCTATTAAAATAAAAATAAATTGAAAATTAATTCTCAGGAATTTAAAAAATAAGAATTATTTATCCGATTTTTAACAATTTTCTTACATTTTTTTATTTTTTTTAAATTTTTTTATAATATTCGATCAATCTTTGGTAATTCTTTTTTATATTTTCTATTTTGCATTAATAATTTTATCTCTTATGTTTAATTGTGGAGAAAAAAATTATGAGTTGCATTTTAGAATGAAAATCCACTTTAAATATAAAAATCATTTATGTATTTTCATAATTAATTTAAATTTTTTTCAGACAGTGGCCAAGAATATGAATTGCATATTGCCGCGATGAATGAGGTCGGCGCTAGTGAAAATGCCACCGAACAGTTGATCACGCCAACTGCTGTGCCCGATGGCGAGCCACTGAACATTCGATATACAATTTTTCGAAATAAGGTATATTTTGGAATATTTTATTATTTATAAATTTTTAATTATAGATTACTAATTAGTCAAAATTTAAATTAAAATTTTTGAATAATTTTTTTCTTATTTAAATTAATATTTATGAGTTCAATTTAAAAAAATTACAAAATAAAAATAAACAAATTAAGAAATTTAAAATATTTTTTAAGTTTATTTTTTGTTTAAATTTGATTTTTCGTTCAATTTTCCTCGTGTAATTCGTCTGAATATAGTTAAATTTTTTAAACAAAATTATTTAAATATTTTATGAGTTTATTTTGTCCAAAAAATCGAAAAAATTCAAATAAAAAAATTTATAATTTTATGCTTAAATTTTTAGAATTTTAGATCACTTTTTTCAATTTTTTAAAGTTTAATATTTACTTATAATTATATTTTATAATTTTTTGAAATTAAAACAATTTTCTTTCGAAATTTTTTTATTTATAATAGAAATTAAAAATAGCAAAATTTCAAAAGTAAAAAAATGGTGAATTAGAATTATCATTTGCATGAAAATATTTTCTCAATTCTAGGACTAATTTTTTCATTATTTTTTAAATTTATTTTTTTATGCAGTCCATTTGTGCTTGTCGAAAATTAAAACAGAATATTTTTATTCTTCTTAAATATAAATAACTAATTAAATAGTTTATGCGTTCAATTTTTTATATTATTTTTTAAAAATTTCAAAAGAATTGAAATAAAAACAATTAGAAAATATTTAAAAAATCATAAATTTAATTTGAATTTTTTTTTAAATATAATAAAAAAAATATTTTAAAAATATTTCATTTTATAGCTCTCCATCCTCTGGGATCCACCCCAATGGCGATATCGCAATGGGAACATCACACATTACGAAGTGGAATTGATGCCAATCAGTAGCCGTACAACAGGGCCAATTCGACGAAATGTATACCAAAAGAGGGCGAAAATTTATATAATTTTTTTCAAAATTGCAAAAGAAAAAAATAAGAAAATTATAATTATTTTTTAATATTTTATATATAATTTTTAAAAATGTATCTTCAAAATTTGTGGAATTTTCTTTAAAATAAAACAAAATTTCCATAAATAATAGGTTTCCTCTCAAACGGCCATTTTTGACATTGATCCAGCACAAAGTTACACATTCCGTGTTGCGGCTGCAACCAGCAAAGGCACTGGCATATATTCGGGCGAATTGCGCATCGATGGACAGCAGAGTGGTTGGTTTTATTGTTTTTTTAATGAAATATATAACAAAATTTAAATAATAAATTAATTTATTTTAAAATTTTAATTACCTAAAAATTGAAAAAATAAATAAAATTAAATTCTAATGCGCCAAAAATGCGAATAAAATGATCAAAGCAAAATTAAAATTATTATAAAATTATTTAATGCTCGCTTTTTACCGAATTAGTAAAAATATTAAAAGTTATTAAACACTTAAAAAAATGTTGAAAACATTTGGGTGATTCAGCTGCTTCATCAGCTCGTCAAACAGCAGACTTTCACATTTTCCTATTATTAAATTATTTTTAATAAAAAAACGGCATTTACTCCAACTCCAATCACAGAATTACTGCTGGGAGAGATAAGCATCGATTTATGCTTATTTTAAAAGACCAATCGTTTAAATATATAGAACAGACCTATAGATATTTTGTATGGGAAGCAGCCCACCGCAACAAATTGAAGGAAGGAATTGTTCAATAATTTTGCATTCTCTCTTCCTTTTCTCATTTCTCTAATCCCCGCTGTGACCGATCCACCCAATCCGATTTGACCCCTATTTCGTAGTGAAAGAAAAATTATTTATGGGAAGCAAACATACAATGGGGAAAGGGAAAATATTTGCCCCTTTTATTTTTCTCACTCTCTCGTTAATTTACTCACTTCTCTATAATTCTTTTTAATTACCAAATATTTTCATGCTGAAGCAAAAGATAAAATTAATTAAAATTAAGACAAATTATTTTAATATTTTTTTGCCATTTTTCTAATTTTTAAACACATTTTAGATCTGTTTTTTTTTATTAACTTCAATAATAATTTACAAAAATTTCGCCTCTGGCTAAAATATCAAATTACAAATTTTCATGCACTTTTAAAAATTTTTAATTTCCTTTTCCCCCAAAAATTGACCAAAAATAACGACGGAATTTCAGAGGTCTTTTTGTTGGCAAACATTGAGAAACCCTTTGAATTTTTACTCCGTCAGATGAATAAAATTTCAATTTTGAAGCTCTTTAAAGAGTAAAAATTTTCTAAAAATTTCCAAATGTCTCATTAATTTGCTTTTTTGGTAAAAATTTGAATAAAAAGCATATCTCAGTTTTTACCATTTGGTATTTTTAATCTATTTTCACCTCAATTTCGTGGCTTTTAATAATTTAGTATTTTTAATCCATACAAAAAAAAGTGTGTCCAATGGCTTGGTAACCGGCGCGCCTCCCCTCTATTCCTTCTATTCATTTTGTCAAACCGATTTAAGTCTCGCCGGAGAGGGATTTTCCTTGCGCACTTCCGCAAACATTTTAAACTCTCCGCCATCGCATCCCAAATGAACCGCTTTGATGACCAAAAAAAAGTAAAAAAGCGCAAGGCGTCGGATTAAATTCCCTCATTTTAAACAAAAAAAAAAATGCGGTGGGATTGGATGGACTTTCGGCGGGACACAGACTTTTATTTTACACTTCTTTGAAGAAAGAGAAAACATTTAATAAACACATTTTTGCCTAAACAGAAGATTTTGGCCACATTTTTCGGAAAACTCTAATTAGTTAACAGGGACAAAAATTTAAAATTTATTTTTGTTTGATTATTGTTATAAAATTGTTAAAATATTTTTCCAGAAGGTCAAAAGAAATTCTGAATATATAAATTTTAACCTTGTTTCTTTTTTGTTCTAAATATTTTCTTAAAGATAATTAGAAAGCATCTAAATTTTTCCAAAACCAATTTTTATAAGTCCAATGCCAACATTTACCATGTTGTAAATGTTTTGATATTCCATTAAATGTACAAATATTGTTTAAATAATGTCAAATTTATTGTTTAGTAATTAAAATTAGACCAAAAAATGTATATTTTTATTACCCGAAAATGTTTGACCACTTAGCCAAAAATCTTGGTCAAATCCTAAATCTAACCAAAATGTATTTCTAATTTTTTTCCGCTATTTTGCATCGATACGCGTTTCCTCTTTTTATATCATTTTGTCCGCTCCACTCAATTCTTTTAAATATGCCTCCTCCCTCTACCCTACATAAATATGTCCATAATCGACAACGACACCTGTGCTCTGACTTCGAGCGGCAAAAACGACGCGGCACGAAAGCAAACGGGAAAAAATGGGCTAATGGACCCGGATTAAATTTGCTCCGCGCCCCGCACACATTTACACCACCACTTCACTCGTAAAAGGCCATTGGCACATAGTCAAATAATACGGCAGCAGCCATGGCACAAAAATATTATTAGGGAAGGGGCCCGTGTGGGTTGGGGTGGGGGCTAAACGCTAAACATCATCGGCGGAGGCAGAAAACTTTGACTCTTTCGTTTCTTTTAATTCCCATTTTCACTTCCTACTCCTTTCATTTTTCATTAATCTCTAAATATTTGCCTTAAACCTGCCAAAATTTAGGCTTAAAGGCAAATTATGATTCGCTTTTCAGAAGAATTTTTGAATTTTTTCCATTGTTCATTTAAATATACCCTAAGGAAATCCTTGGGGGTACTTTTTACGTTTTGTCACTAAAAAAATTATGAAAATTGCTTCCTATGGATAATTTTGGGTACTGTACTAATAACGAATCTGACAGTGAGCTCATTTTCCCCCTTTTCTTTCTTTTACACTTTTTTATGGCTCTGGTCATTTAAATTTTGGGCTCTGGCCAATATAATATCTGTTAAAATGGTCATAAAATGCTTTCCCTTTCCTGCTGCCGGTTTTGGCGCACAATTGAAGCGGAAAGGTGTAAAATGGGTCTATGTGAGTCCATTTTAGTCCCCCTAGTCTTGAATTGACTTTGTTTTCCCCGCAGAGCGCATAAAAGCTATGCTCCCTTCGTCCCTCTCTCCCCATAAAATAAAAATGAGCAGCAGCAGCACACGGCAATGGCACAACCAATTCATTCATAAAATGCGCCATATTCCCTTTTTAATTCCGCACACACATTTTGGCTTCTACCCCTAGAGGGCCCAATTGTTTTCCAACAATTTGGTCAAAAAAACGCCCAGCAGGTGGGGAACCCCA
The DNA here is from genome assembly GCA_030063045.1 of Pratylenchus scribneri. NCBI lineage: Eukaryota > Metazoa > Nematoda > Chromadorea > Rhabditida > Pratylenchidae > Pratylenchus > Pratylenchus scribneri. Next base: position 129,995 of record JAQSEB010000124.1, read on the forward strand.
AAGCAATTTATTTAATGCACCATGCTATTCGTTGACATATTTTTTAACTCTGAAATTTTTCTTAAATGCAAGCTTTTAATTCAATCATAAAACCCGAAATTTTATGAAATTTACGCACATGAAAATATGAAATTTTTAAATACTTTACATTTCGTCATTTTAATTTATCAAAATTTTCCCTAAATGCACATTGGGTTTTCTACAAACCAATTCTTTTTAATTTCTCCCCTGGGCATTAAACTTAATGAACATTCTCCCAACAGAGAACAATTAAATTGGTTTGCAAATTGCAACTTTTTTATTTTCCGTTCCCATTTATTCTCTTTCCATTTTACTCCAAATTTTTTTATATTCTCATCCAGAGAATAATTCCAATTTAATCATGCTAATGGTGGGCCACTGCCTCATCACTTTCCTAAATAGTTAATTCTGTTAGCCAGCAAAAAAGAGGGGAATTATGGAAACATATAAATGTGAATACTGAATAAATAATGCAAATTTCATTGACAAAAGTCAAGGAAATATTATTTAAAAAAAATATAATTATTCCCCATTTTTAGGAGGTTGGAATAAAAAATGAAACTAAATAAAACAAAATTATATAGTAAAAATTGCAACAATTTTATGTTTAATAGAAAAAATCACCCAATATTTATTTTTATTTTATTTTGATTTTTTAATATTTTATTATTTTATTTTTGTCCTTAGCTGTTTGGAATAGCATTTTTGTGTGAAAGAAAATAATTAAATTTAAATAATTCTCTTTTAAAAATATTTATGGGTTCCAATAAAATGTGAAATTAAAAAAATTTCTGAAATATTTTGATGGGCAACAATTTCCCCCATTCTCTTAATAAATCTTTCAATTTTCTTTATTTTCAAACATTTTTTTGAATCCCATAAAATATTTACAAAGATAAATAAATAAAATTCACTATTAAATTTTCTTGGACTATAAAATAAATCCCAAAATAACAAACAAAATTTTTAAACAAATTAAAAAAATTAAAATAAAATTTCTAAAATTAAATTATTATTCAAAAAAAAATACTCGCGTAGATTCTCCCTCTCATTCTTTCAAACAAAATAATTTTTCTTTTATTTTTTCTTATACCAAACGTTTAATCAAAATTAATTAACTATTTACATTAATTTTGTTCAAATTCAAATCCCGCCAATTGCTCAAAACCATAAATTTTTCATCTCTTAAATTTTTCACCTCTTAAATTTGTTCACCTCCAAACACAAATTTTTCATCCCCTAACCCCATTATAAAAATTAATTATTCACCATTTTACCATATTTTTAAAATATTTTCTTTTAGAACTCATAGAATTTTACACCAAAACAATACTCATTTTTTTGTCAAAGCTAAAATCTAATTAATAATCAGCAAAGCAATGGATTCATTGGTATTGATCAATCCACAATCCCCCCAATTACATCATAAAAGCGTCCAAAGAGAACAACATCAATCTGTCCAATTTTATGATGAATTCATCACCACGACTTCAACAATTTCACCAAATTCTGAATTCTTCAGCGATGAATTCACTTCCACCAGCCTCTTCTCCGAATCTTCTTCACAATCAACCACAACCCAATATGACCCAATTGAAAGTGATGTACTCGAACAATTGAAGCAAATGTCGCCGGAACTCTGTCGCCAAGGCCTATTCACTCGATTCGAGGATTTGGTCAATCAGCTGGCCGCTGGCTGGAAATATCATGTGGCAAATACGGATGGCATCAAGGAGGCATGGAGCCGATATGAGGATTTTTATTTGAATGTTTGCTCACTGACAGAAGGTAAAAGCAAAAAAAAATGGAAGAAAAAACGCATGTAAAATGTCATGGAAAATTAAATTTTTTTGTATTGAAAATTCCACCGAATATAGGAAGTAAGAATAAATTTTTTGGAATTAAATATTAATAGCAAATTCCATATAAACGGGGATTTTTACAAACCATAAATTAATTTTCATTCAATTTTATTAATAGAATAAAAATTTTGATGAATATTTAAAAAGGACGGAAAATGCGCGCTCGAATTAAAATTTATAATAAAAAATAATAATTTGAATTTACTAGCAAAATTGTTCCAAATTCATAATTCACGGAGCGGATTTTTAAGTGACAAAAAATCGTAAAATAGGTAATTTTTTATTGCATTTTATCATGAAAATTTCCCTCAAAAAGTGCCAATATAGTTAAAATAGGTCAAAAAGATTAAACAAATGCCTAAAAACATCATTTATGTGTAGTTTTCTCATCAAATCTGATGTATAAAAAATAGGTAAAAACCTAAAAATTCGCTCACTAATATTAGATTCACTCTTCAAAATATATTTAACATTTTTTTTTCCTTTTATTGCATGAAAATTTGCTATTCTGATTATTTAATTTATTCATATTAAAAATATTAGAGAAAAAGTAAACTTTTTTTTGCAACCCATAAACAAATTTTCACAATTTTTATTAAAAAAATGAAATTTTTAGTGAAGATTAAAAAAGCGAAATATAAACCTGTTCGAAAATAAAATTTTATAATAAATTAAAAAATAAAATATATTTTTCTAAATTTATTTATAAAATTTTTTTGTTTTATTTCATGATTTGGAGATTAATTAATTTATTCACATTAAAATAATATAATTTTTATTATAATATTAAGAGAAAAATTTAAATATTCGAACATTTTTTTGTAACCCATAAATAAATTTTCATTTACATTTTTTATAAAAAATAAAATTTTGTTAAAATTAAAAAGCGTTAAATAGACATTTTGTTCGAAAATAAAATTTATTATAAATTATAAAAAATAAAATATAATTTTTAAAAAAATTCATAAATAAAATCACTCTTCTAAATTTAAAATAAAAAATATTTTATTGCTTGAAAATTGGCAATTCTGATTATTTAATTTATTCACATTAAAAAATATAATTTTTATAATAATATTAGAAGAAAAATTAAAATATTCGAACATTTTTTTTGCAACCGATAAATAAATTTTCATCTAATTTTAATAAAAAAAAAATGAAATTTTGGTAAAGATTAAAAAAGCGATAATAAGCAAATGCTCGAAAATAAAATTTTATAATAAATTAAAAAGTAAAATATAATTATTTAACAAAAATTAAATTTATTTAAAAATTTTTTATTGCCCAAAAATGTACAATTTTGCTGTTCATATCTCACTAATATATACAAATAAATTGGCAGCTTTACTTCTCTCTAAATAAATTGATGACCACCAATTTTACATTCCCATTTCCCAGCCATATGGCTGGCCATTCCCTGTGGAGAATGGAGATGGAAGATGGCCCCGCGGCACATAATTTATGGGTGTTTTATATTTGTTGATGAATAGGAAATATTGTAATGGTCAGTTCCTCCATTTTCTAGCCGGACAAAATTAATTTCCAATATGCTTCAATATATTAGGGAAATGTAAAATGTGCGGTCAAATTATAATAATGTAATAAAAATTATTAATCAAAAAATATATTGGAGTAAATTATATAAAAAATACTCTGCCTTCTTCAGCCATTTGTCTCATGCGCATCAATTCATTTTTGCATTCTAATTCACATAATTAATTGTTTTACTAGCCAAATTTTGGGAGAAAATAGCAGAAAATGCTACTGTTCTATGGTTAAATGGCGACATTTTTTTTACTATTTTTTGCATTTTTAATTTTTATGAAATTATTATTTCTGAATCTCATATAAAATTTACAAAAATAAAAAAATGACGTTTTCAAACCAAAAAATTAAAATTCCTCCAATTTTCCAAATTCGAACCGTTCATGCATTCAATTTTCCATTCCAATTTTATTTAACCTACCATTTTTGTCGATTTCTCCCTAAAGTAAATTCATCTGGCACATTTTCCCTAAATCCCAATCCACCCAAAATACACCATTCCAAAAATGTGTGTGTGTGCCTTTGCCTTCAGGCACTTTGTCACGCTTCAACGCCAAACAAGCCTTTTCTAGGGGGAAATTGGGGCTATTGGCCCAACCAATCCCTTTGGCAAATATTTGTCCCTCCCAAATAAAACTCTTCCATACGGCACTCCACATTGATGGGAGGAAAGATTTACCCACGAACCGTGGCTTTAGGGCCTAAAGTAGAATTTTTTATTGGAAGGGGAAGATAAAATGAATTCCCAAATCTCCCATCTTTTACCCAGAGGCAAAAAGCCCTTCCCTCCTTCCTATTGCTGGGCTCTTCCCCAATTTTTGTAATTTTTATTTATAGATTGTTTTTTCCCTTAAATTTTAAATAATTTATTCATATTCAAAAAAATTTTTACATAAATAATAACAAAAAATTAAAATATATAAGCAGTTTTTGCATCCCATAAATAATTTTTCATTAAATTTTTATAAAAGAAGGAAAAATTTTTGAGTAATATTATAAATATCCCAGAACAAAATAAATTTTCAATTAAAAATAAAATAAAAATTCAAATTTCCAAGCAAAATTATTCTCAAAAGCAGTTAGATTTAATACGACGGTGGAAGGAACACAATTCCCTAGAGAAAAACCCAACAGCTAGAGGCAACCAATCCTTCCTCTTATAGGGATACCCAATTTGCTGATGAATGGGAAATTTGGGATTTTTATTATGTCCTTTCATAAATTTGTTTTTGGAAATGAATCCATCTTTTTTATTGGTTAACCAAAATTAGCACAAATTCGCCAATTTTTAAAGCAATCTTTCATTAAATTAATAAAATTTTCATTAAAATTTTCCCCTTTTTAAATATTATTTAAAATTCACAAATTTTTTTAAATCTCATAGAAAGTTTTCATAAAGAAATATATAAAAATACAATAAATTCAGCAGAGTTAATAAAATATTGAGGCAATTCCTATCCTATTCGAATTTGAATTACAAAATTAAAATTTAAAAATTACTTAAATTTAATTAAATTATCTCTTGAAAAGACACGTAATTCTCCGTACAAACCACTCAGCCATAATAATTTTTACATGTTTCTTAAAACGTTTAAATTAAATTCTTTTTAATCCCAAATAAATTTGCATTATCACTCTGATTTTACTGTTTTAAAAAAATAACAAAAAATGCAAGAAGGCAGTAAACAATTCAAAACCGCACTAATCCTTCGAAAAACGCATGAAAACGAAGAACAACAACAACAAAATAATTTATTATATCCATTTTATGGAAATAATGAAGGAGAAGAAGGAATTGGGAATGAAGAAAATGATGATGACGATTTTTACGCCACAATGCTTCATCAAATTGACCAACAATCTTCAACAGCAGAATTAATGGATGAAAATGAAGAGAATGAGGCAGATGGTGAATTGCCATCAGGGTCATCTTCTAGGCCTGGTTATTTAGGTTCTAAAATTACCTCAATATAATTTTTATAATGCAATTTTTGATGTGATTTTTTCCTCAAAAATATACAAAAAGGTGACAAAAATTTCATCAAAAAAGCAAGAAAAGACAAAAAAATTTCAATTTTTGACATTTTTTAAAACCAAAAAAGGGTATTTTCATGATTTTGGAACAAATTTTGAGAGAATTTAATAAAAATAATACAACCATTTTTGCCACCGGGGTCTAGGCATCAGCATCATATTATGTTCAGCGGCTATATTTTCTCATTCCGCAGCTGAAAATGACGATTGTGAATGCGCACCAGAAAGAAGAAAAATGAAAAATAATAAAAACCGTGAATGGAGAAAACAACACCAAGTAAGACGAAAAGGAGGAGGAGGATCAAGTCGAGCCGACTCATTGGAGCATTTCTTCAATTTGGATCATCGACTCGGAGAAATTGGTGCGCAAGAATCGGAGTTCCTCTAACCATTCAAATTAATTTTATACAAATTTTGCATTTGCCAAAAATAAAGAGCAAAAATTAGAGGCAATTTGTAAAGAAATAAAAAATTTAAATATTATTTATGAAGACAAATTTTTATTAATAATTATAATTTTTATATTTTTGGTGAAAAAAAAGGTACAAAATTTGTTCAAAAGAGAAATAAAAATTGCTATTTGATCAAAATAAAAGAAAAATACCTCAATTAAAGGAAAAATAAATTAAAATTGCAAATTATCGCCAAAAAATTAAAAATAAATTCGGAAAAAAATATCAAAATAATAAATAACACGCTTTATTACTTTTATTTCTTTATTCTCGCCGTGTTGTAAGAGAGAGTAAAGAAATAGGAAAATTGTTTAGAAATTGCAATAAATTCCCTTTTTATTTATCATTTTATTGTCTGCTTTCCATAAATTATTTCACTTAACTTTCACATATATTTAATAATCTAAAAAACTTTTGAGTATAATTACGCGCGTGCCAGCACAACAAAAAATTTATAAAAATTAAAAAATAAAACTAATAAAACAAAAAAATGGAATTTAATAAATGGTAGGCTTGTTCTAATTTATTCTCATCCGGCTGTTGGTGTAAGGACTAAAGAAATGGAAAAATTGCTTATAGAGTGCGATGTGCTTAACATTTTATTTATCATTTTCATTTTATGCATTTTGCTTTCCATAAAATATTTCACTTTAGATTTACACAAATTTGCAATGTAAATTAAAATTTTTTTTTAAAAAATCGCTCACGATGGATCTTTCCATATTCTATAAAAAATTAAATCAAATTAAATTATTTTAAAATTGAAGTAAAAAATTTTAAAAAATTGAGTAAAAAGACAATTTTAAAAATTTAGTCCCATTTAAATTTATCTCAATCATTTAGTATTATTTACTAGAATTTTTGCCAACTCTCTACTTTCTTCAATTTTCCACTCCTAATTTTCTTATGCCACCATAAATTGCTACTAACAAACACAATTTTAAAAATGATCAACCATTTGGCATTATGGATTCCTCCCTACCCACATTTTTCCAAGGGGCAATTTCCCTTTTTACCAAATTTTCTTACAAGGCCCAAAGATGTGTGATTCAAGCCAGACACCACACCACCACTTTTTGACAGAGAGTGTGCGAAAATGAAATAAGCCCTAAAATTTTGGGCCCAATTTAAGCTCTTTTTCACACAACTCCAGCAGGTGCGGTCCATTTTCCCTTTGCCTCCTCCCCCAGTGATGGGAAAAAAGAAGCCACCCCCTCAAAATTGTGTGCCACCTTTCCAAAATGCCGGAAGCTCTTTGGCCTAAAATTGAGTCCACTACCACTGAGTCTCCTTTCCTCTCGAAAATTGGTCTGTTTTCTGTGAGAGGCTTTTGCCATTTTTGGCACAAAAGGTGCACACTGCACAACTCCACAGCTGGGCGGATTCCTTCCTTATGTCCAATTCTCCCATTGATTGGTCCATTTCTATTGAAAACAAATTTTGGAAATGCTCCAAGGCTTAAAAAGAACAAAAAATTCGCCAATTTTCAATATAGTCTCTTTTTAGATTTATTTAATGTTCGTGTAAATCCATTTTTTATAAAGCATTCCCCTTAAAAAATCATTTAAGGTATTTTATTTTTAATTTTACAAATTTATATTAGTCAAATTTTGGGCCGTGATTGATAATAAAAAGTTAAATTTATTGTACCAATTTTTGCTATTCTTAAGTGGAATATTTTATGGAAAGCAACCAACAAAGGGGAAAATAATAAATTAAATTTTTAACTCATCGCACTTTATAATCATTTTTCCCACTTCTCTATTCAATTTAAAATTAGTTCACTTTTCCAATTATATTTTCTCTAATTACTGTTATACTTGGACCTACCTGTGAACAGTGATTAATTTATTGGGGCCTCAGATTTTGGGTACTGCAAGTTTCCTTTTTTTATTTTAATTGATTGTGAGCATAAGAGGAAATCTAATGAGCAAATTGCATAGGGAAAACTCATTTCTTTTTGAATGATAAATTTTCAAGAAATTTTTAAGGATTGAGTTATTGGGAATTTAAATTTTTAAGGAATATTTCGGGATTGGTTTTAATCCTTGGAATTATTAATTTAGTTTTTTAGCTCAAAAAGGGAAAAATTGAGACCTTAATATTCCACAAAAATCCAATTTACTCCAATTTCCTAAATTTTTGCATTTTTTTTCTTGTTAACCTCCCAGTTTCCAAGGAAATTAGTGCGACATATTCCCCCAAATTTCCATAGCACAATTTCGGTCTTTTTGACTAATTTTTCTATTGTTTGACTCTGCCCTTTTCCCATCTCCTCTTAATAAGCAAAATGCTTCGTTTGTCGGAGTCACCAATGGCAATAAGCCACACAAACGGTGGTTCATCCAATGCCGGTGGCATCAGTTCGCCTCAATCCCCACAACAACGAAGACATGAATTTTCTTCCCATAATAATAAATCCTCGCCTAAATCCATTCCAACAAAATTCCCCCGGCAAAAAAGTGTTCTGACTGCGGTCATTGAATCCCTCCTAAAAATGGATCCTCCAAATCCAAATAATAAAAATAATTTTATGGAAGAAAATGAGCAAGATGAATGGAAATTTCTTATGCTTTCAGGTTCAACTAACTAAGTTGTGCAAAAATTTTAAATTTGCTTTTTTGAAGGGAACGGAAAATTAACTAATAAATTGAAAAAAAACGGGACAAATTTCAATCAATAATGGAATTTATCCAATATTATTTGCGTTAAAATCATGCGAAATTATTAAAAAAAATTTTAAAATTAAATTTGTCAATAAATTCATTTTGTTTTACTATATTTTTTTATTTTAAATAAAAAAATCGATAAGTAAAATTTTAATAATTTTTTTTGTTTAAATTTGATAAATAAGTGTTACCTTCTGCTTATCGATTAGCCATCAAAGAATTATATTCATATTTTTAAATAGTTTTAAAATATTTTTCACAACTCATAAATTTTTTCTAATAAATTTTCCTTTTATTTGGAATATTTTCGAAAATAAATAAAAAAATTAGAACAAAGTGGACCGAAAAAGAATTCAAAAAAATTTAAAATAAAAATGACGAATTAATATTCCGATTTTGAGTTTTTAAAAAATTTAAAAGTTAAATTCAATTAAAAATGTTACAATTATATTTTAAATGAAATTTCAAGATATTAAAATAAAATTATCTAAATAATAATAAAATAATAAATTATTAATATGAAAAATAAATTGTAAAATTAAATTCAACAAATTTATACAAACAATTCATCATTTTCAGCCGCCATCAGTCCGCCAAAGAATGTTCGGGTGCAGACCGTATCAAATGCTTCCGTCGTTGTGCAATGGGATTTTGACGAGGCGGACAGCTCAGAGGCTGGACAGCCGGATGGGTTCATGGTCAAATATGTGCCAGAACCAATGGTGGCCAGGGAAAGCTCGGGAATGGACAAATGGCGAAGCCAACCCGTCATGGACCCAAAAGCCCGGCATTTGGAGATCAATCGGCGAGTATTTGATTTTTAAAATAAATAATTTATTAAATAATTTATAAATATAATCATTAATCACCGAATAAAGGAAAAATTAGTGAGCCTTCGAATTATTAATTAATATTTATAAATAATGAATGTGCAATTTATTTTAAAAATTTTTCTTTCCATTCAGATTGATCACCCAAAAATCCTATGCCTTCTGTGTACTTGCAATGAAACAAAGAGTAAGTTAAAAAATTTTAAATTAAATGAAATAAGTAAATATCAAAATAAAAAAGAAATTAAATGATAAAGTACAAATAAAAATATATTAGAGAAATTAAACCCATAAACAATTATAAGAAAAATTTTATTAAATCATTTTATTTTGATTAATTTTTAAAAAAAAAAAAGCCAAAATTGCCAAGGATCACAAAATAAAAATTAATAAAATTAAAGTAAACAAAAAATTAAACCCATAAAGAATTTTAGGAAAAATTCTATAAAATTATTTTATTTTGGTTAATGTTTAAAAAAAAGCCGAAATTGCCAAGACTGCAGATTAAAAAATAATAAAATTAAAAAATTATACAAATTTTTGAATTAATATATCCGATTTTTTTTGCTCAATATTTACATGTAAATTATCAATACTGTTTTTTATTTTGTCAAAAAATATTTGATTAGCTATAAGCCAGAAATTAAGGTATAAAAAATTTAATAATTTTTATCTTTAAATATTTTAACTTAATATATTAAAAAATTAATAAAAGCAAAAATTTTATAAAATAAGAATAAGAATAAATTGAAAATTAAACCCATAAACAAATCCAATTAAAAAAATTAAAAATACATTTACTTTTTTGCTAAAACGAATAAATAAGGTGAGAAAAACGAGACCAAAAATTGATTGAATTAATTTAAAAAAATAAAAATAAATTTATAAACATTTTTAATAAATATCTGAAACTATTTTTTAGAAAACCAAAAATTTAAAGGATTTTATTAAAATTTTTAATACTCGTCTTTTTATTAATTTCAAAAAATAGAAATATTATATTTTATGAATTTTTAAAAAAAATTACATAATATGTATGTTTCAAAAATGAAAAAAAATAATTACATAATTTTTCATTGCCATTTCCTTTTCCAATGTTTAAAAGAACTAAAAAAATGCTAAAAAACGGATAAATAAAATTTGAAAATTAAACTCATAAACAAATCCGAATAAAAATTCTATAATTTTACTTTTAATTTGTTTTTTATATTTAAAAATCTGAAGAAGTGAGAATACAATATTAAATAAAATTAATTAAAAAAATATAAGTTTAATTTAGTTTAAAAAATATTTATGAATGTAGTACTGAATAAAATACTAAAAATCAGATATTTAAAAAAAAATTTTCCCACAGCGTCTTGGACCTTGTTCCGATCCGCCAATCACGCTGGTTGGCCCATTGCGCCCAACTTTTGTTGTGCAAAATCTGCGGCTAGAATACAAAACCAGTCAATCCGTCAAAATCCGATGGGACTACCATGGACCGGCGCAAATCGGCTTTTACATCAAGCAAATGGGCCAAAAAAGTTATTTGGATCAGGATTTAGTGGAGAAGTCCATGGTGTCCCCCCAATTCGAAAAACGTATTAATGGCAGCGAAAGGGAATTGTTCTTGGCCAATTTGAGGCCTTTCATGAATGTGAGTGGACATTATTTATTATTTATTTCATTTTAAAAATTATTATATTAATTTAAATTATTAAACAGAGATAAATTTTGTTTTTAGTGTAGGCTTGTATTGGTTTCTAGAAAAAATCGATTTAATTTTTTGAACAAGGTATTTTTCTGGAATTGGAGTAAAAAAATAATTATTTTACAATTATTTTATTTATATTATTTTTGATATTAATTTATGTCTTAAAAATTCTAAAAAAAGAATGTGAAAATTTAATTTTCAATCTTCATTTTTTTCTTTAAAATTATTAAAATAATTTAGAAAAATTACTATAAAAATCTCTAAATTTATTCCCAAATGGGTACTTATTCCGTTGGTATCCCCTTTTTGAAAAGTGCTTGGTCCCCCCTATGGGTCATAAGGTTTAGGGTTGGGGTCATTCAGGGATATGTTTGGGATTGGATTAGGATGATGTAAAAATCATCTCAAATCTATCCTAAACCCAAACCCTAACCCTAACACCCAAAGGGGGGACCCTTCACTTTTCCTCACTTTTACCAAGATGACCCAAAAAGGGGATACCAACGGAATAAGTACCCCCAAAGGATTTAATTTTTAATCTCATTTTTTTCAGTATACATTTCAAGTGGGCGTTTTCTCACTGGAAGATGGTCGACATTATTGGCCAAGGGAATTGCAAGTGCAAACCGATCCACGGGGACCACCTTTTGTTGAGGCACCCGAATTCATTCAATCAGATGGACCAAACACAGCCCAGTTTCGATTGAGCCCAGCCAGGTTTAAATTTAAACAATGAAATATTCTAAATTTTATGAGAAAAATTTTTTTAAAAAAATTTAAAAATAATAATTTATAAAAAATTTTAAAAAATAATTTTTGAAAAAATTTAAAAAAATAATTGAAAAAAACCCTAAAAATAATTTTTGAAAAAATTTATAATTAAAAAAAATTTTGAATATATTTTAGTGAGGAATATGGACCAATCAGCCATTATTGGCTGATTGTGGTGCCCGGAAACTATTCCAAAGAGGAAGTGACCGGTGCCGACAAAAGCCAATTGCAAATTGCCACACGCAATTTCAGGTTGAATCAATTAAAATTAAATCAAAAAAAATAAATTTATGTGATTTTAGAACAGCCAAAACCGCACATCTTCAACAATTGACAGTCAGCTCAAGTATGAAAATTAAATTTTTTAAAAATAATTTATAAAATTAATTAATAAATATTATTATAAAGAAATTTTATTTAATTATCCCATTTTTTAACAGCTTCACGGAGTCAAAAGGAGAAAAAATTGAGGAGAGACATTGACTCAGAATCTTCCGGCAATATTTCTACAATCAAACATATCCATCGGCATCATCAAATACGCCAAAGACGGCATCAAAACCAGCAACAGCATTTGCAAGGAATTTATATAGCAGCCCAATTGCCAACACATGAAATGCAACGACTTTATCGGGAAGAACTGACATTCACGCTGGGCGATGGACTGGTATGTTTAAACAAATTATTAGATTTGTAGATTTTTTTTTCAAACCCATAAATTATTTGCCTTTTCTCTTTTATTTGTTTTTTAACTGAAAAAATAGATTTAAATTGTGAAAGAACACATCGCAACATAAAATAATTAAAAAATTAAAATAAAAATTAAAAAATGAACTAAAAAATAACAAATATTAGATTTTGTAGAATTATAGATTTTTTTGGAATTCTTTGCTGTTTATTTTTTATTAAAAATGTTTTTTTTATTAATTTTAAATATTTTATGTAATTTTAAAAATTCATAATTTACTTAAAATTTTTCAAAATTTTTTTTTCATAATTTTTATTTTATGAAATTTATAATTAGCAAAAAATTCAGAAATGATATCAGAGGTCAATTTTATATTTATATGAATAATTTTTCTTATTTCATTTTATAAGAATTTTTAAAAAATCTTTTAAATTTTTTTTATTATTTTCGCAGTCGTAAATTGTGTCTGAATTTATTTTTGTTTTATTTTAAGAAAATATATATATATATATATTATTTTTCAATTAAATTTTTTATGAGTTCAATTTTTTTCCTTATTTTATTTTTTAAATTTAATATAAGGAATATTTTTTAAATAATCCTTTCCGCAAATACAAATTAAAATTATTTTTCAAAAAATATTTTTCCTGAAAGAAATAACTTATAATTCTCTTCATTATTCATTCTATTTTATTTACATATACAGGAATACGATGGCTACATGAATTTCCCGTTGGACCCGGATGTGGCTAAATACCATTTGATGAGTCGGGCATTTGCCAGGGATGAGACATGGCGACGAGCTGAACATCCGGTGAGTATCATATTTTCAATGGAAAATTCATAAATTATTTTCCTATTCCAAAATATTTGTTTATTTTCCACAGTTTGACTATCGACCGCCCATGCAAGAGCCAGTCTCCAAAATGCACACCGATTCGGCCCTTAGCGAACATTTCTCCACTCGAGTGTCCTCACTTTTTACTGGCCCAATCCGAGGCGGCGGAATCATGTTCCCTTTGTTGGCTGTGAGTTTTAGAAGATAAAAATTTCAGCAGGAAATTATCCTTAAAAATGTTAAATTTTCTAATTTAAATTAGCACCATTTACGGGTTTCTATAAATAGAATAATTCTAATTTATTTTTTAAAATTTACTCTATTAATTTAGTCAAAAATTAAATTCTGGAACAGGATTTTAATGAATAAAATTATAAAAATTGTCGCAGAAAAATATTTCATTTTAAAAGTTTTAAATATGCAAAATACGGATTTCTTAAATTAAATAATTCATATTAAATTTTTTTAGTTTATCTAAAAAAGGTGCAGAAAAGAACAACAATAATAATATAAAAATTAAAAAAATTTTTGATTACACATCAAAAATTTTTTAAATTTGTCTCATAAAATTTTTTGAAGAGGCCGGAAATCTTCATTCAAATATTAATTTGTAGGAGGTTATGATTAACACATATTAATTTTTACTTTTTCCGGCCTGTTCAAAAAATTTTACGAGACAAATTAAAAAAATTTTTCGACATCAAATCCAAAATTTTTTAAATTTTTATTATAAATTATGTGGTTTTTTCCCGCATGCTTATTTTAAGTTTCTTCATTTCTTTTATTTTCTTATTTCTATTCATCGAAAAAAAATTTATGAGATTTATTTTCAAAAAATATTTCAATTTTTTATCCGAAATCCAATTTTTTAATTTTTATATTATTAATGTTCTTTTCTTCCCGTTTATTTTAATTTTCTCCTGTTTTTTATTTTCTTATTTCCAATCATCATAAAAAATTATGAGATTCATTTTCAAAAAATATTCTTCATTTATTTAGTGTAGAATGTGCCAATTTAATTTAGTAAAAATTTAAAAAATTTACTATTATTTTTTTTTAATTCTAAAAGACTAATTTAACAGAGCCATTATTATTTTTGTAACATTAAAAATCAAAAAAAATAACTTTTAAAAATATATTTCACCGAAATTATTCTTCATTTTTCCACACAGGTGGGCATCATATTGTTTGTGATGGCCGTCATGATTGGAATGCTGTTTCTTTGGTGGTTTCGTTGCAAACGAGGCCAATCCATGCGCGCCGGAATGCACAAAGTGCCGTTGACCTCTCGCGATTTCCCAAAAGCAGCAAATGGCAATGGCGCCGGTGGGGGTGGCACAAATGGGGCACTGCCAACGGAGACGAGCAAATTATTATTGGGCATGGATCAGGTAGAAATTTAAAAAATGGGAAATTTTCGAATTAATTAAATTTTTTTCATTATTTTTTCATATTTTTAAGAGAGATGAAACAAAATAAAAATAAGAAATATTTAAGTTTTTATTTTAACTTGAAAATAAACTCATAAAATATTCTTAAATCAAATATATTAAAAAATTAAAATATATGGATAAATTTAATAAAATTACAATCAAAAAACAACTACAAAAAATAATTTTGATGTGAAAAAATATTATATTATATAACTTTTCTATAGAGTTAACCTATCCATTTTCAATCAAAAATTGCTACAATAATTTGGGGTCATAAAATACTCGAAAAGTAAAAAATTCTTAGTCTCTAGAAGAACAAATTAGATAGAAATTTTGAAAACCTCATAAAATATTTCAATGAAAAAAATTTATTAAAATAAATTTTTAAAATTTCTACAATTAATGCAATTACTTCAAAAATGAACGAAATTTAAAATAAAATATTTAAAAAAGATAAATCCATATTCTTCCATAAGTGGTTGTTGCCTATCCTCTCTATCCAGTCATGACTTACCATCAATTGAGCTCTTAAAATTAAAAAATGAAAAACTCATAAAATATTTCAATTACAAAATTATTAAAAAAAAATAATGTTAAATTTCATTAATAATTTATTCAAATGGAGTCAATTACAAAATTATAAAATAATTATAGAAAAAACTTTTTTTTCCAAAAGGATGGCCGCCCTGTCATGAATTCTTACGATCGTTCTGGGCCCACAGCAGGTCCTTCCGATTTGCATGACGCCTCATTTCCTTTGCTATATTCTGACACATCGGCCACCCTTCAAATGGACCATCATCATCAATCATCAATGGGCGGCCCGATGCTGTCAATGTCCAGTGGCAATTTGTATGGCGGAATTGTTGCCCAACAACAACAACAATTCCATCAACACACCGTACATCATCATCATTTGGACAATAGACTTTCGGGAAGCCATTTGAATGTGGCCTCAATGCCAATTCAATTGGCCGAATTTGCCACACATATTGATCGACAAAAGATGGCAAATAATCAGGGATTCATTCAGGTTAGTTATATTTTGAATATAGGAAAATAAATAAATCAATTTGATATTTAAAAAAGGAAATATTTTTTATTTCCTAAAATGAATTATTTAAGTAGAGGTGAAATTTAAATGATATTTAAATTAATTTCAAATTCCAAAAATTTATTTTTAATTTAAGATTTTTATTTTATTTATTTAATTTTTGTCTGGATCTCTCCTGTGAATAATTAAAAATAAAAAATTTTTTAATTTTCTTTTATTATTTCATCAAAATAAAATTTTATGAGTTTTAAAAAAATTGTCAATAAAATTCAAAAAATCTTCTAGGAATTTGAAAGCATTGACACCGGCCAACAATTCACATGGGAGAATTCTGCAATGGAAGTGAACAAGCATAAAAATCGGTAAACTATTAGTAATAAAAAAATATTTTAAAATTTTTTCCTTTTAAAGTTATGCAAATGTTGTTGCCTATGACCATTCTCGAGTAATTTTGCCGCCCGAGGATGATGCCGATGAGGAGCTGCCCGGCAATGACTATATCAATGCAAATTATATTGATGGGTCAGTTGATGATTTAATTCATAATAAAAATATTATATATATTATTTTCCCAATTTTAAGCTATGATAAGCCAAAGGCCTATATTGCCACGCAAGGTCCACTGCCTGAAACATTTGCCGATTTTTGGCGAATGATTTGGGAGGAAAGGGTAAGGACCATTGTGATGTTAACACGGCTGGAGGAACGATCCCGCACAAAATGTGATCAATATTGGCCAACAAGGGGAACAACACTTTATGGAAATTATAAGGTAAATTTGGTAACTGATTTATATCAATTAAATTTTATTTTGTTTAAATTTTAAATTAAATTTATTAGAAAAATTTAGTTCATTTTATTTCGAACCCATAAAAAATTTATTTTAAATTTTTTATTTAATAATCGATAAATGAAAATAAGAACTAATAAATCGGTATTGGCGATCGAGCTCGTATTTAAAAATAATAAAATTAAAAAATTTTAAAAAAATAGCAAAGAAAATAAAAATATGAAAAATGAATTTTTTCACTGATTTTCAATTTCTAAAATTAATACAAAAAAATTAAATTAAAATATAATTTTAAAAAATTAATAAATAAACGATAAACATAAGTAAAAATAAAATATTTTGTAAAATTGTAAAAACTTTTTTTATCAGATTACGCTGATGGAGACCACAGAATTGGCGCATTATTGCCTGCGGACACTTCGGCTGGAAAATGTTCGTTGCAGAAATGATTTGGGCCGAGACATTCAACATTGCCAATTCACGGCATGGCCTGACCATGGAGTGCCCATTCATCCAACCCCATTCCTTATATTTCTCAAGAGAGTGAAAGCATTGCATCCGGTGGATGCTGGCCCAATTGTCACACATTGCAGGTTACTTATTATTAATTGAGGGAAAACATTGAATTGGAATAATAGAGATTTGGATAATTTTAAATTTCTTAAAATTTTAAAATTTAAATAAATAGATGATATTTACTATTAGTTGAAAAATATTTTTAATTAATTTTGGCATTTATTTTATACTATTAAAAAATTAATTAAAAATTATAAAGAGCATAAAATTCATTTGAAATTAAATTTGAAGTAGGAACCAAGCATCCAAAAAATATCTAAATAAATAATTTTAGTTATAAAAATATTCCAAATTAAGCATTTTTTAAATTCAAAAAAAAGTTCTTAAAAAATATTCGGTAAAGGCATTAGAGAATAATTTTATTACATTTTTCGCTAAAAAATTAAACCCATAAAATATTCGAAAATATTTCAAAATATTAATTGCATAAATTCTAGTGATTTAATAAAAGAAAACACCAAATGGAGAGCATAAAATTTTACAATTAATTTTTTTAACCTTTAAAAATTCAATCAAAAAGATCGAAGGAAATTTTAAAAAATAAAATTTTAAAAAGAATAATTTATTCACTTTCACACATTTTTTCAGTGCTGGAATTGGCCGTACTGGAGCATTCATCGTCATCGATTGGCAGCTGGAACGGTTGCGTTACGAAAATTCAGTGGACATTTATGGCTGTGTTCGTGCCATTCGCTCCCAACGCCAATATATGGTGCAAACTGATGACCAATACATTTTCATTCATGATGCACTGTTGGATGCGGCACAATCTGGATCCACTGAAATTCCCAGTTCAAAATTGTAAGCTAAAAAAATAATTTAATCAAAAAAATTTAAATAATGGTTTTTTTTATTAATTTATTTTAAAGCGTTGAATTTTTTCTTTTGCCTAAATTATTTTTATTTAATTTTATGATTTTTATTATATGAATTATTTACATTTTTTTCTATGAGTTTCAAATTTCATTAAATTTTCGTTAAATTTCACAAAAACAAAATTTGTATAAAAAATAATTTAAAAAAAAATTCAAGTAATCGAATTTGATTTATTAATATTTATAGAATTTTGTATTTTTTTTAAATAATTTATTTTATTACGGATGCGGATTTTTGGAACTTAATTATTTCCAAACTAATTTTCTCATTTAAATATAAAAATTTGTTGCGTAATTTTCTATGTGATGCAAGTCTTTTTTTTTTAATTTCTTTACAGTTCACAAAATACAAAATATTTTTTTAATGTAAACTTAAATTTTAGAAATTAAAAAAAATTAATTTGAATATTTAAATCATTAATAATTTTTTTTATTCTAATCCATATAGACTTCAACACGTCCAAACACTTTCAAGGCCCCAAATGCACAACGAATTCTCTGGCATTGACATTGAATTCAATGTAATAAAAATTTAAAAATTTTTAATTTATTTTCTTTAAAATTTTTAATAATAAAAATATATTAAATTAATTAAAATTTTAATATTAAAAATAAAAATCGTAAAAATGTAAAAAATGCTATTAAAATTTAGCCAATAAATAAATTTATTTTCAGACACTTCTCTCGCTGAAACCACCAAAATGTTTTCGGGCTCAAGTGGCAAATGCCGTCTACAATGGGAACAAAAATGTCAAATTGAGTGTCGTGCCTTGGGACTTCAATCGAGTGGAATTGCCAAGGGAGGCTGGTGCCGATGGCGGCGATTATATCAACGCATCGTGGATTGATGGATATCGGTCAGTAGAGCTAGAAATTTTTAAATTTTTTAAAATATTTATGAAGATGGCGAATTAAATAATTTTCTATCTTTGGTTTCCCTATCATTTTCAATTTTAAGATTTTGAAATTAATTAATATAAATTTCAATATAAAAAGAAAAACTATGGGTTTCTAATATTTTCAATGATTTAATTTTAAAAAAATTATCCTGATTTTTTAGTATTTTCCATTTCTATTTGCTATTTTCAATTTAATTTTTTTGATCAAATTTGGAAATTTGTTTTTTATTTAATCTCTCATTTTTGCAGTTCCCGGAATGCGTACATTGCCACCCAAATTCCATTGGCAAATACAGTGGCCGATTTTTGGCGAATGCTTTGGACCCATGATTGCTGTAAGAAATTTAATATTTATTAAAATTATAATTTTATTGTTTAAATTAGTAATTTCGTAGAATATATGGTCTTGTATAATTAAATTAGTCAGCATTAATATCATGATTTATAATTTAATGTTCAAAATTTTTTTTATGAATTTCATTTAAATTTGAAAATTCTTATAATATAATTTATATTCGCCTTTAAATAATATTAGTGATTTTTCACTATTTTTAAATTAAAAATTTTTATTCTTTTTTTTTTGTTTAATGATATAGAAGGAATACAAAACATTTTTTATTTAAATTTTATCATTTTTTAAAATAATTTAATCAATTAATTATTTTATGGGCTCATTCAAAATGAATACTTATTTCCCTTTTATTTGCCTAAAATACTCAAAATTCTTTTGAGCTTCTTTTAAATTTAAAAATTCTATAATTAAAATTTTGGAATTTTTTTCCCATCATTTTTAAATATTTTACAATCTTTTAGATACATTTTAAGATTTCAAAGGATTTTTTTCAATATTTTATAAATTTTATTTTAATTAATTTTCGTCCATTATTTATTAATGAGCTTTTTATTTTAATCAGAATTTCAAATTTTTAAAATATTTTCCTCCAATAATTTTTCTATGAGTTCAAAATAAATGAATTATTTCCCTCCAATTTTACAGCAATTATTGCAATGTTGGCCCGACAACCCAATGATCCAGTGAACAAATTCTACGAATATTGGCCAAGCCCAGGCTATCCCGAAAATTACAATGGCCTCATTGTGGACTTTGTTTCCGAATTTGACATGACCCATTATTGGGTGCGCGAATTCAAATGCACAGATGAGGTTGATAATATATTTTTAAATTTATTGTATGAATAAAATTGATTAAAAATATTTTTCAAAAATTAATTCAATATCCATCAGAGTTCAACGAGTCAAGAAAAAATTTTATTCAACCCATAGATTTTTTAATTAGATAGATCAAAAATTAATTATAGTACTGTGATTAAAAATAAAATTTAATTTTTTAGACAAATTAATTTAAAAAAACAATATTAATTAAAATGTAATTATTTTATTTTCACAAAAGTTATTCTCAGAAATTTGTAAAATATTTATTTTTTTAACCAATTTTGTAATCTATCAATAAAATTTGATTTAGTTAATTGAGAATAATTTTGACAAAGAATTTATAAATTTTAACCTAATTTTTCTTTTCTTTAAAATCTATTTTCTATTTATGATACTACAAAATTGAAAGAAATAAAATAATTATTTTAACAAAAATTTTTTAAAATTGTTTTTTTAAATAGAAAAACAATTGCGATCAGTAAAAATAGAACGACAACGAATAAAGATAATAAAATATAGAAATATTTTACTTTTTTAAAATTTTTTACTTCTCATAAAATATTTGACATTAAAAAAATAAAAAACCTGAATCTTCAGAATCGCCATTCTCGCACCATTCGCCAATTTCAATTCATCGATTGGGCTGATGATGGACCCAGCAGACAATTGGGCGGCGGCTATGTCAAAGATGTGCCACAATGCCCGGAGAAATTTGTGGATTTTGTGCGTCAAGTGCACCAAACCAAACAACAATTCGGCTCAACTGGCCCAATTTGTGTGCATTGTTTGGATGGGGCCGGAAGGACGGGCACATTCTGCGCGGTGGCACTCACCATTGATAGGTAAAGGGATAGAAGAAATTTTGATTTACTAATTTTTTAAAATTGTATCAAAAATTATTTTCTAATAAAATATTAATTTTAGTATTTTATTTAATTTATTATTTAACTAATTAGAAATTTAATAAAATAATTAGCCATAAAACAAATGTTATCTTTTCTGGGATCCATTTTATCTATCAAAAAATCCACGTTCAATTTTAATAATGAAAAATATTTTTTTATTTTTTTAAATTAATTTTTACATTTTTTAATATTATTTTGAACACCTTTGTATAGATTATGACTTTCTCTAACCTTGAAAATGTAAAATTTAAATGCACAGTTTTTAATAATTTTTTATGAGATTGATTTTTTCAAAAAAAAATAAAAGAGGAATAATTTTTAATTTTATTTTATGGGTTTTATTTTTCACATTTTAAAATGAATTAAATTTTAATAATTTATGTGCAGGGCCAAACTGGAGCATGTTGTGGATATGTTCACCACTGTGAAATTGCTACGGATGCAACGACCCCAAATGGTGGAGAACAGAGAACAATATGAATTTTGCTATCAAGCTGCCATCCAATTCCTTGCCGCCTATGATGAACATTATTAATTTGATTTTGGTGCGCAAATCAAATAAGAAGAATATTCCAATGAATTCAGAAAGTTCAAAAAACATTGAAATGACCAAATTTTTTGCATTTTTTGGGCCAGGAAGATGGCCAATTTATCCATTTCTTTATAATTTCCATCATCTCTGCCTACTCTTCCATATCTTAAAGGCCCTTATTCATTCCAAAATACCAAAAATTATTCATCCTTATGTCCAATTTATATACAATTTTTATGCAAATATTTTTTTTTCCTTCACAATTTTATTTCATTTATTCCCATTTGGAAGAACAATGGCCAAATTGGTTTAATTGCTCAAAAAAATGATTTCTTTTTTCAATGAATTCCTCCATTTTCTGCAATTTTTCAATGATGATCTCTTTTTTATTTGAATTTTTCTTATGCATTTTTATAAAAAAAATATTAAATAATTTTCTCATCCAAAAATTCCTCGCCGGTTGTGCCCCTAGCCCCTACTATTATACATTTTACTTTTTTTTCAATAAATTAAATGGAATTTTTAAATGCATATTATGATGGCATTAATTTCTGGGAAAAGAACAAATTGACTAAAATTCTTTTGGGGAAAATAAATAATTTTTTTATTTTATTCAGTTTAAATATCTAAAAATTTGTTCCAAAAAACAATATATGATAAATTAGTCGCAAATTATTTTTAATATTGGCAGCTCAAATTATGTAGAGATGTTGAAGTTGACAAAATAAAGTTTAAAAAATTTTAATTATAGAAAATTAGAAATATTACACCCATTTGTATCATTTTTCCATTTTTTAAAAAAAAATTAAACTCATAAAAAATTTCCAAATCTTTGAATTATTATGGCCTTTAAATTATCGTGAAATTTAATAATGCATTGGCATAGATTCGTACAAATAAATTTTGAAAAAAAAATATAAAATTTTTTTAAAAATTATAGAAGCTTTGATTTTATTAATTTTATTGAATTAAATGAATAATAAAATAAATCATATTAAATTATTATTTTAATATTTTTTACCTTAAAATTTATAAATAAAAATTATAAAAAATTTCAACTTATTGAAAGTTTATTCGAAAATAAAATAACATTTAAATTTAAAAAGTTTCCAGCATTAATTGTCGAAAAAAAATAAAAGAAGTCAAACATATTTTGTGATGGATGGGGGGAGGAAATATGATTGATAAGGATTGGTGCATATTTTGGTAAAACATTATTGAAAGAAAAATAATAAATCAACATCACATAAAATAATTTCATTCCTTTCCATCTTTCATTTTATCATTATTTATTGTTTGTTTTGGTCGTTGCCATCGCTGAAGAAGAATTGCTGATGATTCCATTTTGGATGGCCATTTCCATTGGCATAGATGTAGAAGAGGATGTCCCCAAATTCATTGATGAAGAAGATGGCACCAAACGGGAGATGGCACATTCCTGTACAAATAAGAATTTATGATGGCATATTTTTTCAATTTGGTACATCCCCAATTTGTTTCCCTCTATAATAAATTAATCATGAATTGATTTGATAAAAAAAATTAAAGAGCAGACTGTTTTGTCTATCTAATGAAAATTATTTTATTTAGATTGGGTCAGAATTAAATTTTTGGAACCTTTTTAAATGACTTTTTCATTGGATTAGAACAATTTTTGGTGGTTTTTGAGGAAAATTACATCAATTTAAATACATTAATATTATTAAATAGCCAAAAGTCTGTGTAATTTTATTTGATAACAAAAACATCTTCTTAACTCTTCGATGAGTTATTCACATTCCTGACAAGTTGGTCTGCATCGTTTTCAATTTTGGTTTTTATCATTTTCCCATTTCTTTCATATTCTTTTTAAATTAATATATATTTTATAATTTTATAAAAATTAAAATTCAATAAAAAATTAAAAATTCTTTTTTTATTTTCAAAATTATTTTACCCATATTTTACCTGCTGAATTCCATTGATTTGTCCATTCCCATTAATTTTTGTATTTGTTGATGCAGGCATTGCGGCCAAATATTGTTGGAATTGAAGCATTGCTTGATCGAATAGCCATTGAATGTTCTCCAATGCTTGAATGCGTGACTCAGCTGCCTTTCTCTCTGCTTCCTCCATTTCCGACAATTCCGCCATATTGGATAAACCCGATGAAGACATCTGCTGTAAATTGGAATTAGAGGCCGGCGCGGATTCCGGGTCCGTACGGATTATCCGGACCCGGAGTCCGAAATCCGTGCTTTTTTTGATTTTCCGGATTTTTTCCGGGCCGGATTTTTGTACGGATTATCCGGTCCGGTCCGGCCCGGGATTTTCCCAATCCGTACAATCCGGTCCGGATCTTACGGATTTTCCAAATTGTTTTAAAAAGGACCATTCATCCAATTTTTTGAATAATTTTTTCTGAAGCGATGTAAAAATTCTATTAAATATTTTTTTTATATTTACTTTTTCTGATTCTTTTTTAATAGGCATATCTTTTTTTGCTTTCTTTATCCAATGGGTACCAATTTTTTGCCGAATGATTTTTCACATTCTTTTAACGAATGTAAATAAAAATTAATTATTCAACATAAAATGGTTTCTAATAAAAAAAATATGGATAAATTAGGTTTTAATAAAGCCAAAATGGACCAAAAGGGTGTGCGCGGGATATATCTGGATAAAGGAAGATTAAGGTGGATATAGAGGGATTAAGAGAGAATAATGTCTGAAATGGATGGGTGATTATTCGCTTGGATTAGGGAGGGTAGGGAAGTTAGCCGATGGCCCTGAGAGTGCGCGGGATATATCCGGATATCGAGAGATTAAGGTGGATATTGGGGATTAAGCCTCCGAAATTGATAGGATTAAGTTAGGAAATATTTTTCGATATCAACAAATATAAGGCTTATTTTTGGATTTGTGCCGCTTCAAGATTTTAAAGCGGTATGCGCGTGTCCCGGTTTGGAGCTGTTTTAATTCCGGCTTCGCGCGAATCCAATACTCCGAACCCCTTACCCTAATCCCTAGCTTTATAAATGTATTATAGGCCTTAAACCTACCAGTTTTGAGTACTAGTCTAGTCAGGGCCACCGGCTAACTTCCCTACCCTCCCTAATCCAAGCGAATAATCACCCATCAATTTCAGTCAGTATTCCCACTTAATCCCTCTATATCCACCTTAATCCTCCTTTATCCAGATATATCCCGAGCACCTCCTTTTGATCCATTTTGGCCTTAATTAAATCTAATTTATCGTGTACAATTATTCAGCATTGCACAAGATGTTTATGATTATCGCCGATCAAGTTTGAGTCCAGAAACTGTAGAAATGTTGATTTTCCTTAATAAAAGTATTCCTGAAGTCGGCTCATATTAATTTGCATGAATTTGATTTCATTCATTGTTTTAATTTTACGATAAATTTTATTTATTTTTATTTTATATGCGCAAAAAAAATTTATTTTTTACTTTAAATCTGCGAAAAAAATTTTTTTTGAAAATCCGTAATCCGTATCCGGATCCGTATTTTTTTTGGTACGGATTATTTCCGGACCGGATTTTGTACGGATTATCCGGTCCGGTCCGGCCCGGGATTTTTTCGGTTCGAAAATCCGGTCCGCGGGTCCGGATTTTCCTCCGCGCCGGTCTCTAATTGGAATAAATACAGATGTATATTTTTTTATTTTATTTGGCTATAATATGTACTTTTTTCCTTCTAGTTAACATTTTTGGTAACATTTTTTCTTATGGGAAATTTTAATTTTTGGCAAATTTTTCCCTAAGGCCATTTTTCGTTAAAATGTTTGCCTGTGGCTAAAAAATTATTTTAAAAAATTAGAAACTATTCCACCCGAAACAGGTTTAAAGATCTGAACCATTTTTTGCACGAAACCGGTTTAATTGACTTTGAGAAACCGGTCTAAAAAATTTACCGAGAAAAATCGGTTTAAAAAAGCCGAAAATATTTCATCAAAACCGGTTTATTTTCGTATTAAATTTTTAAAATTTTAAAGTGGATGACTTCTCAAAATCTGACGATTATTTTTGACCGTTTTTAAAATAAATTTTAACGATTTCATATTCATACTATTTAACAAAAATTTTTCTTTGCTTCTAAAATTAAATATTTTCAGACCAAATTTAAAAAAAAATCTGGTAATACTGGATAAAAAAATGCATTTAAAAAATCAGAAAAATTAATCAATTGCGTTCAAAAAAATGTTTTTGGATTATTTGTGCGAAAATAAAAAAACTCACATTTATTGATGGTTTTGGTAATGGCAAATGAAGAGGAGGTGCCGGTGGCAAATTCAAATTGGTGGATTCGATTGGCATCAATTTGGCTGCTGGTGGTGTAGATTGTGATTGAATTGAAACGGAATTATTACTTGTAGACATGGACACGGTTGGCGGAGGAGAATGTGGCAAATTTGATGAGATGGAAGTGGAGATGGTGCCACTTGTTGTTTTTGTTGTGGTCGTCTTAATCGTTTCACCACCAATGACAATTGTTGGCGAATTTTGCTTTAATTGAATATAATATAAAATATTATTATTGCCATTTTAATTTGATGCAAAATTAAACATTGAAAATATTGAAAAGTATTTATTTTATTAACAAAAAAAGGTAATAGTCATTTAACGGAAGGGCAAGGGCAAACATTTATCCAGGAGAGGGGGTGGGGCGCAAAAATTTATCAAGGGGGAAAGTCTACCCTAATTTCTAAGCTTATTTCCTAACAATAAAATCCATCCGAACCTACCCTAAAACTTACCCTACCCTAACCCTAAATTAGGTTTGTCTTGATGTCGAATGAGGTATAGTGTAGGGTAGGGTAGGGTTTAGTGTAGGGACAAGTCGGGATTACAACCATAAGCCGAACCAAAATCCATTGATTTATCTTTAGAAGATCTATTGTTTGGGTATAATTATATTTATATCGATTGGTGGTATAGAGTGTAAAGGAAAATTACTAAATATTTAAAAAAAAATTTGGACAATTTTAATATTTCCCTTTACTTTATTTACCTCTTCTAAAATATCGTCATCCGTTAAATTGATCGGTGAACCGAATGTCAACTTCAAAAGTGTTGTGGCCGCATCCAATGTATCCGTCGATAACAACCGAACTCTTTTAGGTGGAGGATTGAATTCATCGGCTTTATTATTGACTTGCTGGAAATTTTGTGAAATTTTTGCCATTTTTATAATATTTTACCAGTGGATTTTCTTTTTGTGGTGGATTTTGAATTCGAATTTGTACTTTTTCCAGCGCCTTCTCCTTTATCACAATTTCCACCTTTTCTTCTTTTGAAAATCCACCAATTCCACCATTCACTTCCCCATTTACATTCACTTCTTCTCTTTTTTGTTGTTGTTTTGCATGTACTGATGGCTGAAAATATTTTTTATAAATTAAAAAATATTATATTTTTAATTGGAATAAAATTATCATTTTATCTAAAATAAATATCAAATACCTATTACTAGAGACAGGAACTGGGCGACAGCGCTTGTAGCTAATTAAGGGCCAAACCAATAATGATGATTTTAGTATCAAATTAAAGAGCGCACTTTTGGCTTTCGATAATATGAAATTTATTGGATTGGTTAAGATTTGCTGGAATTGTGTTCCAAAAAACTATGAAAAATTCGCAAATTTATTTATAATAGTAGCCTTATTTAATTGTTTTTTAAGTACTACTCTGCTAATTCTGAACCAAACCAAATAAATTTTATATCAATCGATAGCCAGAAGTGCGCTATTTAATTTGATACCAAAATTATCAATATAGGTTTAGCCCTTAATGAGCTAACGCGCTGTCGCTCTCGCCCGCGGTTGGGACGTCGCCCCAGTTGTAGTGTAGCGGACAGGATTTTTATATTACAAAAATATTTGATTATTTAAGTTTGATTTCGTGAAATTTGCCAAAATTGGTTTTGAAAATCATAAAAATAAAATATATAATTTTTTGACTTTTTATTTCATTTTTATAATGAAATTTTCCCTCAAAAAATTCGAAAACAGTTAAAATTTGTTCAAAAAATGACATCTATAACTTGAAATGCCTATAAAAAATTATTTAAGTGTTTATCTCATCGAAAATAATTGAATGAATCAAAATATGCACATTTCTCAATTTATTCCCAAAACAAACAAATGAATTAACAATTTTAAGCCCCCACCTACCTTTTCTTTATTATTTCCTTCCAATTTCGACGACCCTTCATTTGTTGAAGAACCAATTTCCTTTGTTCCTTCCATAAAATTTACATGGCGCACTTTTTTCGAAAAATCTTTATGGGTTGTAAATTTTTTTTTATTTATTTGTAAAATTTTCCCACCTTTTGGTGTATTTTTGCGCTCTTCCTCCTCACCTCCACTTTCTTCCATCTCATCATTGCCATCCTTGGCCAATAACAAATAATTCAATCGAGAAATTGGTTTTGGGACACGATTCGAACGACTAGAAAGCAAATATTTTTATATAAATAGAAGCCGAATTTGAATTTTGGCATATTCTAATTGTAATAAAGCTTTGATCTAAGTCTCTATCGATTCACTAATCTCAATTTTGTTTATGTCAGCGCGAAAACTGAAATTACGCTAAATTCTCTATCTCTCTCTAATAGAAGCCCCCTTCAAAAAAATTACTTGAAACTTTGTACATGTTTTGAATGATAAAAACATGTTTTTAATCGAAAAAACGTTTTAAAAACTTGTTTGTTTGATTAAAAACATTTTTAATTTGTAAATATGTTTTGAATCGTATTGAATTTAATCAGAAAAAATTATTTTTCTGCATTTTATCTCACTGAAATTTATAAGCCCTCTCTCTAATAGAAGTCCTCTCTAATAGTAACACCATTTAGAGTGTCTTTAAAATTTATAAGTTCCGGGGCTTCTACTAGGAAATTTACGGTACGCGAAAACTGAAATTTACACACTATTTTCATCAGAGAAGCAGAGAAAGTTGAGATTTCGAAAAACTAAGTTTATTGTAAAGTTAGGGCCGTCACGGCATGGATTTAAGTATAAGGGCTAATAATGTCGGCGACTATTACTATATTTTTGGTAGTATGTTGTGTGTAAATAAAATAGGCTGAAAAAGATATAATTCAAAAATCACCGTAAAAAGCTCGAAGCGGGCAAAGATTGGTCACGGCGAATTATCATCACTTTAGTATATTTTGGAAGGGCAGCAGCAGCTACTGGCGCTGGTGACATTGATGATTTCACATTTTGTAATGATATTTTGGCTGGCGGCGGCGGCGATTTGACATTCTTTATATAATTGACCATTTTATTTTCCAGTATTATTTTTGAATGAATTAACCGATGATTTTGCAGCGGCGATGGTGGAACACCATTTTGGCATTCGCATTTGTTGGCCATGTTCCAGCAATTTATGCTGTTCCCATTCTTCAATTGTGTCATAATCCAATGCTCCGCCAAAACAAGCATCGCATCTGTGGGGGCCAAATAAATATTTTTTACCACCAAAATAGTTTTTGACTTCTAATAAATCAGAGACCAGTTTTAAACCCTACAAACCTTATACCAATTTGTAGATCTCATCAATACGCATCGAATGATATTTAATTTTTCATGGCTTGAACAAAATGGTATAAACCATTTTCAGTATACCAATCGAGCGTCTCGTCTCGATGAAAAATACAATTTGGTTTAAAGTTTTTAAAGTCTAAAACCGATTTCTGATTTAATAGAAATCCAGTAACCAAATAGAATTAAAATTATTTTTTAATTAATACTCTAGCAATTAGCAAATCCATCTCATTTTAGAAAACCTTTAATTCTATTTTTAGGACAATAATGCTTATTACTACTACCTAGACGGTTTTACGTTTTAGAGGTTTTGTATAATCGCAGATAGCATCGAGTTTATTTCGTGATTTGCAAAAATTTAATATGAATAAATTGCGGTTTGCATGAATTAGTTTCGATTTTTTAACCGGTTTCTCAGGGTGAATTTTTAAACCAGTTTCGTGCAAAAAAAAGTTTCTAATATTTAAACCGTTTCGGGTGGATTAGCTGGGAATTTCTTTAAACCGGTTTCATATGGAATAATTTCACATTTTAAACCGGTTTCTCATTTTTTAAACCGGTTTCGTGTAGAATAGTTTAGATTTTAATCCGATTACGGATGGAATAGTTTCGAATTTTTACTCTTTTTTATTCCAATTAGACTCAAATTTTATTTCTATTTAATTTAGTGCGAAAACCTGAAAATGATATGTTGTGTTCGGGATGGTGTCAACTCATCCAAATATTCAATAGCCGGTTTTGAATCGCCCAGAAGAACATCATGGAGCTAGAAATGGTTAATTGATATTTTCAAATATACAAATTAATTAATTTTCCCCATACTTTGAGCATATGCAATTCATAATATTGCCGGGTGCACAAATCTCGATTGCAATCGGCACAATATTTTTCCAACGAAACTTTCCGCGGAATTTTTGCCAATTTTTGTTGGACTTCATCTAACACATTTATTTTCCCTCCTCCTTCTTCGTCATTATGTCCTCGCTTAGAATTTAAAAAATTGATTTAGAAAATTTATCAATTTATAGAAAAGATAAAAATTATTTTTCAATGTTGTAAAAATTTTTTGTGCGTAAAGTTATATAATACAAATTTTAAAAAAAGCAAACTTTTTTGGTTCCGAGAAAATATTTTAAAAATTTTCTGAAATTTTTTTATATATGTTGGCGCTAAAGTTGAAAATCAGCTAAAGTTGAAATTCACACACTATTTTCGTCAGAGAAGCAGAGAGAGAAGTGAGATTTCGAAAAACTAAGTTTAAGGTAAGGGCTAGGGCTGGGATGGCATGGGTTTAAAGGTAAGAGTTAAGGTTTAGGGAGGGTTATGTTTTTGCTCTGCTTCTTCGGCGAAATTGTTTGTGAATTTCAACTTTAGCTGATTTTCAATTTTAGTGGCGACATATATTTATTCGACATTGTCAGTTTAATAGAATAGTTCCAAATTTTATTTGACAAAAATTGTTACAAAATATTTACCAAGATTAAAATTTATTTTCTATTATTTTCACTTGTAATTGGTTCCATTAATATGCCTATATAATAAAATTTTTAAAAATTAATATTGGTCTCAACTCAATGTCCATTTTTTCTAAAATTTGGTGGCAATACTTTACCAGCAGCAGATTTGGAAATTATGACAAAATAAATGTCAAATTTATATTCAAAAACGCCCCAGAAAAAAAAAATCCGAAAATAAATTTTTTAAAATTAATCCAATTACGAATAGTAAAAATAGTTGCCTTAAAATTTTTAAGTAAAAAATTAATAATTCTGGAATAATATTTTTATTTCCAAAAATTTAGCAAAAAAATTATATAAATTTTTCATAAGTAAACCTTTCTGTCCAGGAATTCACGTCGCCATTTATAAATTGTACAAATTGTTGGTGTCGAATCGCCGAATTTTTCGAGCATTATTTGATTTGTTTCGACAGCACCAATCCCTTTGGCGCAATATTCTTCGGTCAATTCCTTCATTTTATTATAATCTTTCATTTTATAATATTCCCGAGTTCTTGACATTTAGTTTTGGAAATATTTTTACTAAAATTTTAACAAAAAATTAATAAATAGTTAGTTAAAAAAAACTCTTTATAATTACTTAGAAAAGAATTGAAAAAATGATCAAATTTATTGTATAAATTTTTATGGAAATTATTAAAAAAGAGTTAAATTAAATTAATTCATTCAAAAATAGTTTAGAAGATTAAAAAATTTTTTTGGGATTCTCATTTTTTATTTTATTCATATTTGATTGTAAAACTATAAAAAACTTGATTTTAGGTAATTTCAGGGTTAACTAATTTTGGCTGTAATTTAAGGTATACTTCTGGGGGAGAAAAAATGTGCACCCGAATAAATAATAATGTAAGTAAGGGTGCTAGGTCGAGTCCACAATTCTGCAAATATGGGCGAGTCCACAATTCTGCAAATATGGGCATGTCCACAATTCTGCAATTATGGGCATGTCCACAATTCTGCAAATAAAAAAATTTACGGTTTTCTTTATATTCCTAAGGATGAAATAAGCTGAATTTTTGTACTATTGGTTTTCGGGGGTGCTGATCACGATTTTATCAATGGTTTTTTGATTTGGCCAAGTCCTGCGCAGCTTGGCCATAAATTATGGCCAAGTTGGTTGATTTTGGATTTTGATGATGGAAATGTCAAAAATAGGGTTATCGAGGGTGCTGAAGATGATGGTGACAAAGATTTTGCATTTGTCTCATGTTTTTGCCATGAAATATTCAAATAATTGCTATGGATTTGAAGATAACTAGAAATATAAAAGCAGAATATTCCGCCATTCTATACGCGGAAACACTTCCATCTCCAATATATCTCTAATCCCCGAAAAGGTGAAAGAATAAGCATATAATATTTTGGATAAATTGAAGACAACCAAACCTAACATTTGAGTCCTAAACAGGCAAAGAATACTCTGATTGGTAGTGGATGGCACCTTTCATTCTCGAATCTAACAATCCAATTCTTCTTGTAAATAACTGATTGGTAGTGGATGGCACCTTTCATTCTCGAATCTAACAATCCAATTCTTCTTGTAAATAACTGATTGGTAGTGGATTACACCTTTCATTCACGACTCATTCATCTTGTAAATAAATAATTGTAAATATTTGGTTAATTTTAATATATCAGCAGCAACTCTCATTTTTAAAACGAAAATTTTTTAAATATAATAAATAAAATTTTTATTTTATTACTTTTCCAATTAATATATCTACATTTTCAACACTCTCGATAACCCTATTTTTGACATTTCCATCATCAAAATCCAAAATCAACCAACTTGGCCAAATCAAAAAAACATTGTCACCATCATCTTCAGCACCCTCGATAACCCTATTTTTGACATTTTCATCATCAAAATCCAAAATCAACCAACTTGGCCATAATTTATGGCCAAGCTGCGCAGGACTTGGCCAAATCAAAAAAACATTGTCACCATCATCTTCAGCACCCTCGATAACCCTATTTTTGACATTTCTATCACCAAAATTCAAAATCAACCAACTTGGCCATAATTTATGGCCAAGTTGCGCAGGACTTGGCCAAATCAAAAAAACATTGTCACCATCATCTTCAGCACCCTCGATAACCCTATTTTTGACATTTCTATCACCAAAATCCAAAATCAACCAACTTGGCCATAATTTATGGCCAAGCTGCGCAGGACTTGGCCAAATCAAAAAACCATTGATAAAATCGTGATCAGCACCCCCGAAAACCAATAGTACAAAAATTCAGCTTATTTCATCCTTAGGAATATAAAGAAAACCGTAAATTTTTTTATTTGCAGAATTGTGGACATGCCCATAATTGCAGAATTGTGGACATGCCCATATTTGCAGAATTGTGGACTCGCCCATATTTGCAAAGCCCTTTGTCTTTTGTGGACTCGACCCCGTACGATGTAAGTAAGTACTAAGTACCAAAGTAAAAAATAATCCTAAAATAAGTTTTGGTAAATGCACTTCATTTTTATTAAAAAAAATAATTTTTAATTTTGATCCAATTTTTTTTGTAAATTATTTTTACAAATTCTTAGTTCTTTTTTAATTTATTAAATTACTAAATTTATAAAAGAATTTTCCCGAATAATTTTATGAACAAAACTGGACAACTAATGCAAAATCGATTAGTTTTGAGAGTTGGAGGGCTTCGTCATTGTAAATAATAATTACATTTTTAAATAAAAAAAAAAATACATACACTGATTCACAAAATGTCTATCCCGTAAAATGTCTATAAACAGTTTTTGACTTCTATTAAATCAGAAACGGTTTTTGTCCCTACAAGCTATATACTAATTTGTAGATCTTATCAAGACGCGTATAAAATTTGTAGGGTCTAAAACCGATTTCTGATTTTATTAGATTATTAGAATAAATTTAAATTATAAATGCCCGATTTAAAATACCACTCAACCCAACATTCTACCCCAATACATTAAATTTATTTAAAATTATTCATTAATTAATTTTCCGTTAAAATAATTAATAAATTAGGGCAATGGGCAATACATTTTCTTTCAAATTATTTGTCCAATAAAAATATTATTCTTTGTAAATTGTATTTTAAAGAAAAAACTAATATACATAAATATAAATAATTGAATTTTTTAGAAAAAAAAATGGCTCGCCTTTTTATTTACCAAGATTATACAATCAACGAAGAAGATGGTTTGAATATTTTTCACATTTAATATTTTTATTAAATTTATTTGTCCAGCTCATTCATTGATTGGGCATAATTGGCTCACAGACAATATGGTCAATTTTGCAATTAATTATTTGGCCGATCAAATTTGTTGCCAAGACAAAAGAACAACAATTTTGGTAAAAATTTCATATGCAATTTTTGCACAAAATTTTTACGAAATTTTCAATCGAATATTAGCCTTAAATTTGGCAAACCATTGAAAATAAAAATATATGCAGCTAAAAAATTAATATAGACCAAAATGTGTTGGACAATTTTTGTCATTTTGGCCACAATTTTCTGTAAAAATTATCTTTGGATCAATCATTTTGTTATCACAACACAATATGGTTCAAAAGAGAGCTTAAAATAAATTGGATAATAGTTTTTAATGGCCTGAAAGATTGGTCTAAGATATTGGCCAAAATTCATTATAGTTAATCAATCATTTTGTTATCAAAATTTTCTACTCTAATGCAGAAAAAGCTTAGTAAAATTGTCTCAAAAAAATCATGTTTTATAAATTAAAATTAGATTCAACAATTGTTGAAAAATGCCTAAAAATTAAAAAATTATATGGCTCATTTATATATTTACTTATAATGAATGCATTCTTTTGTCGAGAGATCGGGGTTTTTTGATTATAACTTTTTTGTGCTGGATCCTAGACCCATAAATCATTTACCCATTTTATAGAGCTCATCGAGACGCATCGAATATAATTTGTCGTAATTTGATTCAAAATTAAGAGTTAAAAATCAAAAATTATAATATGGTTTAGACGGTTTAATACCTTTAATTATGGCCTAACCCTGACAAACTATACATCAATCGATGCGTCTTGATGAGCTCTATAAAATGGGTATAATGTTTGTGGGTCTAAGATAGAGTATAATAAAGTTATAATCAGAAAACCGATCTCTCGGCAAAAATATTTACTCCTCTTATAATTTTACAAAGATTGTGGATGCCACCCAATGTGAATTAATCAAATTTCACGAGAATGCGGAACTCCAAACACTTTTGCAAAATATTGGATTGGATCCAACAAAATGGGCAATTTTCATTTACAATGACAGCCAAAATCCGGATCGCATTTACAGTGGAACGCATTGGTTTACAAAAATAAATTACAAATTAAAAATTTGTACATAAATTTTAGGTCACTAATTTTGTTCGATCCAAAACAACGACAATTCTCATTGATTGACCCGGCAAATTATACGGGAAACATGGAAGTGGAAGTCGGCGTTAAAAAGGTTTTATGATTATTTTTATTTTTTAATCTAAATTGTTTTGGTACTTTGGCCATAATTTTTAATTATTATGGCCAAACACTAAACTAATGGATATATTAATTAATGATTAGAAAAATTGTTAAACATTAAAAAATGATCTAAATAAAAAATAAAAATGTCAAAATTTATTTAGAAAAAAAACATAAAATTAAAGAATTTTAAGTATTTTTTACCACAAAACAGTTTTTAACCGGTTTTAGACTTTGTGGATCTCATCGAAGCGCGTCTTTTGACTTTTTCATTTCTTAGTTTAAATCGAAATTGAGCGATATAAATCGTGTAAACCATTTTCCAGATTTTGGTTTTAAAAATTTTAATTTTGGTCCAAAGACTGACAATGTTTTGGTGGTAAAAAATATTTTTAGATTTAAAAAATATTTTCCTTATTGAATTTGCCTTGACATTTAACATTGAATTTACAGTTCACCGCAAAAATGCAAACTTATTTTGGAGTATCGACCGAAATTCGTGCACTGTCGAAAAATCCACCAATGGAGGTGCCCGGCGATTGTGGAATTTATATAATTGAATATGCGCGGGTCATTATTCAGGTAATTCACAATTAAATATTAATTTATAAAAGAGCTTTAAATTTAGGCGATCATCGCAAATAATCAGGCAAATCCACAGCGAGATTTTGATTTCCTTCACACAGAGCCAAAATACCTCAAAGATGGCAAAATAGGTGCAATTCGTGCGCGGAAAGATTGGCAAAAAGTGATCAAATCATTAAAAGAGACCAACAAAGAGACATAAATATTTCACATTTTGATGCTCAAAAACATATTTTTTTGATAATTTATTATAAATTATTTATCATATTATATATTTTTTAGGCAATTCCATGCCACCAAAACCATAGGAATTCATGCCACCTAAACGGTAATAGTCATTTAATAGGGGGGGGGGGGGGGGGGGGCAAATAGTTAACAAGGGGACTAGATTTAAAAGGGGGAGGGGGGACCCGAAAATTTAATATTCTGCCTCCCCCGGTATTTTGAAGACCCTTACAGAATATAAGAACTACCCTAAACCGAATTTTACCTACCGTAAAACTAAACCCTACATAACATACCCATAACCTACCTTTAATCCCATCCTGCCCAACCCTAACCTAAACCTAACCCCTAAATTAGGTTTATCAAGATCCCTGAGATTTAGTGTAGAGCAGGGTTAGATTTAGGTAGGGCCGGATGGGTTTTAGTGGTAGGGTAGGGTTAGGTTTATGGTAGGGTTAGGTTGGACTTTTAGGGTTTAGAATTTCGTTTCGTACTATTTTTAGTATGTAAAGTACCGGGGGAGGCAGAATAAGTAATTTTCTGGTGCCCCCTCCCCCTTTTAAATTCTTGCCCCCCTGACAATAAGCCGGCAGCCGGCACCCACAGCTCTGCTGGACAAAAGCCAACATCTTCAATTCTTTCTTTATTTGAGTTTTTGTGTAAATAAAATTTAATGGACTTTTTGAATGGATGTTTTTTTATATTTTATTCATTTTTTATTGCATATAAAAATTGTTCCTTTTTTAATTTCTCATTTTTTCAATGTTTTTTCTGCACCATTCGCCTTCGATATCCTTCGGTTGTTTCCTTTACGGCCTCCATCATATCCGATTTGTCCTCATCATTATCCACCGGCGGTTGTTCCACTGCAGGTTTTGGCGGCGGTTCTTCGACCGCAAAACTTGGTGCCTTTATATGGGAGACGCCACAATCCTATTTTTATGGGAAATGAATGAAATTTGTGTGCCACTTCAAAAAATACAATTAAAAGGCTAAATTTTAGTTGTAAGAAAAATTTTCCTGAAAGTGTGATTAAAGAAAATTGCATTTAAAATATTAAATTTTCTGGAAATTTAAATTAATAAAAACTAATTCCCAAACAGTGGTCCTACTCATTGTCGAGCCGATTTGTCATCGTTAAAAATAACTCATCATGTACTAATAAAACAATTTTTATGATTATCATATCAAAAAAGCAGACTTCTAGCTATTCAAAAATATAAATTTTATTTAAATTGGTTCAGAATTGATGGAGTTATGGCCTAATAAGAACAATGAGAATTTCGCTAATCCACATAATAAAGATCATTTTAATGGTTTTTTATTGCATAACTTCATTAATTTTGAACCAATTAAAATACATTTTTAATATAGATGGATAGCCTAAAGTCTGCCCTTTAGTTTGCTACAAAATCATCAAAATCGGTTCATTTCTTGATAAATTATAATCAATTTCGATTGATTGAACTGGCTCCATCTCCTCCTTGGCTTTTTTTGCATTTTTAGCTCTACTAATACTAAGTCAAATTAAATAAACTAAATATGGCATAGATAGCAACAGCAATATGCCCTTTAATTTTATACCAAAATTAACAAAATTAATTCAGTCCGGCGTCAAATTGGCCCGGTAAAGGAGTTTGGGGCTTGTCCACATTTCCATTCCATTTTTTCCCAAATAAATTCATACCGATGGACAATAGCTGGCCGGTTCTCCGTGTTCACCGGGTGGTCCGAATCCGCCATTTTCGCCTGCCACACCGGGTGCTCCCATTGGACCCGGTGGTCCTGGCGGCCCTGGTTTGCCTGGCATCCCCACATCGCTATAAATTATTATGATGGGAATACCGTATTTTTTTTTTTATTAGAAAAGCCTTTGGGGCTTTAAATAAGTTTCAGAGCCTCTTTAGGGTTGTCTTCTAATAATAGAGAAAATACGGTATTATACGGTATACGGATTTGTTTGCCATTTACCCCTTTTTGACTTACCGACTGGCTTTTCCAGGTGGCCCATGAGGACCTTGAAAATTGAAGAAATTTGCCCAACTTCACGTGAATTTCGCCTACCTTTTGGCCCAGCCGGTCCTGGTGGTCCTTGAGGGCCTTTAATGCCAACGCCTTAAAGTAATGCGCGGAATTTATATTTTCCTCAAATTTGAGGCCACAAACCCGCAATAATTTGATCGCCCGGAGGACCGGGCCTTCCCATAGGCCCCTTCACGCCAGGATTTCCTGGAGGACCCAGTCGGCCTGGTGGCCCATCGATGCCGAATTTGCCCTCAGGGCCCTGTTCACCGACCGTTCCCTGCTCCCCGAGGCGGCCTCTTTCACCTTGTGGTCCTCTGATGGGAGCGGTGTACCAAATTTATTCAAAAATATTTTGGCACTTCTAACCTTTGTCCCGGTGGCCCGGCTGGGCATATCACGCACGGCAAATCCGCTTCCGGTTGCAATTGAACATCAAAACCATCTTCGCCTGAGGCGCCTTGTTTTCCTGGCTAAAATTTTGGAAAACTGTACCCAACAAAAATTTTTTGTACAGAGTAACCTCGCCAGGCTCTCCATCCGGTCCAGGTGGCTGTAATAAAATGTGAACAAATAAAATTATTTCCCTAATATTTATATTGTGAGCGACACTGTTAATCTTAAGGTTCCGATTGTGTCATTGAGTATTGTGATCTATGGCTCCTTCGATTAGTCGGAGTCGAATTTTTTTTATATTATTTTCAAACTGATTTGACCCCAATTATTTATGGCCAAGACTTTTAAACTTGTTTAATATTTTTAAAACAAAATCTTTCTCCAAATTTTCCCAATTTAAATTGACCACGCCAATCGAATGGACCATAAATTAATGATGATTAGGCGAGGATGGATGTCTATGAGCAGCTGATGAGATATTATGGCCAATTGATTACAAATTACTGTAAGGGAGTCGCGCATTTAGACATTATCTCTAATTCAACCCATATTCATGGACTCCTATTATCTTCCATTCACATCTAAATCCCACCTCTTCTCATCCTTATGGCCATATCTCCGCCCCTTGAGCGAGGAGAGATGTTCTTCCCGTGAACATCCATCATTCCAGCCACCAAGAATTATCCTAAGGCGAATATCTCATCGCTCAAGAGCGAACAATCCAGCTAATAAAGATATTCCAAATGAGGATTTGGGAAAAAGCAAAGCCCAGGGCCCGGACTTTACACTTTTCCAACTATTCCAAATCCCATATTCCTATTCCTCGTCATTCCACCTAGTCCCCTCTGGCTCAGCACGACCACCCAATAACTTTACAATGTCTTTCATTGCATTATTTTTGCTCAGTGAAAATCAGTATGTTTGAAAAACTTAGTGTATCGGCTACAGCAATTATAAACGATTTTACGCACTCCTCCTGGACCAGGCAATCCGGATTGGCACGTCAACGAATGGCATCCTTGGCAAATTTGCTGTTGATAGGCGGAACGACGATGCCGACTGCTGCTGCTGAATCCATTGATGAGTGTTGGCGAAGATTGCTGTGGCTGCTGTTGACGATGATCAATGCCATTTTGCATTAATACTTTTTCGGCATCGATCAATTGTTGCCAAATTCGTTCGGAATTTTGCTATAAAATTTTCATTATTTTCTCAAACCAATGATAGCTGATGTGAATGAGTGTACCCAGGGTCAATTTTATGGCCATAACTCAAAAAGGGAGCAACTAATTTGAAAGCTCTAAATGTCCTCTAAAAATGGGCTCCCTAATTTTTTAAAAATTTTATAAAATTTTTTAAAATAAGTTCCTTTTACTTATTAGAAAATTCATGTTAATTACACTCACAATCAGAGACATGTAATTTTTTTAAAACAAAATATTTATAAAATTTTCAAAAGCCGCTTTCCAGATGACACTTTAGGCTTT
This sequence comes from Pratylenchus scribneri, assembly GCA_030063045.1. Taxonomy (NCBI): domain Eukaryota; kingdom Metazoa; phylum Nematoda; class Chromadorea; order Rhabditida; family Pratylenchidae; genus Pratylenchus; species Pratylenchus scribneri. The sequence goes on from JAQSEB010000124.1 coordinate 169,890, forward strand.
CGAATGGGTATATCCCATGGTTGGCCGACACTTGCGGACGAAACCGTCTGGCGCCGATGGTTGTAAAGCTATTGTGGAATTGTTTATGCCATATTATTAAGCATAAAATTAGCTACAAAATGGCATCAAAAGCATTGGCCAATATTGAGTATTCACCGAGTTATGGCCAAAAAACAGCCAAAAACACAATTTTAATTAAGTCAACGGTTTTTTGGCCATAAATCGGTGAATATTCATCATTGGCCAATGCTTTTGATGTCAAATTATAGCTAATTTTATGCCTAATAAAATGCTATAAACAATTCCACAATAGTTTTACCACCATCGGCGCCAGACCGTTTCGTCCGCAAATGTCGGGTCCGCAAGTATGTAATACGATATCGCCTTCATAGATTGGTTCAAGTTTCGCTGGGCTTTAGGCCAGAAACCAATGTATAATTATTGAATCTTCCCTATATCATTTATCGACTAATTTACCTTAAATTGGACCGATCTTCCTTCAATTTCCGTCTTCAATTGATTAGCCCAATGGATGAAAAATGGGACAGAGAGGCCAAGAATGGACAATGTCAAAATGCTGACAAAAATGCCAACATTCGCCAATGTACGGGATGGCGAAACGATACCCATCGTTCCAATCATTTTCGCCTCTAAATTTTGCGCAATACCAAATGTGAGATTTGTGGAAGAAATCCGGGAGATTTTAAGCACTCTTTTCCATGATCCAATCACATTTTTTTGGGTCAATCATTCACATTCGCACATTGTGCGGGGCGGGACGCCCATTCCAATTCATCAGCTCAATCCCTCCCTAACTTTTCTTTTTTTTGATCATATCTGCTGGAAGAATGGCGAATTAATTGGGGCAAAAAAGCGAAAATTGTATCCATTTTTATCTTTCTTATGACCTAATTTAATGAAGGGAAGAAATGAAGATTAATGGGAGAAAACGTAAAAGAATATTGGATTTATAAATGGTTTTCAAATTAGAAATTGAAATTTCTATAAATTAGCTTAAAATTATGGGAAAATATTGGATTAAAAATTGTGTAAAAATAAAATTAATTTAAAATTCATTTTCGGATTAAACCACGCTAACCCAACTAGCGCAAACCGGTTTAAACTCTTAAAACGGCTTAAATCCAAAAATAAAACTCAGATTCGACATTTTTCACATTTTTTCAAAAAATTAAAAAATTTCTATTTTTTTCAAAAAACTAAAAATTTAGTGAAAATCTTCAAAATATTGAGGAAAATGGTAAAAAAAATATTGATATAAATATTGACGGCCAAAAAAGTGCCAAAATATTGATGAAAATTGATAAAAAACATTTATAAAAACATTTTTTTAAGTTATTTTTAAGCCATTTTAATTAACAAACAAAATATTAACAATAGCAATCCGTGCTCTATTCCTATTCATCACATCATCAAAATTTTCTAACATTTTTTTTAATTTGTAATTATTTTTATCGTTGATAGATAATTGAGTAATTATGTAAATATTTGCTTTACTTCCTACTTCTCCTCCCAAGTCCCAATTGAATTTTGAGGGCGAATGTGTCATTAAAGTGAGTCGGGCTTATCTTTAAAAAGAGAAAATCAAAGTGCTAATATAAAAATTGCTTTCCAATTTCAATTAACTAAATTAATGCTTTTTGTAAACAAAAAATCACCAAAAAAATGATTCAGAATTCAACCAACATATTTAAACATTAGTTTTATAAGAAAAATTGAAAAGGAGTAAAAAAATGTTCCCAAAATTATGTTGCAATTTTATATTTCTAATTTTAATTTTTAATGCAAAAATAAATGTTGCCAATTCACAATGGATAATTGTGAGTTCTTACAGGGTGGGGCAAAAGTTCTTGCACTCATATTTTTCTTTATAAAATTTCGGAGAGTAAATAGAATTTTTTCATATTTAGTATAATTATATATCACTATGAGCCTAATTAGTATTATTAAAAAACTGTGAAATTTAAAGCTGTTCTTTCGGAAGGCAGACGAAAATATATGCCTTCCCCAAGGGGCAAATATCCGCATGTAATTTTGGTGTATTTTAATTTTTATTTCACTTTAGAAAGTAAATTAAAAACTTTTAAATATTTTTTCTGACAAATCAGATATAATGCTAAATTATCCGAAAAGTGGAAATCAAAAAATTAAATTATGATAAAATTAGCATGGAAACATTTTTCTACCAAAAATGCAAATATCGACTTCTGAAAAGACCAATTTTTACTTTTTCATAATTGCATTGGCCATATGGGTTCTTTTGGACAAAATATTATTTTCCTATCTGTTTTTATGAGAAAAGCAAATTTTGAGATCAGCCATCCTATTCCTATACCATTTTTGAGGGACATTTTTAAGCTGGATTTCGGGTTTTCCCCAGTCCGCACGATTTTTTAAACGTTTTTTAGTGCCACCTTTTTGAATTAAGAATGGGAATCTTTTTTTAGAGCAAATTTTAAAGCTATGATATGGTGCAATTTATCCAGAAAATTTCAAGAATTTTTAATTTCTTATACTCAAGTTATGATCAAACGAATTTTTGGTCAAAATCGAGATTTTCAGGATTAAAATGGAATGGTCCTTTTTTGAAAAAAAATTTCAATATGAAAATAAAATAATGAAAACTCTTTCTATATTAAAATAAGTGTAAAAAAAGCTGGAGAATTTGATTCCAAAAAGAAAATTAAGAAAATCTGAATAAAAAGTCAAAAAATTATATTTAAAAGTAGTGCAAGGACTTTTGCCCCACCCTGTATATTATTTATTAAATTACTACTTATATTTTTTAATAATTTCAAAAAAATATCATCATAATGATATCTTTCAAGGGTGGATATCCGATTACAAAATATGAATTGGTTCCAAAAGATCCAAATGCCGTCGTTGGAATTGCCCGGGATTCTTCTACAACCACATTTCCAGTAGCTGGCTCTGCCCTCAATTATTGTTTATTATTTGGCTATTGCCCTCCAAGTATTTATCTTGATGGCAGTGGAACAAAGAGTGCTGCCTATGGCTATGCTTACAATCCCTACCCATATTATGGCTACTATGGTTATTCGCCATATTTTTATGGAAAATAAACACAGAATTATTTGAATATTACATTGAAATTTTTTGTTATAATAAATCATCAATAGATTTTATCATTAATATACTACGTATAAATTAAATATGTTGACAAAAAATCACTTTTTATAAACGATTTCAATTAAATTTTTATCGATTCTATGATAGCAAAAATCTTTATCAATATTTTATTATCGCGTTTTTAAATGTATAAAGGAAAAAACTGTTGGATTCCTTAAATACTTAATTAGAAATGAGATAATGCCGAAAAAAATAATTAATTTGTCGAAATTCTTTAATTTTCGAAAAATTTTATATTTCGAGGCCATATAACTTGGCCATATTAGCTATTAGGGCTTAGGGTTTAGTTTAGGGTTTAGGTTAGTGTTAGGGCTTATGGTTCAGAGAATAGGAATTTTAGAAATCTGATTTGCCCAAGTTATATCGTCTCAAAAAAAATTTTCGACACGAAAGAATTTCGGAAAATTATTTTTTTGGGGAAAATTAATAGACTCCCATTTGAAATTATGCTTTGCTAGTATAGGAAAATAAAAAAAATTTGTCAAAAAAAAAGCGGGAGAAAAAAGGACAATATCAAAGCCCAAATTTGTCACACTGGTCAGCTTATATATTTGTTTCCTTACTTTAACCAATATTCACTGATGATTATGAGGAAAATAAATGACGAATTTTAATCAGCACAGCATTGTGAAGTCGTATTTTGCTTTTCCTCTTTTTAACATTAAAGCTTTTTTAAAACAAAAAATTCAGAGCTTTTTTTTCGTTCGAAATTTGTGAAATTCTTCATTTTATTTGCATTTTTTTTTGAATTCATTCAAAAATAGACCCATCCAAAAATTTTCATTCTCATTCATTGTTGTTGTTGTTGCATTTGAATTCGTGAAGCCATTTTTTGCCTCAACATTTGGCATTTTTCGCCCGAGCCCAACATCATATGGGTATGGCAAAACCAAAGAGGTGTCTTCTTATCGCACCTTAAATAATGGAATATTAAATTTTTATTCATATGGAATAAAATTATATTTATGATTCATGTGGAAATTCGGATTCTTAAATGATTATTTTATGAGTTCTTATTTTAATTTAGTAATAAAAATTAAATTCATAAATTATTTTTACTAAATAGATTATATTAGAAGTAAGAAAATTATTAAGAAAAAAATTTAATGGGAGTCGAATTTCAGAAATTTTAACAATCAGCAAATGCAAATATTTCTATTTTTACCCAGACTGTCCGGGTAGAACTTATGGCCAGCAACTAAAATAACTTGACAAATAAAAAAAAATAAATTTTGCAATATGTGGAATCATTAAATCAAATTTTTTTCTAAGAAACTTTTTCTTAACTTCCAAAAATAGAATTTGAATTTATCGATTTATATCTATAATACCATACATAAATTGCCTATAAATGACACCATCATCGCGGGAACAACTGCCTGGCTGCAATTGGCAATCACAAATGGCACATTTGAAGCAGCTTTTGTGCACTGAAATTGCATTCAAATAAATTGTTCAATAAAATTTATAGAAAATTCCATAAATTCAAATTTCGGTGTTTGAAAAAACTATTTTTTTTTCATTATTTTTATAAATGTTTTTTTTTTAAATTAAATTATTTTATGATGATGGATTCTTTCTTAATTTTTCATAATAAATTGAAATTTATGGGTTTCTAATTTTTTGTTTTTAAAAAATTAAAAAAAATTGAATTAATTTTTGAAACCGAAGAAAATTTATATCTATAAAACTATTTTTTTCAAAATCATTTTTTTAAATATTTAGATTTACTTGTTAGTTTTAAATATTTTACTTGTAAATTTTTCGCATTGGACTTTGTCGTCGAAAACATCAATCCATGTTCGGCACATGTGACAGAATTTGCGGGTTGGACCAGTGCCAAAGTTCATTTTTAATAGACCTTTTAAAAATGGAAAATCTTACAAATAGAAAATAAAACTCTGGAAAAATATTGAGGCAAATTAATTTCTTGATTCTTAATCCAAATCGATATTGAGTTCTCTTTGTGTTGGGCATAAAAAAAACTAACATATGTCGAATGGAGTCATGATGAGGAACCATCGAAGGAAATCAGAAAAAATGGAAGAATTTAATGGCAACAGCAAATGACGCCTCTGCTCAAAATTATTCCAGATAAATTTTAAATTTTCCACATATTTTTTAAATTCTGGTGTTTCATATTTTTAATTTTAATATTTGAACCAAACAAACATTTTAGGATTGTATCAATTTTTCAAATTTTTGTAAAATTCTTTTTAAAAAAAATTTCGAGCAAATGGAATTCGAATGATGATCCATTTCGTCAGACATAATTTTCCATCCTGAAAAGACAATGTCTATTTTATCAAGGAATAGCAAGAGACAATGAAAAAAATTTTAAAAAATTGCATTATTCAATTCGATTTTTTATTGCCTCCTCCTTTTATAATTTTATAATAAAAATTCTGATTTAAATTATTCAAATATTCCTTTAAACATTGATACAAAATCTTCAAAAATTTTTAAATAAAAGTAAAAAAATTTTAAATTAATATTAATTCCAATAGTTTTACTATACAAAGATAAGCCAAAGCCAAATAGCTTTATAAAATAAAGAAAGACATATTCTTTCATTGTACCACATTCCAGTTCCCAGTAGCTGCTACAGCAGTTGTATAGCCGAAAATAACATTATCGATTTTGGCCCTCACATCCGTCTTTTCTCTCCATCCATTGAAATATCCACTAACCTCGAAATATCCACTGCCAAGCTGATGAGCTGAAAGCTGGAAGATTGTTTATTTATGTGGTATAAAAAATCACCAATAGTAAAAATGAAATGGTGGAATATAATTTGCGCATGCGCATTGCGCATTCCCCGAATTTTTTTGCGCAAAATCAATTTTTCGTCCCTTTTCCATTTCCAGTTTTTGCGTACCAATTCATTCCATCAATTATTTTATGAGTCCCATGTCCCATGTCTAAATAATAATTATGGTTCCTTTTTATCTATTATTTTTATTGGTGTAATTGTGGTTTATCAAGTCCAGAATTTTTTTTTAATTCAAAGAATATATTCGAAAAAGCTAAGAGAGAAAATTGCATCGGATACTTTCTGCTGATTTCACCGTAAAATTCGTAATAAATACTAACATTGTAAAATGTGTCAACAAATTTCATCGCTCCATCCTCAAGTGGTTTTCTTGGTCCTTCATCCGTATCCATTTTTCGCCATTTTTATTTGCACAAATAACATGTTTACATTTCCAATAATTGCCTGCAATTTTTACGGAGCCATTTGTTCATTTTTTTTCCATTCATTCCATAATGTATAATACAAATGCTAGCTTAAATATAGATTTAATATTAATATAATTTATCATTTTATTTTCTATTATATTAAAAATTATTTAAGAAAAGAATGCCGGAATGAATGATATTTGACATTTAAATTTGAGTCCAATTGTTTAAATTGAACATTTTATTAAAATTTATATACTAAAATTCAAAAGAAATGATTTTTTAATTGCCATATTGTTCAAAAAATCAATGCCAAATTAGCTATCTACTGTAAAAAAACCTATTTTTAGAGAGAAAAATTTAAAAAAAATAATGAATATGCCTAATGATGATCCGAAGAATCATCCGGGACTGTATATTCCTCCGAAATCAACAATGGAACCGCCAAAGGCACCACAAATTCATCAACCGCAAAATAATTGCCAGTGGCCATGGAGGCAACCTCATCAACAGCAATCACAACAATATGCTTCTGGGCAATATGGACAATTTATTCATCAGCCGATTCGTCCCCCAGCGGCAGTGTGGCAACATCAATTTTTCCCCCAACAGCCAAATCAAAATTACATTCGACCCCCGCATCATCATCAACAGCAACAAAAGCAGAATAATAATTATCGGGCGATCAATGAATTGCGCCAATCAAACAAAGAATTAACAAAGTAAAAGCAATGTTTTTGGGGGAAGAAATATTTTTAATTAAATTGTAATTAATTTATAGAGAGAAGATTGATTTGGAAGGACAAATTAAAGATTTGAGGGCAAAGTTTGAGGCAACAGAAAAGGAAACGGAAATAAAGGTAAAAGGCTGCGAAATTTTTCCGTTAAATCGGCTATTTTGGCTAGTCAAATTCTTCAATTAATTTGATTGCTATAAAATGATTTTTAATACACACAAAAGTAGGCTATTCAATGGATCAATGGTATAACATTGATTGTTAAATTATGGAGAAAAATTAAAAATTAAAGCGTTTTTTTCGGTCATCAATTGGCTAAAAGTTTGTACATATTTAGAATTTTCAACATAGCTACTATTAAATGCATCTTAGACTGCATTATTCTTTGTTAAGACAAAAATCGTAATAATGGAATGGAAATGGCTCTAATCTTTACATTTCACAGTTAAAGAAGAAATCCGAAGAATTTGATGAATTATTACAAAGTATTGAAAAGAAACAGGGCAAAACGGAGAATAAAGCGACTGAAACGGATCCAATTGAATATGAACATTCATTACCATTGCCAAATTTAACAATCGACCTTGATCCTAAAGTAAATAAAAATAATCTTTAATATGGAACTAATCAAGTGGTTAATTATTTGCTTATTTTCTTTTAAATTAAATTAATAAAACTTTGATTCATTTGAGAAAGGGAAAATACATGTTGATGAATTTTTTTTAAAAGAGAAGAAAAACAAATTTCAATGAGCATTTCTGAAAATACTTTAACAAACATACCACAAAGGGGAAAGCAAAATTTGATGAACATTTTTGAAAAGGAAATCGAAAATTTTTTATTAAGGGGAAAATAAACTTTTGCGAACATTTTCTGAATTATAATAAAAACAAATTTCCGAAATTACTTTTCCATTAAATCAAATTAATTCCTCCTTTTTAATCCATTTCTTATTTTTATTTGGATTTTTCAAAAAATAAAACAATTTTCCTTTTTATTCTCTAATTTCATTTTTAATAGATGGATGAATTAATTAAATCAAGAGAGGAGGAAAATGAACGATTCAAAAATGAAAATGAACAATTCAAAAATGAAAATGAGGGATTGAAGAATGATTTGAACAACAAAAATGAAATAATCAAAGAAATGGAAGCGGAAATGGAACGCCGAAAGATGGAAATGGAAAAATTAATCGAGTAAGTTGAGGAATAAAATAAACAAAAATAATTCTAATTATTTTCACAGGGAACAAAAAGAAAAAATCGAAAAGTTGGAAATTTTACGAAAATGGTATAAGGAAACAATGGAGAAAAATTTCTTAAGGGAAAAAGAAATTGCAATAGCGCAGGTAATTTCCAAATTATTTTTATTTTTTTTTATTTTTAGTGTCGATCCGAATTGAATGATCGCATCACTGAATTACATCAACAAATTTATTCAAAAGCGAAAAAAGTGGAATTCATGGAAAAAGAGATTATTAGATTGAAAGGATTGAATCGGGTAAATAATTTCAAAAGTTAGAATAATAAATTATGAAATTGAATGATAGAAAAGCGGACTCGAATTAAATTAATTTTTCAAATAGATAAATTTAGAATTATTATCTCTCAATGATTTAGATTAATTAATTTAAAAGTATTAATATATTAGAAATTATTAAATTTAAAAAGGCAGCAAAAGGACAAAAATTCTTTGATATTGGCCGTAGTTTTCAGGCCAATTATATTTTGATCAATTATTTTAAGAAACAATTTCTTTAATTAATTCAATGATATAAAAATATTATGATTAAGAATAAAAATTGCGGAGATATTCTTGTGCTCAAAATTCGGAGTTGATTTTAATTAATTTTATAATATTTTTTATGTTTTAATTTTTTTACATTTTATAGAAAATTTCAAAAGAATTGGACGATTCGAAAGCATCACGAAATCGTTTGATTGGGAAATTGAAAAATTCAGAAGAATCGCCAAAAGAATGCATAGAAAAAGAAGAATTGAAGAGACAATTTGAATTGGAATTGGCCTCCATAAATGAAAAATATACCCAAAAGGATGAAGAATTAAAGGCCAAAAATGAGGTGGGAAAATATTCTGGCATATTTTTGAACAATGAATTTTCAAAGGAAATGGAAAAATTGAAGGAAAAGCACAAAATTGATATGGAAATTTCATTGAATGCCTACGAATACCAAAAAACATCATTGAAGCAAAATGAAGAGATAATACAAAAATTGAGGGAAGAAATTGAAGAAAAACAAAGGGAAATTGATGAAAAGGAAGAACAAAGGAAGGCGGATGAAACAGGTAAGAAAAAGCAATTTAAGAATCGGGGTTGTTGATCCATACTTTTACTTAAAACGAGACAATTGGGTTGAAAAGAATTTGGCGAGCAACAATTCAGAAGCTTTTGAACCAATTAAGAATCCTTTAATATTTTATTTTTAAAAATTATGGCTATAGAAATTCTAAAAGTCTGGAATTGGGTTATCTTTTTAATATTTATGGCGATAACTTGGATAATTGGGCTTTTAAAAGTATATATATAAAATAAATTTTCTACAAAATTTTTGAAATCGAAAAGATTGGAAATGAATTGACCCCATCCCTATGGTTTTATTCATTGAAAGTATAAATAAAAATTCCCAAAATTTCAGAGAATTGGCAAATTTTAATGATGGCGGAAAATGATCGAGATAAGTTTAAAGTGAGATTTGGGGGATGTAATAATTACTAAATGAAATTGGAGAAATGAATATAAGAAAAATTGAATTGTGGGGGGTCATTTATTTTATTAGTTATTATAAAAACCTGGTCCAAAAATTGATTGAAAAATAGCAAAATATATAATTTAAGGAAACATTTAATCTTTAATGATATTCAAATACTCATACAGGATTTTTCGCTTTAGGCAATTATCTTCAATTATTTAAATAATTAAAAAAATTAAATACTATTTGTTAATCTCTTTTCAATGGCATTTTATTTGGATTATTTTGCCTCTTTTATGGTCAGAAAAATTTCACAATTTCCAAACTAATATGTCATCAAATACTGCACATAAAAATGAAAAATTGGTCAATTTTCTAAAGCAAATCATCATTAAAAAAATTGAATGCGCATTTTTCTTTCATTAAAATCTGTTTTTTTCTCAACAAATTTGAATATATTTTGAAAATTAAATTCAAGAAAATGTAAAAATTAATTTTCCTAAAAATTTCAGGAAGAAATTAACAAAATGAAAACTGAAAAAGAAGAAATTAATGATAAAATGTCAAAGGCATTGGCAAATGCAAAAATGCATAAATTCAAGTTCAAAAATATTCGAAAGGAATTGGCTGAAGCAAATGAAGATAGGGCGAAAATGAGAGTGGGAAAAAATTTAAATAATTTAAAATGAAAATTTTTGAAGGATGATTTGGCCAAAATGGAAATTTTGATGAGAACAGTGGAAAAAGAACGGGATGAAAAGCAAGCAAAATTGGACAAAATTGAGGCGGAAATGGTGGAAAACACAAAGAAGGTTTGAAACAGAATAGAAACGGGGAAATGGAGTCAAATTAGTCCATTAAAAATTTAAAAATTGTACATTTCGGATTAAATAAACTTAGCTTAAATTTACCAAAAATCTGAAATTTTAAATATATAAAATTTCATTATAGAACATTATGAAAATAGATATTTTTGACTTTTAAAGAAATTGTATTAACATGAATTAGGTCGTCAAAATTTTCAATGATTGTGATAAGAACAAAAAATTTTCAAAAATGAAAAATTATAAAAATAGCAAAATTTCTTAAAATATGCTAAATATGGCAATTTCAATGAGAATATTAATGAATAATGAATTCAAAAAATTCTTCAGCTAAATTCGGTTCATGATATTAAAATATATTAAAATATATTATTGGACCTTAACGAACTAATTTTGATTAGAACGAACCAAAAATTTTATGAGAAATTGAGTTATTAAAAAGAATTACTTTTTTTCTGGCAATGGGTAATAAAAAATTTTATTGACAAAAATAGTACCCTTAATTAATTAAATTAATTAATTATTAATTTAGAACTCAATTTTGAATGTCCCAGGGGAAGCGGAACAGCAGCCCAAATCCATATTTGATGAACTAATTGAGGCAATGGATGAAAATGAAAAGGCAAAAAAGGTATAAAAATTTTTTAAATAGAAAATAAATTTTTTTATTTTTTCAGCAGCAGCAGCAGCAGCAGGTGAAAAATGTTGGAAAAATGGTGGTACAAAAGAAAAAGAAGCCCACAGCCCTCTCACAATATGAAATGGATTCGGATTATGAACCACCGTGGGCCAAGAAAAAACGAGTGGAAAATGGTTATTTTAGGATGGCTAATTATTATTCACAATTTATTTATATTTATATTTAGATCCCAGAAAATCAACCGTCTGTGTTTCTTCTTCTTGCACGGTAAAGGTATAAATTTTAATTTTTAATATAGAATAAAATTATTATTGCAATATTAAATTTACTGAAAAAATACGAAAATTTAAAACGATTATTTAAATATATAAAAATATAAATAATTAAATTAATTAAAAAATAATTAAAAATAAATTAAATAAATAAATAATTAAAAATTAAAATTTTAGCAAAAATCGGCCGGAGATGAAACTTTGATGAAAAATCCGGTGGCCGGATCGAAATATTTCCTGCGGCAAAGGGGCCAATCTATGGGGGCAAAAATGGCATCGAACGAAGGACAATTTAAGGAAGGGCAGGAAAATAATAAAGTGGAGGAATTTAGAGAGAAATTGTTGGCAAAATTGAGACAAAAACAGCCAGAAAATGTTGAAATGAAAGAATATAGAGCAAATGCAAACAGATGTGAACATCATTTATTTTCAGTGAACTGTGAAAAATGCAAGCAGAAAAATGGCAGAATTTGAATGAAATACATACATATAAATATAACATTTATTTAATAGCCAAATAATTGAATCGAATTTTGAATTTTTTATTTTTAAATTTTGTATTTTAATTAAGGATAAATTAATATTAATGTATTAATTTTTAATTTATTCTTTTTAGCCCAGTAAGAAATATTAAATTTTTATATAATAATTTTATTTTTCTATATTTAATTCTTTATTGTACTTGATCCAACAAAATTGTAGAAAATTAGGCTAATTGGGCCTTGGGCAAAGGCTTAATTTCTTTGAATGGCCATTTTTTCATATTCTCCATTTTGTTAATTGAATGATATTGATATGTATATAAAAATTATTTTTTAGCACATTTTGTGGACCTAATTTTTGATAAATTATAGGGCCATATCTTAAAATATTAATCTTTTTTGAATTTTTTACTTTATTTTTGATATGTTTATTATTTTTCAAAATTAATTTAATATATTATATTAATTTTTTAAAATATTGCCAATTTTCTACCATTAAATTTATCTATATTTATAACGTAATTTGTTTTCATTTTGTACATTGTGCATTCTTTATGCCTACCACTATAAAATGGAAATAACAATGAGAAGAACTCAAATAATCAATCAAAAATTGTATAAAATTTCACCTGCGATTGCTCGCGGACATCTCGTACATTAATCTGTCATTTTTTAATATTTTCCCATTGCATTTTCATATTTTCATCGTCAATTTTTTGGTGTTTGGGCTTTTGGGCGCAATTTATTAATAATTTCTTTCACTTTTTTTACAAATTGCTCATTTTCTTTTTTACTCATCTTATCATTCGATCAATTTTGTCCTTCTAATTTACCAAATCGGGTAGTTTTGGCCATTTTGGACATAAACATTCTGGCCATTTAATCAATATGATAAGATAACAAATGCTCTACTTACTGTATAAAAAGAAACATATTACTATGAAAGATTTAATAATTATTATTTGAAGTATTACTTTGGCCAGTATAAATTTGGATGGAGCTTCCTGTTACCATTTCCAATTAAAAATTTATATAAAATATTATTTCTTATTTTTTCGTTCTTTTATCAATTAAGTATTATAACTACTTATCATTTTTTATCAGTTATTATTTAACAACTAATATAATGAATAATGATTTTCTGGGGCTCAAATAAACCAAAACTCCCTCATTTTCCATCCAAATTGGCCCGCATTTATTTTTGTCCCCCAGCAGAGCAAATATAAAAACGCTAAACATCAGTGTCATTATTGATTTTCCCTCACGTAGCGCCATCTCTTCCCCATTCTCCACTTTCCGTAGTATTTGTGAAGGGAATTTTGCTGCTTTTTTCCACTATAATTTCATTTTTCATTCTCGATTACCACATTTATTGTTATTATTAATAATTTTATTGGCCATGAAGGACCCAACTATTATAGTCCATTAATTCGTTTCCCGAATTATTCTCCAAAAAATTTACATAAATTGGGACAATAAAATCTATTTGAAAATCATTTTTTTCGAATAAATTGTTCACTCAAAAGAAATACGAGAAATTGCCTCACTTTTTAATTTTTGGGGATTTTTCGAGATTTTTTAATATTTTAGAGTTTTAAGATTAGTTAATTGGTTATGCCAGAGATGGCAATTCCAACATTAGCAGAAATCAAAAAACTGACAAGATAAGTAATCAAAGAGATCCAAAACCCCTGCAAAAACTACAATAAAAACTCGCCAATAACAAAACCTCAAGAATTCCGGAAAATGCTAAATTCTCTGCTGGTTATAATGGTACTTGTCTCGTTTACATCCCCTTTTTGAAAAGTGCTGGGTCCCCCTTATGGGTCATCAGCTTTAGGGTTGGGATCATTCAGGATATGTTACGGATTGGATTAGGATGATGTAAAAATCATCTCAAATGTAAACCTAAACCCAAACCCTAACACCAAAGGGGGACCCTACACTTTTTCCTCACTCTTTCCAAGGTGACCCAAAAAGGGGATGTAAACGAGACAAGTACCGGTATAATTACCACCCTCTCTGAATTTTGAATTATTTTTACAATACACGCGTTTGTGGCTAATTTTTAATCTCAATATATGTTCCATTCTCTAATATTCAATAAAACATTCCACAAATAATTGCCCTCACAATTTAGGGGTTCAAAGAACAAACACACACATTTCCTTCTAAATAACATTAAAATCTGTCCCAATTGATGTTACTTAATGTGTGTTTAGAATATGCGCGCGCACTCCATATTCCCTTGACGCATTTGTGCCTAACATTAAATGAACACATTGAATACATTAATCTGTCACAAAAATTGGATAATAAAAAAATTGTAAATTCGCGTATTTATTATGCCCAAAATGTGCAACCTTTTATGCTCTTTTTCCCTTATTTTTTTTTATTAAACGTTCCGTTTAATCTTTATGTATAGAGCACAAAAAATTTCTCATAAACAATTACCAAATTTTAAATCTTTGAGTTTAGTCAGTTGTGCAAATTGAGAATATATAGTAAAAATAAAAAGAAATTTTTACACTTATAAAGAGAAAAAGATTAAAAAAGTCGATTTGGTATTCTTAAAAATTCAGGATAAAAATAAAATTTTTGAAATTTTTAGTCAAAGTAATTAAAAATAGCAAAAATTGAAAGCTGTATTTTACGAAAATCACAGTTGGCAATTCTTTTTGTAGAGTTCTAGACAATTCGGGAAGAAGCCATTTCCTAAAAGTCCGCTAAAAACTATTTATAATATAATTTTTATTAATAATCAAAAATTTTGGCGTTTCCTAAAAAATTTAGAATTATGTATTTCACTAAAAGACATTTAACATTTTTAAATTTCATAAAATGAAAATTTTATAATTTAGAATAAAATTAATTTCCAAAAATGCATCAAATAAACTCAGCAATCGGCGGGACAAATTTGTCGTCACCATCTACAAATATCCAACCACAAAATACAACATCCTCTCATTCATTATTCCAACCATTTTCGTCACCTTCTTCGGCAACTTCATCACCATCGGCGAATTTCTCGCCAATGAATACGGTTAAATATAAAAATTTGGGGAAATAAATTTTGTTCTAAAAATTTTAAAAATAAATTTTCCAACAATAATTTTCGATATAAAAGGTCAAAAACTGCATTTTAAGTTTATTTAATTTATATTTGACCATCTTGGTAAATAAATGTCAACATTTACAAAATCTACCATATCAATAGTAAAAGTTGGCATTTTATTTTCCAAAATTGGCATAAATTAGACTAAATTTAGCCCATATATTTGTCTTTAAGTTTGGTATTAAAATACATAATTTTAAAAAATTTTATAAAAAAAAAAGAAAATTCTTGGACGATTAACCCTAAAATAAATCTCCTGAATTTAATTAATTTTTTTCCATTCATTTTATTTTCAATTTAAGCAACAACAAGCAGCTGGCACCACATTTCGTCCCTGTTCAATTTGTTGTGGCCCTAGTAATGGTTTCTATTTTGGTGTCCTCTCCTGCCGAGCATGTGCCTCATTTTTTCGGCGATCCGCATTGGAAAAGAGGCAATACGAATGCCGGAGGGGAGGACAATGCGAAATTCGGGCAGGTCAGAATCAAAGAGAATTAATAAATTTTTGAATAAATTTCAAACCCATAAAATTTTTTTACAATAAAATTTTAATAAAATTAACAAAAATTATTCAAAAACATAAATTGTTAATCTTTATAAAAAAAATATAAAATTTATTAAATTTTTGTTTAATTTTGTATTTATTTTCTTGAAAAAAAGATTAGAGCAAAAAAAAATATTTGTGAAAAAAATAAAAAAAAATTAATTATGAATAATTGTTAATTAATAATTATAATTAATTATTTTTCATGATTTAAAAATTTTTAAAAAAATTTAAAATAGATTCTTTATTAGGAATTAAAAGGAAAGCACAATTTCTTTGTATTTTAAAAATAAAAATATGAAAGAATTAAACCCATATATTTTTCTCAACAAGTATTTAATATAATTTAAGGTTAAAGTGTAAATTTCAAAAAGAATGACCCAATGAAGAATCAAAAAAATTTCTAAAAATGACAAATTTCTTTAATTTTAAAGGAAAAATAAAATAAAAACATTTCTTCAATTTCTCAGTATACATTTTATTTTAAAATTTAAAAATTTGCAATAATGCAGAATAAGTCCCAATTCTTTTTTTCTAATATTAAATTAATTTTGCAAAAAATTAAACCCATAAATAATTGTTAATAAATATTTCATAAAATTTAAGAAAAATTGTTATTTTTCATAAATTTATCGAAATAATTCAGAATGTTCAAAAAATAATTTTATTGAAAAAATCCGGTGAATTTTTACAGAAAATAAGTCTAAAATTACATTCATTCATAGCATTTCTTAAATACTAAAATTTTCAATAATCTCAGAAGGAATGCGCAACTCCTGTCGAGCCTGCCGTCTCCGTACATGCATTGAGGCAGGCATGAACATTGATATGACACCAATTTCTTCATCCACAATAACAAATGCATCTTCTACTTCAACCGCCACAAATTCAATCAACCCAACTAATTCTACGGCAAACATCTTCATGATTTCGCCAACAAACACAATGAGTTTGTATTTCGTTATTCATTTACGAAAATTTTTTATAAAGTAAAAAAACTTACCTTTTTAAGTTTTTTACAACTCATATAATAATTATCATTCTTTATTATTATTAAAAGTATAAAATAATTTTTTAATTATTTAAGAAAAATCGTAATTAGCATTAATTAAAAAAAATTAAAAATGGAATACTTAAAAAAATTGCTTTTTCACCTTAAAAAATAATTATTTATTTTATGGGTTGAAGAATTTTCAATTTTTTTATTTATTTTTAAAGAAAATATTTTTTAAACCAAATTTTAAAAAAATTTTAAATTTATTTAAAAATAATGCATTTTTCAGTTCCAAGTTCTTCTACGGAAATTTTGCATCCGCCGGGCACATCAATGAGCCACTTAAATTCGTCTTCGAAGGTTATTTTATTTTAAATTTGAATTATTCAAAACATTTTTTGAATCGGAAAAAGACCAAAAACCAAATTCCTTTTATAAATTTCGATTCTTTAAATTTAAATTTTTAAGGAAAAATTATTCTTTTTATTTCATTCAAAATTTAAATTTTTTTATAATTCTATTATAAAAATATTTTAAATCTGACATTTTATACATTCGATGCTTCTTGATGAGTTCAACAAAATGGTATAAGATTTATAGGGTCAAAAGCCGGTTTCTGATTTATTAGAAGTCAAAAACTTGGGATTAATAAAAATACAAAGTGGGATAAAAAGATATTTTTCTATTTGAAATATTGAAATATAAAATATTTTCAATTAAAAATATTTTAAATAAAATTTAATAATTTATAAAGGTGATCAGCAAATGCAATTGCAAATTCCAATGGTGTTGCCAAGTTGTGTGCGAAACTTGCCGAAATCGGACAGAAATATTCACATGCAAATAGAATAGACGAATAAAAAATAAAAATATTAACAAAAACAGATATTCAACCAAAAATTAATTCCAAATAAAATAAAAATTAACAATAAATTCCATTCCCTATTAATTAAATTTTTATGCCCCCCCCCCCCGCCAATTATTATTTTCCTTATTAATATGTAAAGTTGATCTCGTCTCCAAATAATTTTTTGAAATTTAATAAAGCTTAAAAATGTATTTGGATGTAAAATATGCAATTATAAGTCAATTACGCCAATGCCACAGAATTATATATTTGAAAGTTTTAAATTTTTTTAAATAAATTACATTAAAATTGAATTATCGAATCTAGAACTATTCAAATTACGATATTCAAAAGTTAGGATAATTTTATTAAGGGCAGAGGTTAATTTAATTACCCGCAATTATATATGAGCACCAGGGATGTGGCATGGGCATCGTATTGTAGAGCAAAGTTTATTGAACACACTCCAATTTTTAGCTACCATACCAATGAATTTATTTTATTCTTCAAATCAGCATAATTTTTTTTGAAACTAAAGATGTCAATTTCAATTTATTCAATCCAAAGAAAGGGTGAATCAACTCTTTTCAAAATACTACTAGAGTGAAAAAAGGAAATTGTATGGATATGGTCTCAATTGATAAAAATAAATTGGATCTGCTGGTTTTAAAATTGATAATAATAAGTAATAAAATAAATTAGAACAAGGAAATTGAAAATGTGGAAATGAAAAGAAATGATAAAAAAATGTCTGGAGTCTGGACGGCATACAATTTTGTAGATTAAATAGCAATTTATAATTCTAACTGATTGATAAACATATATGTAAACAATTGAATATGGTTATGGAGTAAATTCACGCATATATCCAAATCTTTGTTAGAGGAGGATGGGGAGGACATTGTGGGAAATTATTGTAAATATTCATTAAATTAAAATATGATTAAATTATTAATTTCTGATATTCATTTTTTATATTTACCATCTTGATTAGGTAGATTTTAGCTACCATATTTTAGCGTGATCTAAAGATCTAAACCTTATCTATCCTTATTATTATTATCATATAATTTTTTCCAAGAATTCTATTCAGTCTATTACTTAAACATCAATATAGTACTTATTTGGACATTTTGGGAAATGTCCATTCTTTAAGCCTTTGTTCTAATTTTATAAATAATTCATATTATATAAAGCAGAAATAAATATAAGAATGATTAATTTATAATTATAATTTCAAGCTATTATTTTCACATATTTAATCATGAAAATTCACCTAACTCTTATAAATTCAACAAATTCCACATTAACAACACCACCAACACAAAATGCGCTGAAATCAATTCTATTAATTGTACTCTTTTTTGGCACATTCCTCGCCGCAACCAGTTCATTCCTCCTCCGCCGTTTTGTTTTGGGCCAACAACAAAGTGGCCATCATCCAAATTCTTCGCCAACATTTAAGCTGGCATTTTCGTTGCTTTCCTGCTTTGGTGCCGGCGTCTTTTTGGCCACATGTTTGTTGGATTTGTTGCCGGATTCAATGGATTATATAAAACAAGCGGAAAAGAGGATGGGCACTGAAATCCAATTTCCATTGCCTTCATTTTGTGTGGCATTCGGCTTTTTGCTTGTTTTGCTACTTGAACAGGTTTCCAGTTTCCACTCAAAAATTGGCTATCCGAATTTTGCGCATTTTGTTCAATATCTTGACAATATTTCGCAAATTTATTTATGGAGTTTATGGAGTACAGGGGAAAATGATGATGGGGTCGAATCCATCTGTCAATCAAATTGTCAATCGTCGGTGGATTAGAAAAGTTAGAACATTTCAGTGCCAATTTTGACGAGTTACAATCACAACTCAACAAAGAATGAAACAGTTTGATACGATTTTGGTAACATTTTATAGAGCTAATCAAGCTATATTGAATATTAATTTCGGGATCTATGAATAGGAAGATATCAATTTCAAGCTTCTAAATTATTAAAAATGATTTTCATTCACTTTTCGACTTTAAATCACTTAAATTTAGATTAATTAGAAAAGTTTAATTCACAATTTAATAGAACGTAAAAAGCTCTATTTAGTGATACTAAGATGGTTTCAAACTGTTTCTTCTTTGCTGAGTTTTGACCCATCAAAATGACTGGCATCGGAACATATCACAGAGCATTGGCGGAGGAAAACCGGTTAAAATTAGCAAAAATTTAAAATTTTTAAATTTTTTTCGTCCATAGAAAATATAAAACAATGAATCTCGATGAGCTAAAGCTATGCATTAAAATCAAAAAAAAAAGTTAAGCTGTAAAAACAAATAACAGTCGCCCAGAGCAGAGTTGATATGACCCTTCTGCTGCCCTCTCATCAACCTCCAACTCCATCAATGATTGACAATTTGGTTGACAGATTACATTGTCCATATATTACTTTCCCTTGAGTCTCCCTCCCAACTCCATCATTTGATGTAAAAATGATTATCAAAAACAAAAATTGGCCAACAGAATGATTGGCCAAAAAAAGAAAAACTCGATTTTGGTCTATTTTACCATTTTTGGTCAGAATTTTTTGCAATTTCCAATCAAATCTACTGAATTAGGGCTATAAAATTTATATCTAATTTACTAGATTTAATCTTAGATAGATTGAAAATTTGACTTGATGCATAAAATTCGGGTACAACAAATTAATTTCCTTGCAAAAATTATTATTCTTAATTTTCATTAGACTATCCTTTATGCACATAAACGTGGTTGGATCGGTAATAGTAGGATGGAACAACTTCTCGCGCATCAAGAAGATTCCGGTCTATTAACATCAACGAGAAGACATCATTCTCATGAAAATAATAATGATGAAGGTTTTGCCCAAATTGATGGCGAGGAGGAGGATGCCCATTTCGATCCAAAAACACATTCAACTTTTCGGGTTCTTCTATTGGTTTTTGCCCTCTCATTACATGCTATGTTCGAAGGCCTTTCCATAGGAATGGTTTCGGATGTGCCAATTCTATTACAGGTTATTATAAAATAATCGAAAAAGAATAGTCCAATTTGTCGCCGTTCCAATTTTTTAGTGCTGATAATTGGTTATTTTGGTGGCAACTTAATGGAGAAATCTATTCAATGATATTATTTTTAAATTCATTCCGAATTGTTGGAGTTATGCTCAAAATCCATTTAAATAACTATAATTAATGGATTAACCAAATTTTTAGTAGTTTTAAAGTTATAAGAAGCTCGATAACTATTAATCCAATGTTAATAAAATTAATATTATTGAATAGCAATCTCAATCTCAACTTGTTCTTTAATTTGGTAACAGAAACCATCAAAATTATTTTAATCCAGATAAGTCAAAAATGCTTGCAAAAGGTTGGATCGGTGACAAATTGGGGCTTATCCGCTTATCGCGCTAGGCAGTTTATACGATATGCAATCGAAATGTTAATAAAAAATTTCAAAATTATAAATCAAAAAATCATTTTTTTCAGTGATAATTAAGAATAAATATTTAAATATGAATCTGCCTATCATTTATGACAATTTGGTTATGGTTAGCAAATCTATTATTTATCATGGAGAGGTCATATTAAATATTAATGTCGGCAATTGGGGTTACATAAATGTTGTAATATGAATAAAATAAGGTTACATTTATGTTTAAATCACAAAATTACATCAGAAAGACATATAATTTTGCATAAAATTGATTGTTTTGTTAAATTTTTGGCTATTTTAAATTGCTTAAAAAACATAATGCATTAAATTCCCATAATCCATTATTCATTTACTATTTTGTATTTGTATAGATTTTCTTTGCTTTGATCATTCATAAAACTGTGGTTGGCTTCAGTCTTGGAGTTCGTCTTGTGCAATCAAAATTAAATTCAACAAAAATTGTTTTATCATGTGCCTTATTTTCTGGGCAAATATTGTTGGGAGGTTTCCTTGGTTTGGCCATTATGGACATTCTCAATGGAAGTTCTTCCATATTTCTCATTTCCGGAATACTTCAGGTTTCTTATATTTGGTTGAACAGAAATTTGTGCAATTCCGAATTTTGCTCTATAAAAAATTAATTAGGGAAAAGAATTAGTGGATTTGATTGGAAAATGAAAAAGCAGCAAAATGGGCCAATCGGCCAGTTTTGGTTTTTTCGCCATAACTTTCTGTCCAATTATGTTTTCGTTCAATCAATTTGATACAAAATGCTCTTGAAACAAATTTAAACTAATATTATTAATTTTTGTAATTTTCGATTATCCTGGGTCCAGATTGGAAATATTTTTTGAAATACTTTTACTCATAATTTGATTGTAAAACGATGAAAAACATGATTCTAGGTGATTTTAGGGTCACCAATTTTGGGGGTAGCTAAAAGGTAATTTGGGGGAAAAAATCTGGACCCAGATAACCGAAAAATACAAAAATTTGGGCAATGGGCACTTAATGTTTGGATCGATATTCGATAGGATATAATCGGGATTAGGGTTAGGATCGCCCTCAGGGATAGGATATCATCTCACGTATCCCTAACCCTAATCCTATTCATCCACTAATCTGGCTCAAATGGGGACCCATCATTTCCCCATCTCTACATAAAGGGAACCCAAAAACATATAAGTAAAGTGCCAAAATTTGTTGCTGTAAAAATATTGTCAGATAGTAGCTAATTCGTAAAATTCGGATGTCAAATTTTATAGCCATTTTATTACCATTTTCCTTAATTTATTATAATATGATTTAATTGTGATATTAAATTAAAGGCCATTGCTTGTGGAACATTTTTATATGTGACTGCATTTGAAATTTTGCCCCATGAATTAGACAATGACACAAATATTCCATTGAAAATGCTTTCTTTATTAATTGGATTTGGAATGATCACCGGTTTTATTGCATTATTTCCTGAATGATGAGGAAAAATAAATTTTTTCAACATTGCCAGTTGCCACATTCCATTTTTATTGTCATTTTTGTATATTTATTATTTTAAAAATTAATTCGCATTTTTGATTTTAATTTTTAATTTGTGCAATATATAGTTTAAAAATCATTTTATACGTAAAATAGTCTGATGAAACTACAGAAATTATTTTTCTAATTATTATAAAAGTACATATCAATTTTAAGCTTTTCTTCAATGAGCAAAAATGCTTCTGATGAAATTGAAAGTCCACCAAAGAAGAAGGCTAAGAAAAGGTTTAAAAATAAAAATATTTTTTTATTTTTTTTTTTAAATTTGAACAGTATTAAATTCGGTGGTTGGTTTCCGGATTGTTTGGATTGGTTCAAACGACCGGAATTGGCCCAATCCTCGTTGAGCACTTCCTCATCGATATTCAATCAATATTGTTGGCCAAAATTGCATGGAAGAAAAGTGAAACCTCACACTGTTCCGAGATTGATATTTACTCGCGAGAAGGATAATGAGGGCGGCAATGAGCGCAGCATTTTGAAAATCGGCCAACACAGTTTGTTTCCAATTGCGAAGATAAACTTGCCGGAATACATTACTGGATTTGGTGAAATTACTTTCGAGTAATAAATATTTTAATCATAAATTTTTAAAAATAAAAATTTTTTATATTAGATTTGTTGACGACGAAATTTTGCAATTTGTGCAGAAAATTGTCCCATTGTTGGAGGATAGAATCACAATACATTTCAATTTCCAAGCCAACCGTTGCCATCAAGGTTTTAAAGATCCTTTCATCAATCTGATGGAAATGTTGGCACCAAAGACGAACAAATTGGAAATTTATGATTCTGATTTCGATTTGATCAAATTTCACCAGCGCATTCCCAACTTTATTTTTGGCCTTCAATCAATTTTAATTACAAATTTCACGAATAATTTGATGGATTTATTTGTGGAATGGTTGAATGTGTCAACGGAAGATGAGAAGCCAAAAATGCTCTCAATTGGTTTCGCACATCGTGGTCACTCAGTGGATGTAATTGATCGTTTTAAAGAAGTTATAAATAATATTAAAAAAAAATATTTTGAATTTATATGACGGGTTAGTTCAATTCCATGCGAACCAACTTGTCCAATGTTTTTCATAATAAGAACAAACTAATTTTAATGTAAATTAAAAAACAGACTATTTGCAATCTAATAATGATGTTAATTTTTGGTGCTATGACATTTCCACAATAGTATAAATATGGGCACTTCCACAATGGTAAAAATATAAAGTTTTTGGTTTCTAATAAATCAGAAACCGGTTTTAGACCCTACAAATCTTATACCATTTTGTAGATCTCATCGAGACGCATCGAATGGCTATAATTTTTATGGTTTGGTCAAAATAAACGAGTTTAAAACCAAAAATTTGAAAAATGATTTAATATCATTTAATTTTGGACCAAACCATAAAAAATTATATACCAATCGATGCGTCTCGATGAAATCTACAAAATGGTATAAGGTTTGTAGGGTCTAAACCGGTTTCTGATTTATTATAATCGAAAACGCCTATATTTGTACCATTTTGGACATATTTGTACCGCCCCTTTACAGATTGTGAAAATGACCCCCGGATGGTTAATTTTATTTAAATCGGTTCAGAAATGATTAAATCATGAAATCATGGCCTGAAAGCAAATTACAAATTTTCGAGTTTTTTGGCATAGTTCCATCATTTCTGAACAAATTTTAATAAAATTAATTGGATAGCCAACAATCTGCTCTTTAATTCGGTTAAAAACATCAAAATTAGTTCAATCCTTAATGAGTCATAAATCATTATAACGGCGAAAAGTTGGAGTTGGGGCATAAAAACCTCACCAAATTAAGTTTATTTTTTCAGTTATAAGTCTGGCAGGCACTAACCTAAATCTAAATCGGAAACCAAAGTCATCATTAATCATATTTTTTCACATTTGTATTTTAAGGAATTTTTCAAATGGGCTGAACCAGTCAATTATATCATTCAGCTATATTATTATGATGAACCAATATCAGCAGAAGAATTGGATGAAGAAGAAATTTTCACGGAACAAATTGAAGAAGAAGAAATTTTCAAAATTGAGAACGAAATGACTGGGGAAATACTCAATTTGTATAACAAGCCAATTGAATTTGAACATATCCTTATAAGATACAAAAAAGATGGCGAAAAAACGCCAAAAAATGAATGGATGGAAGAATTGAAGCGAGAAGAGATTCCAACTATTTGGATCGGCGGATGAATTTTGGAATAAATGGAATGAATTTATTTTTCTAATTGTCTACATACATATTTGTGAAGAATTTTTATTCGCAATTTAGTATATTTTTATCAAAATAATAATTTAAAAAAATGAAATTGTAATTTTGGAATTTGAATTGGCTGTGAAATTGACTCTGGGCTGGGACGGTGTAGAAATTAGAAAATATGGTGTTGTTTTCCATTTTACGCCCTAATCCATTTTATAGCCAAAATAATTTTTAATTGTTCAAAATAAAAAGCCATAAAATTTTTACAAAATAATGTTGGAATCTTTTTTAATGCAATTTTATAATTTTGGTAATTAACCATAAAAAAAGTATCAAGGAAGGCCGAAAAGTTTTAAATTAGAAAGAAGTAATCATGTCTTCATATATGAAAGATGGATGAGATTTACGATAGGATGATTGACAGGAATAAAATTGGGCAAATGCAAAATAATAGGAATTAAAAGAAACTGAATTTAAAAAAAATTAAATATTAAATTGACTAATTCAAATGAAAAAGGCACAGAAATTTATTATAAATTGCTGTTTATCAATTATACAAAAAATAATAATAAACAATTAACAAATATCGAATTTTTAAATGAAGAAAAATTCTCCATTTTATTTTTCATTTATGCCCTCTCCCATGCACATATCGATAAAAATTCCATGACTTAAGGAAAATATTGATTAATAAAATAATAATGAATGAATGAATGAGAGATGAAAGTGGGAAATTCTTTTTTTATTTTATTAATTATTACTCATCCAAAACGATAACTATTTTTAGGCAATTATTTTTTGCTGAATAAATTCCAAATTTTACTGTGAACTAAAATGACTACTGAAGGTAAGGTGATTGAATGTCGAGCTGCAATTGCTTGGGAACCACTGAAACCGTTGGCCATTGAAAAAGTGGAAGTTAGTCCACCACAAAAGGGCGAAGTTCGCATTAAGGTATATGGAAATAATACCGTAAATTCTCTATTAAAAGCCCATGGGCTTATAAATTTCAGAGTCTCTAGGGTGGACTTCTATTAGAGAGTGGGCTTCTAATAGAGAATTTACAGTAATTTCATTAGCCAAAAAATGAAGAATGATTTTTGCAGATCCATTATACGGCAATTTGCCACAGCGATATTTTTGTATAAATTTTAATATTTTCCCAAATTGCCACAAAATAATGAATAAATTTATTTTAAGGGCTGGGAAGGGAATGATCCAAACATTCGTTTTCCGCTTATTCTTGGCCATGAAGGCGCTGGAATTGTTGAATCCGTTGGCCCGGGAGTGGAATCGTTTCGTCCCGGTGACACTGTCATTCCTTCGCCAAATGTTAACTGCCAAAAATGCAAAAATTGTCAGAACCCAAAGACAAATATTTGCGAAAAAATGATTTTTGGGTGAAAATTAATTTTTTTTGTGAATTTGTTTTTTTTGTTCAGCTCTGAGAGAGGACAAACAATGGACGATGGCAAAAGCAGATTTAAATGCAAAGGCAAAGAAATTTACCATTTTATTGGGCTCAGCACATTCAGTGAATTTTGCGTCGTCAGAGAGGAATGCGTTTGCAATGTGAAGATTAGATAAAAATATTTTTTGCATCAAAATAATTTTTGACTATTATTAAATCAGAAAACCGGTTTTAGACTCTATAAATCTCAAATCATTTTGTAGATTTTCTATTTTCTTAATTAAAATCGAAACTAAACGAATTAAACCATTTAAACTATATTTTCCAGTTTTGGTTTTAAACACTAATTTTGGGTCAAAATTTGACATTTTATATACGGTTCGATGCATCTCAATGAGATCTACAAATTGATATAAGGTTTGAGGGTCAAAAACCACTTTATGATTTATTAGAAGTCAAAAACTACTTTTTTACTGCAAAAAATAGCATCCATAATAATAATGGGGAGGGGATTAATTTGTGTACCTCAATTTGGTGCCCTTTTATATTAACTCATGAAAGACTGAAAAAAACTATTTTAATATTTTTATTAAATGATAGACTATTATTATCAATCTAAATATTAATTTTTCAGAATGAATAGAGGTGTATCCTTAAAACTTTTTAAAATAACGGTTACCATATTTTAGTGATACCTCGCCTACATAAAAACTGCAAAATTTTTGCAGCAAAAAAGATAACGGAAAAAGAGGAGGGCATTTGCTGCATGCGTTTTTTCTGCAAATTTGTGTGCCTACATAAAAATGCGTTTTCTGCAAAAAAGTAGACGCATTTGCAGAAAATTGGAAATGATCGGCCGATCATTTTTTTGCAGAAAATTTTTTTCTGCAAGTTCTGAACGCATATGAAAATGTAGGAATTTCGATCCCAAAAAATTTCGTCGGGGGTTTTCGACTATGCTTAATCCAGTGGTGCTTTTAAAAAAATTTTTTAGCTTAATTTTGAACTAATTTCTGATTTTTAATTTTGTAATAAAATTCTATTGCAAATTGCTGGGTGCCTACATAAAAACTGCATGCGTTTTTTCTGCATGCGTTTTTTCTGCAAAGCATTTTCTGCAAATTTTATGTAGGCACCCAGCCATTTGCAGAAACTGCATGCAGAAAAAACGCATGCAGTTTTTATGTAGGCGAGGTATGAAAATTTCAGTGATTTTTATAAACATAAAATCCATCAATTCTGAAGCAAATTTAATTTATATTATTTCATAGCCAACAGTCTGCCCTTTAATTTATTAAAAATAATCATTAAAATTGATTAGGTCTTTGATGAATTATAGTAAATGAAGCCAAGTTATTTCGGAAATAGTGCCATTTCCGATTATTTATTAATAGCCAAATTTTCAAAGATAAACCCAAAAGCGCCGTTGGACAAAGTTTGCCTGATTGGCTGTGGTGTAACCACTGGGTACGGTGCCCCATTCAATTCGTCGATTGTGACCCCGGGCAGCGATGTTGGCATTTGGGGCGTGGGCGCAATTGGATTGGCTGTGATTTTGGGCTGTAGGGACAAAGGGGCAAAAAACATTGTGGCCGTCGATACAAATGAGGAAAGGCTGAAAAATGGTAGGGGCCAGAGGGCAGATGGAATTTATGATTTTGAATTGCAGCAAAGAAATTTGGTGCAACCCATTTTTTGAACCCAAAAGAGCCACCGCCCGAGGACAAAACGCTGGCTAAATATTTTAGCAAAAAATTCGATGGCGGTTTGGATTTCGCTTTTGAGGCAACCGGTAACCCGGAGGCAATGGTACATTGAAAAATATGGAAAATTTAAATAAATATTTGATAGAGTCAAGCAATTGAATGCACAAAATTGGGCACCGGAGAGACAACAATTTTAGGGGTCACTGTCAAAAACTTGCAAATTTCGGCCGGAACACTTCTTATGGGCAGAACTGTGAGGGGATGTGTGGTTGGAGGTGGGCTTGGGAATATTCATGTTACAGAAAATATGAGATTGGTAAATTTCTTATTTAATAGATAGGTACTTGGATTGTAAATTTTGGAAATGTCAATTTCTAGAATTAGTACAGATTCGAGAATAGACTCATTCGATCCGGCATGGCTGATTTATTCAATGAAATTTCTATTTCAGACTTGGATGAGTTTGTCTGGTATAATTGGATCATTGTTTAAACCCAAACCGATTTGGTTTTCTAACTTTTGAGTTTTGCCTAAAAGCCTAAATACCGGTCTGAAATTGAAATTCCTTAGACTAAATCAACCAAGCCGAGTCGAATGAACCTATTCTAGTGTACCTAGAAAGCCGAAATTTCCAAAATTTACTAGCCCAACATCTAGTAATTCTGAAATTTACCAATTTCCAATATTTATATTTAATATTGACCCTTCATTCAATGTTATTGAATTTTGAGGTTATAAAGTCAAAGAGGCGATGCCTATGTTGGTGGAAAAATATTTGGATGGAAAATTAATGCTGGAGGAATTCATCAGTTGGCGATATTCATTGGAGGAAATCAACAAAGGCATTGAACACTTATTAAAAAGTGAAGGGTGAGTTTGTGGTCCAAAAAGATGGCAACATTAATTATCATTCGAGTTATTCATTTATTCAATTTTAGTATTAGATCGGTCATCAAAATGGCAAATGAATAAATGAAAAAAGAAATGTGCAGAAGAAAAATGAGAAAGAAGTTTGAATATTCAATGGAATTCAAAATAGATATATGGAATTTAAATTTTATCATTTTGTAAATCATTATAAAATTTTATTACATCAAAGAACTAAATTGCTTTGAATTTTGTTTTAAATTTTATTCACTTAAGAGTTTAAAAATAAAAAATATATATTTGTATTTTTTTGCAGAAGATTTTAAATTAGTCTTCAATAATATTATTTAAAAAATTTTCTTAATTTTAATTTAATTTATTAATTGTAAATTTATTCAATTTTTAATACTTTAAAAGGGACACTATTTTTTTACCCAAAAATTAGTTTTGACTTCTAATAAATCAGAAACCGGTTTAAGACTCCACAAATTTT
Source organism: Pratylenchus scribneri (assembly GCA_030063045.1). Classification (NCBI taxonomy): domain Eukaryota; kingdom Metazoa; phylum Nematoda; class Chromadorea; order Rhabditida; family Pratylenchidae; genus Pratylenchus; species Pratylenchus scribneri. The sequence continues at coordinate 199,087 of JAQSEB010000124.1, forward strand.
ATACCATTTTGTAGATTTCATTGAGACGCATAAAATTGTTTATAAAATGTAAAGTTTTGGCACAAAAATAAAGAGTTTAAAACCAAAAATTGGAAATATTGCTTAAACGATTTAATTCGATAATTTCAATTTAAATAAACTAAGAAATGAATATGTCAAAAAATGCGTCTCGATGAGATCTACAAATTGATAAGATTAAGGGTTTTAAAATCGGTTTCTGATTATACGATGTCAAAAACTACTTTTTGGGTAAAAAAATATTATTTTTGGCTAAAAAATAATTACTGCTTTAAAAGTGGCATAATTTTTGTAAAAAATAAAGCAAATAACGCATTCTGACTGTCAGTCGGAATGCGTTATTTATAATTTGAATTTGTGTGAAGGCGTATATATAGATGAGGGAAATCAACCCCGGGAAAAACGTCGTGGTGCAAAAAAGGTAAGGGAGAGGGAATATTCAGCAGCAGCGATCTCCACCCAATTCCAGCACTATTTCTCCATTTTTTCGTTTCTTTTTCCATTTGTTATATTGAGTATTGTTACCAATAATATAAGGAAGCACTTACCCAAAAAATTTTTTGTGATTTGTTCTAGAAAGTGGTTTTTAGAGATAATGAGGGATCACGAATTCGGCAATAATTTTATCAAATCAAACAGTTTTATCAAAGATTTGTCGATATTTATCAAGAATTGTTAATAAAAAATAATTCGTCAAATTTCAATGGTTTTTATGCTTGTTTAACAAATTTAATTCTGCTGAATTGTATTTGATTGGCCCAATCAGAGACTCATCCACTCTTCTTCATCTTCGATCTCTTCCTCTTCATCCTCATCTTCTTCTCCATCCTCATCATCCTCATCTTCTCCTTCTTCTTCGTAAACGCAAACTCCGTAGGGGCGGATGGCGTCGGCATTTGGAAGGATCCAATATTCGGCATGGTTAGGGTCATTGTCGCCGGTTTTTACAATTTTCAGCTTCGATGGGTCCACTCGCGTTTGGATGATCACACGATAGGATTTTCCCTGAAAATAATGGGAGAGGATAATTTGATTCAATTAATTTGTAATTTTATTCGTAAAAAGGGGAATGATTTATCCAATGATGCCTAAAAATTTATCTTACAAAACCCATTAAAAGGAATAAAAACTAAAAATATTTCTTTTTCAATAGAAGCAAAAAAAAATAATTTCAAAATTAAAAAAGAAAATTTGATGGAATGGATTATAATAAATACCAACTTAAAATATTTTAAACGCAATCAATAAAGAGCAGATTTATATTGTTTTCAATATTTTTTGTTTGCGATTTAAAAATAACTTGAAACCTATGTAAAACATTTCTTTATCAATGTTTTTGATGATTTTCATGATATTTTTTGTCAATATTCATCAATATTTTGCCATTTTTTGGCCGTCAATATTGACATCAATATTTCGGCATTTTGGCCACTTTCGTCAATATTGAAGATTTTTGAAAATTTTCAGTAAATTTTATAGTTTGTAAAAATTGAAATTTTTTTGATAAAATTTTCGAAAAATTTTGCTACTTTTTGAAAAAATAGTGAAAAAATTGATTTTGGAATTTTTTGAAAAAATTATCAAAAATTGTTAGAATTTATTGAATAAAAAAATAAAAAAAATTTTTTCAAATTTTTTACTAAAATTTATAATTTTTAAAAATTTAACAATATTTCAGGATTTTTCTCCAATATAAACCCGCTCTCTAGCAATCAATTAAAAAACCCCCACCTCATGTTCGAAATGGGTAGCATAGTCGAGGGCTGCTTTCGGATTCGGCGTGCAGTAAATGCCCTTGCCGTACAAAAATCGAACACCCTTCGCCAGATCGAAACCATCTCGAGCGATTTCCTGTGCGTTCTTTTCCAGAGTGCCATGGTAGGCAACCGGCCATTCCTTATCATCGGTTCCGGTGCGATCGCCTGGTACGCCGAGCCAATCATTGTTCTCGTATTTGTCGAACACCTGTAGAAATTTTATAAATTTATTGTAAATTTATTCTTAAAATTTTTTAATTATATAGGATTAGGAAATAAAGGGCCGGAATTTTTATTGATAAATATTGTTGAAATTTTAAAAAATGATATATTTAAAAAAATTCGAAAATTTTTTGTTTTAATACATCTCATTCATACATTTTTTAAAAAATTCCCAAAATCAATTTTTACATTTTTTTTTTCAAAAAAGTGGCAAATAACTAAAATTTTATGAAAAAATTTTCATTTTTTCCAAAATACTATAAAAATTCAGTAAAATTTTAAAAATCTTCAAAATATTGACGAAAATTACAAAAACCTGCCAAAAACTGCATTGACAGCTAAAAATGGCAAAATATTGATGTTAATAAAAATCCCAGCCCTAAATAAGGTATTATTCCCAATTTTTTTGTTATTTTTCATAATTCAATCATAATATTATTTTAAGCAATTAAAAATGATAAATATTCAACCTTAATGGCATAACGCATCGAGCCCAGCGGGCGATGATAGACAAACTTGTGACGCATATAAATTTCGTCATCATCCTATGAATGTGCAAATTATTAATTATTTTATCAATAAAAATTGCCTCAATCTGGGTAAAATCATAATCCCATTCTTTGTCGAAGTATCGATGGTCAATAAAATAGATTGTCTCATGGCCACCGCCTCGAAGTCGAAGGACCAAATGCAAAATGAATTCGGCGCCAATTTTATAATCACCCAGAGTGCGTCCATCTTCCAATTGCTTCTGAAAAGATAAAACAATTTTATATTGACAATGAAAAATTGTGAGAAAACCGCAGCGAAAATGAGCCGTTGTTGATCCGGCGGAATGCCCTCTTTGTCCTGGATCCTGCTTTTCACCTCTTCAATTGTATCGGATTTGTTGACTTTAAGCTCGATTGTCTTGCCAGTCAATGTTTTCACATAAATTGGATAGCAACTAATAAATATAAAATAGCATTTTTTTTTTTTAAATTGTGCCTTTTTTCATGAGAAACAAAATAAAATGGGAATATTTTTACCAGAAAAAGATTTTTTGACTTATAATTAATCAGAAACCGGTTTTAGACCCAAAAACCTTATACCATTTTGTAGATCTCATCAACTGATATATAAATTAAATTTTGGGCTAAAGTGTTTAAAACCAAAACTAGCAATATGGTTTAAACTGTTTAACTCTTTAATTTTAGTCAAAATTTGGCATTTTTACCATTCAATGCGTCTGGACTCTGGATGAGAACTACAGGTCAAATTGGTATATGCTTTGTAGGGACTAAAACCGGTTTCTGATTTAATAGAATTCAAAAAATTGTTTTTATTGGTAAAAAAAGCATTTTTGTCATTAAAAATATAATAGCTAATAAAGCACTTACTTCTCCGGAATTTCCACTTTTTTTGACTGATGATGATGATCATTCGCTTTGGACAGCCGTTCCTTTTCCACCGTGATTCGTTGGTAAAATTGAGTAAAAATTGTGTTAATGTCCAGCGCCTCGCATGGGTATCCTTCTCCGCGCTTTGCCTCGACTTTTGCCTAAATATTAAAAATTGAATAAATATTACAAATCGGATCTGAGGCCATAGGCCTTTTTCTCTCTAATATATGTGTTACAATTACAACAAAAGCTAGAAAAATGCAAAAGCTGCTGAAAATTTGAGTAAGAGACGCAGAAAATCGATATTAAGTTTAGGGCTAAGGCTAGGGGCTAGACATAGGAATCTAGCGGAGAGAGCGCATATTCCCAACTTTTGCATTTTTCCAGCTTTTGTTGTAACATTTAAAATTTATTAAATTTATTTTAATTCAAATTAAATTATTATTAGTTGTAAATTATACTAAATAATTAATCTGGCATACATTTGGAATAAACCGCTTGGAATTGAGAGCAATTTTGCCATTGATTGGTCCATAAATGCCATTCAGTGCCTCCACCAGTGCAGCATCAAGCGTTTCAGAGTCCATATATGATGCTTTTTTTCAGATGATTCGCAAATTTTGAATTAATAGCTGAAAATGAATTTGAATTTGTTTGATGATTAAATATGTTTTTTTTTTCATAGCATACGTATATATAAAAATGGGATAAAATTCTATAACCGAAACCTATATTGGGAATAATTTTAATATAAATAATCAATATTTTTAAAATTGAATTTATTAATATGCAAAGAAAAAGAATTCATTAAGAATGACCATTTTTGAGCGAATGGTTGGTAAGAAAATGAACAAAGATTCCTTTATTTTCCCTTGCTTATTTCCGAATGCGTCGGAAAATCGTGCCATTGCGGACGAAGGGTAAACCAACAAGCTGCTAAAAATTGAATTGTAAGAATGGAATAAATAAATCAGAAGAGGACTAAATTTTCACATATAGTCATAGCTCATAGTCAAGTCAGTCAGAAAGAATTTGAAAAAAGGAAATGAAAAAAGAACATTTGGAATGGATGGGCAAAAACAGCGCACAGGTGTGAAAAAGTCGCTTCCTTCCCTTGACCGCCATCCGCCATGACATTTTTTAAATATTCATCATCATCATCATCAATGTTTATGTTGTGTTATTTAAAAATCGATTATTGATTATTCAATGAAATGCATACTACTTATTTTTTGCCGATATTAAAAATGGGAATTTTATTTATTTTCACAATAATAAATAGGCATATTTTCTGGAAGTCTTAAGATCTAAAATTCACTTTTAAATTTTCTCTAAATTAGTAAGTAGCATTTTTCTATTTTGTATTTTTATTAAATTGATAAAGTACTAAGTTTCTTTATAGAGTTCTATAGTATATTTAGATGTTCAACCAATGGATTAATATTTTTATCAAAAATAAATCTTGCCATAATTAAATGAATGATTTTGAAACAAATTTAATAAATTCGATCCATGAAAAGAATGAATCAAAATTAAGATAAGAAAACAATTGAATCTCTATTTGAATTTGGTTTTGGCTTCAGAGGATTATGTGATAAATTTATGTTGCAGCGAATATTGGAAATGGAATTCTTGTGCCATTTGTTTTGTATCCCATTTTTCGTTGAGAAGGGACCAGGGGTGCCATCTCCAAAAGTCAAAACCCCGGCATTCAGTTTCAAAATCCCGGCAAAACCCCGGCAAAAATTTTCAAAACCCCGGTAAAAACCCGGCATCTTTTAAAACGTGTTAAAATGCAATTTAAAAGCTTGTAAAAATTTTCTACTTCAGATTTATATTTTTAATTGACTTTTTGAGTACATTTTTAATTGACTTTTTGAGCATGTGCCTTATGAAATAAAGATATCATAAGCTTTAAAAATCGGTCTGTCGTCAAAAAGTTTAGCCAGAAAAAGCCACGAAGGAAGGAAAAAAATTAGCTAAAAATGGCCCTGATTGGAAGAAAAATTAGTTAAAAATGGCTGCGCACAGAAAAATTAAAACCAAAAATGGCCGCGCAGCGAAAAATTTGACCCAGAAATGGCCGCGCAGCGAAAAATTTGACCCAGAAATGGCCGCGCAGCGAAAAATTTGACCCAGAAATGGCCGCGCAGCGAAAAATTTGACCCAGAAATAGCCGCGCAGCGAAAAATTTGACTCAGAAATAGCCGCGCAGCGAAAAATTTGACCCAGAAATAGCCGCGCAGCGAAAAATTTGACCCAGAAATAGCCGCGCAGCGAAAAATTTGACCCAGAAATAGCCGCGCAGCGAAAAATTTAGCTAAAAATTTAAAAACCCGGCAAAAACACGGCAAATTATGAAAACCCCGGCAAAAACCCGGCATTCCCAAAACCCCGGCAAAACCCCGGCCGGGACATCAAAAACCCGGGAAATGCCGGGTTTCCCCGGTATTATGGCAGCCCTGGAAGGGACAAAGTGAAAGGTCCACCCTTTGGGTCATCATCATCAGGATTATGGTTAGAGATTAGACTTCATTAGGTGTTATGCCAAATCCAACAAAATCTCTATTTTCAAAATATCCAACTCATTTTCTTATTTCTTCTTTACAAGAAATTCCAATTGAATTAATTATTCTCGGCTCCAAGTAATTCGCATTCCAATGCAAATTTATAAAATGAATTAATCAGAATTATTATCAAATTTCCCAAAAATTAAAATTTCCAAAAAGACAGAGAAAAATAGGCCAAAAGGAAAAAGACAAAGTTCAAATTTCAATTCCCAGTTCCCACATAATTCCATTCGGTTTATTACAATTAGAGTCCGGACCCGGGCCCGACCCGGATTTTATCCGGGCCCATGCCTGGAACTCGGGTAATTCCCGGGAAAAACCGGGTCGGGCCTGGGAAAAACCGGATTTCCGGGCCTGGTCCGGAAAAATTTTGAATAAAAACCCGGATACCCGGGCCCGGCAAATCTGAAAAACCGGACTCTAATTTACAATCTGTCAATTATGGTCATTTCCGATTAAACGGAACAGTGAACACTTAATGTTCTCATCAGTCTCAGCCATTAAATTTCTTCCATTGGTAGACTTTAATAACTTGAAAGAACAATCGCTTTTTCCCACAAACAATGTAGTGGCTTTCTCACAAATCAGCGATCATTTTCCGGCCATTAAGGCACATTCCATTAAGAGCTTTTAAACACTTTGGCTGATTAATCTTTGATAAAAATCGCAAAGGGATAAAAAAATGTTTCCACGATGGTAAAACGGAAACAAGAGATCACAGTTCATCTTCTATCCCAATTTCCAGTCACCGAGAATTGTCCTTTTTACCTTCGTTCTCGAGCGGATATATCCAGATAAATAAATATATTTATTCGCTTGACTAAATGGGGGTTTGGGGCCTTATTAGAATGGCCCACAGGGCCCGGGTTTATTGCAATTCCAGCAGTTTTCCCAAATCCTATTCACCAATTCCTCGGTATTCCTCCTTGTCCCCTCTGCTGGCTCAACATGCTTCACACTTATACTTTAATGCATTTTCATTAATTGATAAATTTTTAAAAAACACAAATTGATTTAAGAAAAAGTTATTTAAAAATATGATTTAATTGGTTTACCAATAATTTTCAATTCCTATTATTAAAATTCTATGAGGCAAAGATTTTTCAATAAAATATCTATTAATAAATTTTTCCCTATATTTTATAATATTTTTGGTTTTCTAAAAATTTCCTTCGATATCCAATATTTTTGGTTCTAAAAATATCCATCCATCCTCACCCACTATTCCCCTTTCCATTTTCGTTAATTTATTCCAAAATCCATCTCTTCTCATTCTCTCCCAATTGCTTCCCTGTGGTCCCATCATCTTTCACTTTACCGATTCACCATCCCGGGGCCATCACTTTGCTTTTGCTGATGTGGCCTATGGAAAACGCAAATCATCATTTGAGTTTTCAGAAACGATGAATTAATGATTTCAATTTGCTTTTCCCCAATATGATTAAGCAGATAAGAAGGGCCATTTCCATTTTCCCCGCAGGCGACCTTTTTTCATTTTTGTCCATCACTTCACTTTCGCATCAACAATTTCATTTTATCAATCCATTGAATTTTGATTAGAAATTAATAAATAAAAATCCGGTCACACGTCATCAACCAGTACCGTAAATTTTCTATTAGAAACCTTCTCTCTAATAGAGCCCCCTTAGAGGGTATCTGAAATTTATAAGACCCCGTGGTTTCTAATAGAGATTTTACGGTATATAAATTTGTAAATTGGCTTTTTGAATATTACGTCTTTACTCTTTAATTCTTTAATTTCATTCATGCTTTGCTAATTGCTATATCCTCTCATTATGAAATATCTTTTAAAGTAAATTAACCATATCTAATATCCATATTTTTAATAGCATTGCTGGTTAGCCCCCCATTTGATTCCCATTTCCAATTCAAACATTATTCCAACACCCTTTTAAGCTTTATCTCTATATTTTATAACGATAGTGCAAATAATTTTCTGGGCCCGGATTTTAGTAATTTCATTTTAATGATCGATCTTCACAATAAAAAAAATATAATACCGTAAATACTCTTTTAATTCCCCATGTGGAATTATTTTAAACTTCTTAAAATAATAGGAAAATTTGGGCTCCTCCTTAATTTGTGGACATTTTTGAACAAATTATAGCGGATTTTATAGAGCTTTAGTGAAAGAATAAAAATTTTTTAAAAGATCACCCTACTAGTATCTATGGGTCCTCAAAATCAAAATGGAGAATTATTAGAAGGTGGAGAATTAAAAGAAGTTTGACGGTATGTTTCTGAGAGAATTTTTAATTAATTCGAATCCTCTAAATTAATTATTTATTTTAAGCAGTCAAAATCAATTCTTTACTCAAAATCCTTTGTCCCTACTCCTATCGTTTTGGAATGGAACCACAAAATCCAACAAAAACTTCTGGACCAGCAGCAGAACAAAATCAAAATGCCCTTCCACCCATATCGAGTCGCATTTTAAACCAACAACAACAAGAAGTGCCGATAGCAAATGTTGGCGGAACATATACGTATACAAAGTAATTATTGTCAAAATACTTCCGTAAATAAAATTTTCTTTATTTTAGGAGTTTCACGTGGGAGGTAAGTGTTCATTTCATTGAATTTGAATCTTTTGGGAATTGGAAATATTATTATGGATGAAGCTTATTTATTTAATCATTTATAAATTTCATAAACTATTTTTCAATTTCAAAATTCAAACCCATTTAAAAATATATATGAACTTTCTAAAAATGGAAATTTTTTTCTTAATTTGGCGGCAATCATTTAAAATTAATGCATTTTAAAATTTTTAAAAATAAAAAATGAAAATAACTATTTTAATTTTTATTATAATCATTAAAATTATTTTAATTTTAGTATTGTTCAAAATTAAAAAATTGATCAATTTGATCACGATAATATTTATTATTCAAAAATAAAAAAAATTTTTTTCCACAAATTTGCATCATCCATAATTATATTATTTTGAAATGGCGAGGACAAATTTTTTTGATTTATAATATTTTTTGCCAGATTACAAATGTTATGTCGCTTGCAGAGCCGGGAGAATATGTACAATCTGAGATTTTCACGTAATATATTTAATATACAAAATAAATATTAAATATTTTTATATAAGTATAACTTGTAAATTTTTATATGGAATACAAAACATTTAGCAAAATGATTATTAAAAGTGTTTTCATTCAAAGCGAGGGTTGAAATAAATTTTAGAGTAAAACAAAACTCTGTTCTATTGCAGTTTACCGGATGGAAGGTAAAGGATGATGAAGATGAAGAAGGAGGAGAAAAAGGAGAAAAAGACAATGATGAGGATGATAATGCTAAGGTTGATGATGAGGATGATGAAGAAGATGATCCTCAGCTTCATCTGTTCTTCTTAATCATCATCATCTTCATCCTTATAACTTTCCATCAGCAAGTAAACTGCAATAGTACCCAAAACTCAATATATTATTTATTATTTAATTCATTTCGAGAAGAAATCATTTATGGTTTTAAAAATTTTCACTTACCCTCAAATCGATAATTATTCTATTAAATTTATTCCTTGAATTTTTGATCAATTTAAATTATTATTTTTAATTTTCTCGTCCCTTTCAATATTTTATTTTTTCAGTTCCAAAGGTCCATATGGACAGCAGGACGTGAAATGGACTCTGAGTCTTTTTCCGAAAGGCAAAAAAAGAGTTATTCCGAAGAATCGTCCCAGTGTTCCAGTTCCAGTTTATCTGCATTTAGTGGATGGAAATGGATCGAATTATGTGAAAGTTGATTGGAAATTGGCCATTATTAATGAAACCGGAAATAAAGTCAATCAACAAGGTGGGCATTAATTTTTGTTTGGTTGAATTATAGTAAAATTTTTAAAAAAAAAAGTAAAATTTTTATGTAATATTTAAGGAAAGGGTAATATTTAAAATGTAGAAAAAAAATTGCTGAAAAATGTAGAAATGAATGCTGAAAATGTCGAAAAGCTTATAGCAGTTCAGCGCTTTGTTTTAGAATTCCAAATCATAATCCATTCGATAGAGGATAGAGCTCGTCAAGACACATTGATTGGTATATTTTTGTCATGATTTAATTGATTTTGAACCTTAACTCATATGATGGTTTAAGTGGTTTAAAACCCTTAATTTGTGATCAAACCACGGCAAAATATATGCTAAACGACGCGTCTTAACGCGATCTATCCAATGGGTATAGTATGGATTGGGGGTCTAGGACAAACCACTGAACCGTTATAATCTTTTCGCCATTTTCATTGTTATTTTCGTCAAATTATTTATAATACCATCCTTTAAGGAAATAACAATTAAAAATCGAATACGGTATAAAATTTTTACAGTATTATTTTTCGGATTACCCTAACCCTAGATAACAATTAAAATCCAAAATAACTATCAAATAATTTATCAAAATTAAAAAACTAAAAAATTAATTTTTTATAATTTTTAAATATTTTTTTCCCTTTATAGAACAAAAATCGTGTCTGTTTGATTTGGAAGGCGATACGAATGACACAGGCTGGGTTTTTCCAAATTATATGACTCGGGCAACGCTGGACACCAAATACACTGTTGGCAATAAACTTACACTCATTTCCGAGATTTCTGTAAAAGTCGAAAAGGTAGTGCCATTTTTTAAATTAAATTAAAATATTTATAAATTAATTAATTTGATGCCATTTTTTTTTATCCACCCAAAAATCATGTCCATAAAAATCGCATTCTTTTGTCATAAATCAGTTTTTGTTGGATAACTTTTTTGTTCTTAATCCTAGACCCCCAAATCATTTAGACATTTTATAGAGCTCATCGAGACGCGTCGATTGATATATAGTTTTTGGGGTTTGGCCAAAATTCAAAGTATTAAACCGTTTAAACCTTATCTGGTTTTTGATTTATACTCTTAGTTTCGAACCAAACCGAGACAAACTATATATAATTCGAAGTGGCTCGATGAGCTCTATCGATTGGATTTAAGGTTTATAGGTCCAGGTTCAAGCACTAATAAGTTATTACATTGTGGACAAAAGAATGTGATTTTGTTCACAAAAAAATGTTTTCTCATTAATAAAATTAATTTTTTCAAACATTGGACTAAAATTACTATATTTATTGCAGGATTTACAAGCCGAATTTTTGCAAAAAACGGAGTTAGCAAAGAGTTTGAAAAGGAAATTGGATGGGAAAGAAGCGGAAATTGGGAAGATTCGATCGGAAAATGAACAAAATCAGAAGCGAATTCGAGCTGAAATGCAAAAACTCAGAGAAGACCATTCGGCCACAATTGAAAAATACAAAAAGGAAGAAGAAGAACGGTACAAATAAAAAAAATTGTAAATAAATTTAATAATTTCAAATTATTGCACAGAACAAATCAACTGAATTTGGAAAATGAACAACGACTGACGATTCTTCGAGCAGAAATTGCAAATCTTTCGGCGGAAAAGACGGCGCTTCAAAAACGCCTAAATGATGAAGAAGAACGGTATAAAATATATAAAATAAATTGTTAAAAAAACAATTTAACATTCCCTTTTTAGTCATTCAAATCTGCAAAAACAGCTCAATCTGGAAAAGAGTGCTGCTATCGAGAAATACTCTGCAGAGAAGGAACGGTATCGATTGGAAAAAAAATATTTCGATAATTTCAATTCAACATTTATAGTTCAAATCAGCTCTGCTTGGAATATGAACAAAAATTGAAGCGTTCCGGAGAAGAAATTCAAAAGTTGGAAGAGGACAAATTGGCTGCTGCGGAAAAATGCAATAAATTAGAAGGAAAATATGCAAAAATGTCCGAATTTATGCGAAACAGTTCAAAATTGTTGGGAGAAATTGAGAAGGAAGATGCGGCCGATGATAATGGACTGGCCTAAATATACAAAAATGGCAAATGATGTGGGATAGAAAATTGGATTGGAAGGAATTTTCTTTGATTTTTATAATTCGGATTATTTAGGGAAATTTTCGGATTTTTTAATGTTTAAAATATATCCCCAATTTTGTTGATCTATAAATAAGTTTTTCGGTGCTATGTCAATTCCAAAAAAAAATAAAAAATGTGGGTGATTCTAAAAAAAATAAAAATAATATTTTTTACTTATTGGAAAATGAAATATTAAAATAAAAAATAATATTAATTTATTTTTTAATCTTTCATTGCATGAATCTTTTCCAAGCTTATGGCCATAGTTATAAAAAGGATATTTTCAGTGTTTAAAAGCGACTGCTTCCGAAAAAATCTCCCTCAAAAATTGGTTATTATTATAATTTTTTGGAAATTTTAAATAGCTTATTAAGTGGCTTCATCTTAAAAATTCGAGTTCACTGTGTATAAAGAAGTAATTTTAAATTATAATTTATTAATTATAGAGAGATATTTTATGGACTTTCGAAAGTCAGATCGCTTTTAAAATTTGATAATTTCTTTTTTTATCTATTGTCATAAATATATGATCAAAATTTATATATTGAAAGTTTAAAAAATAGATAAATAGTTTTAATATTATTTTATTTTTATATTTCATTTTCCAATAAGTATAAAATATTATTTTTTGTGGAATTGTCCACATTTTTACTTTTGTGACATCTGCCACATTTTATTTTAAATGCCCCTTCTTCTCTCCATTGTGGAATTGGAATTGTCCCCGGTTGGTATTTTTCTTAAAAATTCTGTGGATAAATTTACCGATTATTTAAATTTATTGATAAAATTTTTAATGAAAAATTTGTAATCGATTTTTTGTTAAAAATAATTTTTTATAATTTATGATATTTTTTAATCCTTTGCCTTTATTAGCATCTAGAGAACGGCAAAATCCCTTCTGCTGGATTCCGGACTGGATTTTTTCCCCCACAATTTTTGCTGGACTGGATCCGGACTGGATAATCCAGGAAAATCCAGATCAAGAAAAATCAGGAAAATCCAGGAATCCAGCAAAATCCGGTGCTGGATCCAGTCCAGTGCCGGTCTCTATTAGCATCTTCCATTTTATTCTAATATTGTCAATTTTAAAAGTCAGCTGTAGCCTAAATTTATTGAGAGGCTATTAAAAGGAAAATGAACTATAAAATTATCAGATATAAATCAAAATACATGAAATTCAATTTTAATTATTTTGGAAGTAGTTTATAATTTTGATTGCTGTTTATTAAATCAAATGAACTAAATTATTGTTTTGTATTGAACATAAAATGACTAATTTTAAATGAAGAATCTAGGCGCAAACCGCAACTTTTGTGGTTTCCCATTTCCGCTTTCACGGTTCATTACCACAAAGAAAGCGATCGCAAATGGGAAAGGGGGAATGATGCATTTTCCTTTTATGCTGTAATTTATAAACTCTTCCAAGAATGTGTTTCTCGGAAAATTATTTGTATTTTCTTCCTTTCCTTCACCATTGATTTCCAATTTTTTGGCTTCATTCCAATATCTAAAATATAAATTGAAACAATTTTTATTCAAAAAATGTATTATTTATTTTGACATAATTTCTCTAAATTTTGAAATTTTTGCCCTCATTTTTTAAAGGATTTGGTTTCCCTTTTCCTTGCAAATTTATTGAGAATAAATTCCAAAAATGTTCATTAATTAATTATTCCTCCTTAATTTTCATAAATTCGCCTTTCACATTCCTTCCATTCATTTTCTGCCACTAGGGAATTCAAATTCATCAAAAAATGTTCATTTTTCCAATTTCCAGTCTTTGGTTCTTCAAAGGGAAATTCTAAAAGACTTAAATTTTTACAAAAAATCCAAAAAAATTTAAAAATATTTAGTGAAAAATAAACAAAAAATTAAAAAAAAACCAAAACATATTTTGGAGATTTATAAAAATATTTTAGTAAAACCAAAAATTTTGAAAATTTTGAAATTAAAAAAGCATAATTATTTTTAGGAAAAGAAAAAATCGGCTATATTAAAAAAGCAATTTTTTAAATTTTGTACTAGATGAGAATTGAAGTGACATTAAAAAAATTTATAATATTTTCCTGAGGGAAATATGCCAATTCCTAGTCTGCCTTTAGCCGAAGGGTCTAACGTCTAACCGACTTAATTCATTTAATCCCCCATTCCCATTTGGCATTCATCATTTTGCCCCAATTTTGAATGGGAAATACACAATTAGAAATGGCTCTTGGGCAAAAAACGGAGAGAATATTTTTGCTGAACGGCAGGACCGTTTTTTACGATTTCTTTGTCTCTGTTGATGGCTAAAAATGGGATGGGCTTAAATTGGTTGCAAAAGGGGATGGCCAAATTTGGTAACATACTATATAAATTATTTTATTATGATGGGAAATTCAAACAAAGTTCATTCTCCATTTTTTAGTTCTAGCAAATATATTTATAAAAAATTATATTAAAGTTTATATATATATAATATTATATCCATATGAAATTATATATTTAATTTATTTAATTAAATTGTTTATATTTTTTATGCCATTATTGCAAACTAAATTAAATTCCATTATTAAACATTTTATTAATCAAATTATTTGTTGGGTTAAATAATTAGATTTAAAAAAACCCTCCAGAAATAATCTAATTTTTAACTGATATTTATATTTAAAATTAATATAATTGGAATGACATTTTAATACTGCACATTTTTAAATAAGTGCTATTGTTTTTATTTTTCAATGAGGCACTAAATTAGATTAGAAGAATATTTAAAATTTAATATTCTATTGGAAATCCAAATTGTCCTTTACAATTTGGGTCTATTTAATTTCATGAAAATAATAAAAAAAAATTTTCGAGAAAAAGTGTTGAGTCTTGTTAATAAATTATTTTAAATCTTTTAGGGCAATGACAACATAACGACTTCCCCAAATTGGTGTTCCTTATTAAGAGCTATGGGTCAAAAGAATGACTCAAATATTCATCGATTTCGACAATTTCAATATTTTCATTTTTCCGATCCGACCTCCATTTCTTCTCCCCCATTTCTATTTGCAAAATTGCTCCTATCATCATCACAATTTTACAAATATATTATTAAAGATATGAATATGAGCTTGAGGGGCACTTTCCATTTCCATTCCCGCAAACATCATCCCAAAATGATGATGCACACAAATAAACACATTAATAATTTGCATAATAAAACAGCAGGGGGGTTGGATGTTCATTTGAGCGAATTTGCGAGTGTGTGTGGGCAATGCGGGAAGCCGGCTGTGACGGACCCCGACGATCACTGCAGCGGGACACGGGTCGAGATTCGAGAGAGAATCATAGAATAAGAAGGAGGGTCTATTTTGAATATTTTAGTGGGCAAATTATCCCCTCTTGACCGTCCACTTTCTCCCCAAGAGGAGGGTGGGAGGGGGGGAGGAACACCGGTAGAATGGAGATATTCATCTTCAGATCAGACCCGCTCCATTGGATGGAGAGGGGATCAACGCGTGTGTTTGGGGGAACCCGCCGTGAGACATAAATGAAAATTAGGAAGGAAAGTACATTGCGGGCAAATACAAACATTTCATCTTTAAAAAGTATTGTAGCGCGAATAAAATTGGAAGGAAATGTATGATGGCACTTCCGCAATCCCTTTATTCAAATATTTTCCTGCTAAAAATAGAAATCTACGCGATTATTTAAAGTTATCGAGATAAATCCATTCTCATCAAGGATTTCGTTTTGGGGAATTTGTTCTAGTTAAATTTGAATTTTTAATCCACTCCAATCCAAACTGTGATAATTTTATTTTAATTATTTCACTTTCCCTTCTTTTATTTATTTAATTTTTAGAACATATTGGATGCTAGTCTATGTATTTAAAATTTTAATTTTAAAAATAATTTCATAAATTAAACAATAGATAGAATTTAAATTAGTCGAAATCATTCTTCTATGATTTAATTGAACATTTTTTTTGGCATAGCTGTATTAAATTATTCTGTATTGTGATTCCGCATTAAAATTAATCATTTCAGGATTGAACATTTTTAAAAGCAAAAAAATTAATAATTTTTAGTGAATATTTTTATAAATAATTCAATTAATAATTTTTAGTTCATAATTAATTAATTTTTTTATTAATACAATTCAATTTATTCCACTAAAAATTCGAAATTTCCATCATATTTCTACACGTCTATTTTCCCAATCTTTGCGCAAAATTTCCCTATTTTTGCACAAAAAATCTTCACCATTTAATTGCGGCATTTCCCTCTAAAAATATAAACTGCGACTCAATTTGAGCAGCTGCTTCCCGAATATAAAAATGGCTTTCTTTGCGCTGATTATTGCGAATGGATGGTCATTCGTGCCAGCCTCCTGCTGTCCTGCCAATCCAAACACAGGTGTTTTTTGGATTGAGCTATATATTTCCCTTTCGTCCATTTATGTGCCTTTGCCCGTTTATAATCGTCCATCCATTTCCCCTTCATTTCCTCTTTACCCCCTTCGGCGCGTTTTCCATTCCCATTCGCCGCCGTTTAGCGCGCACCAAAAAAAATGTGGTTAACGGGCAAAAGTAGAGGGGAAAATAAATGTGCGGTGAATGGACTATTCTACGTTCAATGCGTTTTTGGCAGCCACATAATTTTTTCCATCGGCCCTCCCTCCGACAGGGACGATTTAGTACCGTTGAACGTTGATTAAGTGCATGTTCCGTTCTTTTGTAAGGGAACAACCAATTCGAGAAAACGATATCCAATTCGAGAGCCCTATTTATAAAATAACAGATTTTCTTCTAAAATTCGGGTTTATTAAATTCAAAAGACACCTTTTACCCCAGCGGCGGCGTTCCATTCCCATCCGCCGCCATTTAGCGGGCACCAAAAAAAATGTGGTCAACGGGCAAAAACGGAGAGGGGAAATAAATGTGCGGATGTGCAAATGGACCCGCCGCCGTTCAATTTTGCGTTTTTGGCAGCCACATAATTTTTCATCGGCCAATTCCTCTTCCTCCGATGACAGAGATGATTTAGTACCACCGATTGAATGGATGGGGGTCATTTTTTGGCCCATAGCCCAACAAAGGAACAACCAATTCTGAAATAGAAAATGCTGCTATTTTAAAGCTCTATAGTCCTTTAAAAAGTGGCTTTACTAATTTTATTGTAAACTACAACAATTTCTGAAATATATTTTTCCTCAAGAATTCGGCATCATTAAACTCAAAAAGCCGAATTTCATCAAATTAAAAAAAGCCGAATTGTAGAGGACACTTTGGGCTTTCCAATGGTTTATATCGCTTTATGGATAAAATAATTCCTCGCTGAAATTATTGAATAAAAAATTACCTTTCTTCCTTTTTATATATTTAATCGCTTGCCAAAACTTAATTTATTGTAATTAAAAGCCAAAAAATTAGAAAAAACTTTTCTCTCTTTTTTGCATTTTTCACTTTTAGAAAAATAAAGATTAATTATAGTAAAAATTAGAAATAATTGATGCAGAAAATTAGCTCCAAAAATATTTTAAATATATTCGAATTATCCCAATTTCCATTGAATGACCCCAAACAAAAATTAGACCTTCCCCAGGCAAATGACCCCTTTTTATCATTTTCATAGCCGCCTCTTTTATATGGTAATGGAAATTAGAACAAAAAGTGAAAGGGTGAATATTTTTGACCCAAGCCAAAAATGCGCACATCCATTCATCCATTTTGAGATTGGAATTGGGAATAGGAATTCCCTTTCAAAAATGGAATTATGTTAACCCATCATCCATTCAATTCACAGTCACTTCATAAGCCATAGTTAGCCGGAACAAATTGATGCGCGATTTTATTAATTTTCCCACCATGTGAATTTTTTTATAAATCATTTTTCCCTTTTTATTTGACCAAATTTTGCTTTTAATCAGACAATTTTTTCGTCAATTCTTTCACTTAAATTAGTCCTCCATTTTGTTATCAACTAAACAGCAGAATGTGTCTCAATTCTCAAATAAGGCGATAATACATTTTAATAAGTTTTATCAATTACAATTACTAATTTGCCTAGAGCAAAGATTGATTCAATAATTAGGGAAAGGAGTAATAAATTGATGACCCAGCAAATTCTGCAAGAGAAAGAGATAAGCAAATTATATATATTGAGTAAGGAAATGCACGCAATTCTTCCGGCAATCCACCCATAAAAATTCGCCCCAAAAATTGAATATTTACTGGGAGAATCCAAGCGAAGGATTTTCAGTGAATTTAATAATTTGAGAGTTTGGGGTGGATTTTAATGAAATTTAGATCCAAAACCCAAAAGGGCACAATCTTCTAAAATCTAAATTACCCAATTTTAAAAAATTTTACTTCAATAAAATATTCGTATCCAATATTTTCAATTTTGAATGAATTTGCAAATATCTATTAATTTTCCAACATTTCTTAAACTGTCCATTTTCCCCATATTCAAAATGTGCGCGAACATTTTCCGCCCAATTTGTTTCCCACACACAATGAATGCCGTCCGTCCATTTCCATTATTCGGTCCATTATCGCGCGGCCATCCTCAGCAAAATTCGGAGGCGATGACCCCCAAAACACCCCCAAAATGGACTTTCACAAGGCGCACGGATTATCCCCCCCCCAGCCCTTTTAAGCCCCTTTATTCCCAGCAAAACCCCATCATTCATTTTCATTTGTATTTTCTTTTTGTTTGTCCATTTTTCTAATGCGCACCCCCATTGGACCATTTCCTTCCCAAAAATTTAGTCTCATCTTTCTTGGAATATTCCCACGGCCAATTAGGATTAGTAGTTCCTCAAAATAAAATAAAAATATAAATAAATATTTTAAATAATTATTCATATATTTATTTTTATTATTAATTAATAATTAATTTATTTTTATTGATTTTTAAAGTAAATTAAAATTAATTTATATATAAATAATTAAGTTAAAAATTAATTCTATTTTTTTTCAATATTTTTATTTAATTAAAATTCTAAAATATAATATTTTTAAATTATTTTGGCAGATTTTATTTTGGAATTTTTTAAAATTTTTTTAATTTAAATAATTAAAAAAAAAATAAATTTATCCTCTAAAATATCAATTTTTAAACTTTAATCTCTTTTATCCATTTTTGAGGCCATTGACCAAATTTTCCATTCTATTCTTTTTCGGATAGACCTTGCAATGAAATTAGGCCAATTTATCGGCAATAGATGCTGTCCAAATTCCATTTTGTCTCTCTCGAAGATGGACGGCACCCTGCTCTCTTTTTTTATTAAATTTTTTTAGTGGATTTATCCAAAAAATGACCAAAAATTAACCTAAAAAAATTGTTCAACATTTTTTCAAACCAATAAGATATTTTTTAGCTGAAACATTTTTGCCTTGATTTTAAATTTGAATTTAATAAAATTTACTCATCCGAATTTTGCCCACTAATTAAATTTTTAACATGAATAAATATAGCTTTAAATTACTAAAGGATTAGTGGATTTGATTGAAAATTGGGAAAAAAATTATGACGAAAAAAAAGCTGCAAAATAGGCCAAAATTTAGCAGTTTTCGTTTGTTGGCCATAAATCATCTTAAAATCAAAATTCCCTCAATTGACAAAATTAAATAAATAATTTAAAAGTTTTATTATTTAATTGTTGGACACTGTTCAAAATTTGGATTTTTTCCCATAATTAGGGTTTATTATCTCAACATTTTATCCGTCTTTCCTCCCTCTAAAAATCTCATTCAATCATCAATTTATTTATTCCTCACATGCACATACTCATTCAATGTGCTGGGCCAACAAAAAAGCGGACATTTGTTAAAGCTTAAAGTGGACTCTTGCTCGCCTTTTCCTTCCTTCTTCCCCCCGTCCAAATCCAAACAAAAAGTAGCCATCCGTTGGCTTTTCCCCCCTCAATTTTATCTCTTCAAAAGCACAAATTTCCCCGTCTTATTTTCTTCGGCGGATTTCTTTCCCTTCCTCTTGGCCATTTTCACCGTCCATTTTTCATTTTGATCCACTTTTTCGCCTTCCAATTTCCAATCATCGTCAATTTTCTAGGCTTTTCCTCCACCATTTTTTGCCCATTCCCCTTTGGAGTTTGGACTTATCGGTCTTTCCCCGAGGGCAGCAGACGAAGCTCGGCGAACAAAAAAAAACACAGCTCATTTTGTTCAATGTGCGGACCTTTAATCATTGGTTTTTTGTTGTGGTTGCCTATTGGCCAACAATCAATGTGTGTTTCGCACATTTCCTTCCCCTTTTATCCGCCAATCGACCGAATTGAATATTTTTCCGTTACAAAGTGCATTTCCTCCTACATTTCTTCCACCTGCAAAAAATTGTTGCGAATCTTTCGCGTACTTTTTTTTTATTATTTATATGTTAAATTTTATTATTATTGATTAAAAAATAAATTTAAAATAATTTCATTTTTAATTCGCTTAATTTTTTTTATGCATTCATAAAATTTCAAATAAAAATTCAGCTTTTGTGACCAAAGAATGTGGTTAATTTCAGCTCCTCCTTATTAAAACAATACTTTTAAAACCTTATCATTTTGGCCACAATATTTGGCTTTTAAAATTTCTTATAAATTTTTTCCCTATATGAATTATATAATTTAATTTGAATCTAATGTGAGCGCACGCCTTTTTCGATTTGCATAAAATTATAAAAAAAATAGAAGCAAACCCTTTTTCCTTCTGCGCAAAATTATAATAAAATACATCAAACAATGATCAAAATTTCTAATTTTAGCAGCCATAAATTTATACAATTTTTTACTATTTTTATTAATGGTTGAAGAATAAATTCCTTTTAAATTCCGTTTTGCTAATAAAATTTAATAATTTCTCTTTAATTAAAAGAATTATTGATTATTTCTCTACTGATAATAATCCAAATTTTGGTCAAAAAATTTACTAAAATTTAAAAAATTATATTTTTCATCTTTTCTCTTAAAAATCAATATCTCAACATTTATCTAAACCCTAAACCCTCTTTTATTTCCAATTTGAATTCAGATTCCGCTTCCAATATTGATATGCCCCTAAAGGTTTTCATTCTCCAATAGTACAATAATTCTCCCAAAGTCACAAACCAATCACAATTTTCCCTGAGGCAATACATATTTCCCATAATATTCCTACTTTAATATTCCCCCATTCGAAAGAGTGGTTTTGGTTATATATTACAATTCCTCCCAATCCCAACCGTCGTTCCTCATCCTCAATCTCATCGTAAACCCCATTTTCCCTAATACTTTTCTTCAGACTAATAATAAACCCTCAAGCAATTCATTCTGCCCAATCATTTTTAGCCCAAAAATTGCCGGCAGCCAAAAAGGAAAAAAGGACAAATTATAAATTATTTTCTTTCATATTTTGTTGCTGTTCACAGCTGGAAAGCATAAAAAATATTCTACTGGGTGATCAGTAAAACAATAATTTTCAAATGTTCAATCAAAATCTTCAGTCAAAAACAATTCATTTTTGCATTTTTCCAAGTCCAGCTGGATAAAGGCGATCGTCAAGGAAATTATTTGTGAGTTAAATTAAATTAAAAAGTAAATGATTTTAATTTCAATGAAAAAATTTTATTTTTTTAACAAATGATTTAAATTTTAAAATAAAAATTTCACCAAATTTTCAAACCATTACTTGGACCGTTTTTTAAAATTTTTAAAATATTTTTTTAATTTTTAAAATTATTTTTTTTATTTTTTAAAATTTTAAAATAATTTTTCAAAAATTTTTAAAATAATTTATTCCATTTTCATTTTTGACCTAATCATTAATCAGTTCGGCAAATATTTTACCCATTTTGCCACCCAAAAATGATCTATGAACTCTGCCACTTTCCCATCCTTAAAAAATGCTTCTAGACAAAAAGCCTCAATATTTCCCGAATGACTAATTTTTTGAAAGGAGCCCACTTTTAAATTCGACCCAAAAGCCCGCCCAATTCACACATTCACACACACATTTCATTTCCATTCATTCATTCATTTGGCCCATTCAAAAGAGCGCTTCCCCCTCCAAAATTTGGCCCATCGATATGGTCACCTTTTTTTGAGCTGTGTGCGAATCAAAAAATAAAAGCCGGGCCCACTCACACCGGCGATGGTGGGCTATATGGCCCTCTCCTCGACTGGCTGGTAGAATTGAATGAGCTGAATGGATGGATGGTGTGGAGTGAATATGTATTTTTGGGGGTGGCCTTCGTTCCCATCAGCCACCCAATATTTTCCCGTCTCGCCCTTTTAGCATTTCCCTTCGGCGGACGATAAGCTAAATGGCCTTTTCCGCTTTCTTTACATTTTTATGAGACCGATTTTTGATTGAGTTCAAATGGAATTGGACAAAAAATGTTATTTTTAATTGAATTTTTTACACTTTGATCAAAAATTGGCCTAAATTTTCCACCAATTAAAATAAAAATTAATAAAATATGTATTAAAAAATCCTAAAAATTTTTAGTCGAAAAATAAGTAATTTTTGAAAAAAAAATATAATTTAACTTTTATGAAATTTTAGGGCTTAAACAACTTCCATTGGCCAGATTTTATGGCCCAAAAATTTTTTGACATTAAAATTTGAGTACAAATTGTAAAAAAGAATTTTAGAAATAAAATGAAAAAAATTTCTAAATAAAAATTTTTCACAAAATTTCCACTGAATTTTATTATCAAAATTTTCCATAATTTTTTAAAATACTAATTAATTTTTTATAAATTTCAGTAAATGTGGTTATCGGCTGCCAATTACACCGATGAACAGCCGAGCACATCCACCCAAGAAAATTCCACCAAAATTGAACAATGGCATCGACGACAAAGGCAAATGCCCACTTCAATGCCAACATCAATGGGCAATGTTGGAAATGGACAACAAGAGGAAGATAAAGGAATTCGACGATCACTTTACCAATCATTGCCACTCTATTGGCAAAAAGGTAAATAGTGGGAATTGTAAAAAATTTTTTGAAAATTTTTTTTATTTTTTAAAATTTAGAAAATTCAAATTTTTTAAATTTTATTTTTTTGCAGGTTGGCGAACTCATGGCGGCCCCCTTTCTTCTTCTACCGGTAATGATGACCAACAAAATGTGTCGGCGGCAGTGGCCAACTCAAAGGCAAAAAAGCAGCCAACATCCATCGCCACTTTAATTACCAAGTCAATCAATAAAAATTATA
Source organism: Pratylenchus scribneri (assembly GCA_030063045.1). NCBI lineage: Eukaryota > Metazoa > Nematoda > Chromadorea > Rhabditida > Pratylenchidae > Pratylenchus > Pratylenchus scribneri. The sequence goes on from JAQSEB010000124.1 coordinate 222,154, forward strand.
ATTAAAAAAATATAATTTTCCGAAATTTTTCAGAATTATTGAAAATAAATAAATCAAATTTTTAAGTATTTATTGTAAATTAATTTATAATATTAGGCAAATTGCAAATAAAAATTAATAATTTGGGATAATTTAATAAATTAAAAAATTTTTCCAGGCCATTAAACCAAAAGAAGAGAAGAAGGCAACGGCAACTTTCTTCTTCCTCTTCATCATCGGCAGCCTCCAACATTCCAGCAGCCATCGATTTGGGCAATCGTCGTCCACTTTTGAATGGTCAAAAATACTCGGAGTCACAATCACAGAAATCTCATCAAAAATGCATTCCACCATCAAGGCGAACCGGCAAAAAATCCGATCGAAGGGTTAGGGGATAATTTTAAATATTTTTAATTTATATATTTCCAATATTTAAAAAATTAAATTTTTAAAAAATTTTTAAGTGAAAAATATTAATTTTAAAAAATTAATAAAAAAATTTTTTTATAGTAATTTAGAATTTTTTTCGCCTTTAAATTAAATAAATTTTTACAATATTAATAAAATTTTTATTATATTTATTTTTAAATTTTTATTTTTTCTCATTTAATGAAATATAATTTAATTTTTTCATTTGAATTTTTAAATAAAAAATTTTATTTTTAACATTTTTAGTTCTCCAATGGCAATGATGGCCCTTGGCCAAAACAACAAATTCGGCATGGCCGCCTCATTTTATTGGCATTGATCTCGGGCAGCATTCTGCTCCTACTCATTTCCCTTTTCCTCATCATTGGCCCAGAATTCCTTTTTCCCCACCAAAACATTCGGCCCAGAATTATTGAAGAATTTGGCGCAAATTCAGGCGGAAATTCTCAACAACATTTCTTCCAAAGACTCAAAACCGCTTATTCTGGTGGGCACATATTTTAAAAAATTAATATTCCAAAAAAATTTTTTTTATTTAAAAAAATATATTTTTACTTTTCCTTTTTTGGATCCATTTTTGCCAAAATTCTTTTTTTAATTTTTTTTTTTTTGCAATTCCTCATTTTAGGAATTTTTCTAAAATTAAAGAGGTAGAATCAATTGCCTAAAGGCAAGGGAAATTAAACTATTCCATACTACCTCATTCATAATGTTCCAATTCCAATAGAAAATAAAAATAGGCCCAAAGTCTCTAATAAATTCGTTCTCCATTCTCCATGGTTGAAAAATGTTACCAGAAAGTTTAGTGAATAAAAGGACCATTTTAATAAAAGGAATTCGCCTCCCTTTATCCCCTTGGCCTTAGTTAGTATTGGCGAGAAATCAATCCAGAGTTGGGATAATCGGCCCATCGGCTGGTCAAATGGAGTGAAAAAGAAAAATGGCAACATTCGTTTCATAGTAAACTTTGTCTCGTTTCCGCATAGAATAAGCCCAAAAGTCAAAACACAAACACCATTCGATCAATCTCCTTTCCATCGGGAGCGCCCATTCATCCTAATCGCCTTTGGGCAGCGAAGGTGGAAAATTGATCCACTCGACTTTGAGGAGGCTTTTTACTCTTCCCCTGGCCTAATGGTCAAGAAGAGCATATTGATGGTTTCTTTTTCAAGTGTTGGGGAAATCGGAAAAAGCGGATGGCGGGAAATGGGCGAAAAAATGATTGAAAAAGAGGGAAGCCGGAAAGGAGGATGGATGGAAATCGCAACATTTTTTTAGTCTAAGTAAGCCCCCGGCTTTTCGGACCCTTTTGACTTGCTAAAAGATGGCCGTGCCTGGCAATTGGCCAGAATTATTAGTCAACAAAAAAATAAATATAGGCGTTGTTTTTGTGTAAAGAAGAGAGTGGGAAAAATGTGCGGAAGAGTTGAAAAAAACTATTCCGAGGGGTCAATCTATGGAAGAATTTAATTTTAATTGTTGATGATTAATAGAATCTATAATTGTAATTGGATAGATTTTTAATAAAAAAAAAATCTCATATTTAAAGAAAATGGTAAAATATAAAATTGAGTGGGCATTCTTTAATAAATAAACTATTTAATGAAAAAATGCCTCTAGCATTTAATTATTTTGTCTTAATTATGTTTGAAATAGTCCAAAAATTTAATTAAATTATTTTTTATATTGAATACATAATATTAAATCATTCAAGTTTAGTGTGAAAAAAAATAAATATATTTTTAAATTCTTATACATTTCCATAATTAAATATATTTTTAAATTCTTATACATTTCCATAATTAAATATATTTTTAAATTCTTATGCATTTCCATAGTTAAATATTTTTAATTTTATTATTAGGCATATTTTTTCCTTTCTAATTTATTTTAAGCTTTTTTCTTCTGTTATAAATAGTTTAACAAATGAGCCATAAATAACTCTTATTTTTTACACCTTCACGGCAATTTTTCCATCTCAATTTTCGCCACTGACAAATTTGATTTATATAAGATAATTTAAAGGAAAAAATAGGTGCTAGAATGGTTGATTGACCACTTGGCTATTAGCCAATGGCCAATTTAGAATGATTGAAAATGAAAAGAGATTAAAAATAAGGGAAAATGTTGCAAAAAATAAGCGTGGGAGGAAAATGAAGGGAAAAATGAAAGGAAAAAATTATATGGAATGATTGACAATTTGTGGAAAATATTGCAAAAAAAGAACAATAAAGAAAAAAGGAAAAATTAGAAATAATTAAATATTTTTCAAATTATTTTTAACAAATAAAATAAAATATTTTTTCCGATAAAAAATATTATAAAAATTTATTTTTCCATAAAAAATAATTAATAAATCTTAAATTAAAAATAAATTTAAAAAAAATTAGATTTAGAGAAATAAAAAAAGGAAAGTTAAAAATAAATATATATTTTTAAAATTATTTAATTAAAATAATTTTTCCAATAAAAAAATAAAATAATATATAAAAAAGTAATGATTTTAAATTTAAAAAAAATTCTTAAAAAATAAATTTTTCCAAAATAAAAAGATGGAAAAAAAAAATAACTTTCCCATTTTTTTATCATCCATTGGAAGAAGAGCAAATTTGGTTATTGAATACAAATGAATTTGTACGCCGACAAAAGCGTCAAGCCGTGATCTTGCCAAAATCCGCCTCTTTCCGAGATCCATTTTTGTTTGGATTGGCACGACTTTGTGGCCTAAGTTGTTCGGTTCAATTGAAACATGGAATTGGAAATCAAAATGATGGAACAATGGGAAGGGGTGAAATGTTGCGAATTAAATTAAACAGATGGAAGATGGAGGAATATTTGAATGGAAAAAAGGAGCAGAGAAGGAGGAGAAGAAGGTTAGTGAAATGAAAATTGGAATTAAAATTAAATTTATTTCCATTCATTTTTTATTAGAAAGACCAATATCAATTTAGATTTAAAATTAAATAAATAAAATAATTAAAATATTTTTTTTTAAACGATGATGAAATATATAAATTAGACAACCGAATAATCCTAACTAAATAATTTTTTTATTAGCTTAAATTAGCAAATTTTTTGTAATTAATGGCTCTGATTTTGATGAATTTAATTAAAAACAAAATGGGCCAAAATTTAGTAATTTTTTGATCATAATTTACTGGCCAAATTATTTTTTGAAAAATCTTTTGATATCTAGATTCTCCAAAAAAAAGAGTTTAAAACCTTTATTAAAAAGCCTTAGGGATTGAGATATTTAATGGTGCGCACACTCAGCAATTTCTTGAAATATTTATGATATTTCTCTATTATTTTTCTTTAATTTTTTATTTATTTATTTAGTTTGCTGGAACCCAAATCTACTTCCTCTCAAAAATTTCCAAATTCATTCATTCCACTAATCCAAACAATGGATTCGTCCAATCAAACACAAATTCGACGATCGAACATTTCCCCTTCCTGTTTCTATTATGCAAAAGTTGGAGAAGGCGAAGAGCAGAGTGTCGTCAATCTTTGCGATCGAAATGGCGGACTGGTAAATTTTTTACATTAGTTAAATATGAATTTATATGTACTAAAAGTTCCCAATTGTATTTCAAAAATATTCCTTTACTTATTTTTTGCCAAAAAAATTTTTAGCACTAAATTTGTGTCGAAAATTCAGTATTTTTGAAGCCTTAAATTTTAAACAAACAGAATTTTAAACATAATTCACCGATCGCTAGTCCAAATTTAAGCTTACAGTTAATTATAGCCAAGCTTTATGGCTATAAAATTGTAATGTAAAAAAATACGAATTTGGCCTATTTTCATTAATAAATGATCATCTTGGTATAAGAATATGCCAACCTTTACAAATGTGTGACCTTGGCCTTATTGATAAGATGAATGTTCACATTAATAAATTAGGATAAATTAAATAAAATTGAGCCAAGAATCATGCTTTAATTATTTCTAGCCAAATAAAAATGCTTTTCTTGGATCAAAATAAAATCCTTTCTAAAGAATTCAAGATTACTTAAATTATTATCAATATGAATAAATTTTTATAATTCATATTCATATTAGTTTGGCACACTTGCATTGCCAAATGGTGCTTTCCTAATTGAACCATTGGTGGATGAGAATAAAACGGAAAATGAAAATCATACAAGGAGAAGACAAAGACGATTCGCCGGCGGTGGCACCCAACTTCGAGCCCATTTAATTTATCCGGTTAGGACACAACATTTTGACGATGATCAACAAGAAGGAAAGCAAAAGGCAACATCAAACAATGGAAGGCCTTCTGAATCGGAGGAATTGGCAATGGAAGAAAGGCGATTTTGGATGGAAAGAAAAAAGGAGGGGAAAAATGGCAACCAAATTGGAAGTGAATGGGAACAAATGAAAGAAGGTGGGGTGAACTGAATTATAAAAAATTAATTAATATAAATTTTAAATAAGTAATTTAAAATAAAAAAAATATTTAATTAATTTGCCCAGATTTTTAGATATTAAAAATTTTTAATTTTTCAATTACCGGATTTTAATTTCATTTTTTAAATATAATTTATTCTCAAAAATTTGATAAAAAATTAGTTTAAAATAATAACTGGAAATATAACATATTAAAAAATTTAAAAATTTATGTTCTTTGATATATCAAATTGAATTTAATGCATAAATATTGTTTAAAAATCAAAAATTCTGCGCAATGGATTTCCAATCCATGATCAATATTTTCTTTATTTTTAATATTGAACTTTTTTTAATATAATATAAATATTTTTTTTGAATTAAGATGTCCCTTTTCGTCGTTCCCGTCGATCAAATGGTGCAGCTAATTCCTGGGACCATTACGTCGAAGTGTTGGCCGTTGCCGACTATCGAATGCTGCTTTATCATCAACAAAATTTGGAAAATTATGTGCTCACATTATTCTCAACAGTTTCTTCGATTTATAGGTAAATATTTTTTGAATAAAAAATTCATCTAAATAAATTAGAAATAAATTTAATTAAAAAACATGAAAATGATATTTAAGAATAATTAGGAAAAAATTTAAAGGAGAAAAGAACCAAAAAAATGTTCGGGGCAAAAATTTTTTCAATGAATTTTTGTGGCCTTTAATTTGATCTAATAAAAAGTTATAGTTTAGGCTTAGTATAATTTGGCCACATTTTTTTAAATTCAAAAGAATATCAACATATTTTTTGACTAAAATATAATTAATAAAATGCTTTAAGAAATTTGCAAAAAAATAAATAAATAAAATTTCAAAATAATTCTCTAATAATTATCTAAAATATAAACAAATTATTTTCTATAATTTAGGCATCCATCATTGGGCGTTTCCGTCAACATAATTGTTGTTCGATTGGTCATTCTGAAGAATGAGCAGGCGGGTCCGCTCATCTCAAATCGGGCACAAGAAACATTGCAACAATTTTGCCAATGGCAACAATTGTACAATGACCGAAATGATGAATCGCTCAATCATCATGGTGAGTGCCATAAATTGGGCAAATATTAAATAATAAAAATTATCCATAAAATCAAAGAATTTATCCAAAATATTTCTGCTAGAAAATTTGCTATTTTAAGGACATTTTATTTAGCATAAAAAATAAGTGTTAAAACTTATATTTAGGATTAAGTTTTAAGCTGAATATTTATAATACGGAATATTATATATGTAGTCATGTTTTTGGCCTAAAAATGCTAATTTTTCTAAAAGAAAATTTGATTTATAATGATTTTATTGGTAAATTGATTATAATCCTTTTATAGATGTGGCCATTCTCTTGACAAGACATGACATTTGTCGAGCCACAAACAAATGCGACACGCTTGGATTGGCCGAATTGGGCACAATGTGCGATGCCAAAAGGAGTTGCGCAATTATTGAGGATAATGGTGAGCCCTAATAATTTAATATGGAACAATAAAAAATATATAAATTATTAAAAAAATTAATACATTTTCAATGTTTAAAAAATAAACCAAAAGGGGGATAGGGGATTTAGAAAATAAATTCAATTTTTAAGTGAATATTAGCTTTAATTTAGCACAAATTTGTTACCATTAATAATGCTAGATTAATTGATGAATATTGGATTTTATTGCAAATTGACAAAAATTTATGAGCAAAAAACGCCAAAATATACCAAAATCGGGTAGTTTCTTTTTTTGGCAATAACTTTCGGCACTTTTTGGTTATCTGGGTGCAAAGCAAATGATTTTGAAATGAACAGTCCCCTTTATATTTAAAGGTGATTAGGATTAGGTTTAGGGATACGGCAGATTATAAACTATCCCTGAATGACCCTAACCCTATACAGCTGGATGACTCGTAATTATGGTAACCGTAATCTTTATAATGTTGATGACCAAAAAAATCTGCACCCGGATAACTTATAAGTACCTAACTTTCTTTGACAAATTATATTTTTTGTTCAATTTCTGATATTAAAACTCTCTCAAGAAAGATAATTAAATTTTTTAATATTAATTCTCTTAAAATATTGTTAAGATATTAAGTCTACTAATAATATCAATTCTTTCATTTTTTAAGGTCTATCCGCCGCATTCACAATTGCCCATGAATTGGGCCACATTTTCAACATCCCACACGATGATGAACGAAAATGCGGAGAGCATATGCCATTGAACAAGGCCAATTACCATATAATGGCTCCAACACTGGAATATAACACAAATCCGTGGTCATGGTCAGCTTGTTCCTCCGCAATGCTAATTCGTTTTTTGGACACTCGACGGGGTCAAACCCAATGCATTTTGGACCAACCCGTTGAGAGACGATTCTATGAGAAAATGTTTGAGACACCGGCGCCTGGGGCAATGTTTGTCTAATTAAATTTCAAATTAAATATATTTTAATTTTATAAAATTTGTTTTTTTTTTTTTTGTAGTTATTCCGTTTCGCAACAATGCAAATTCGTTTTTGGTGCCAGTGCCGAAATTTGCCCATATATGCCAAGTTGCCGTCGCCTTTGGTGCTCCGTTTCATATGGTAAGAAGAATAACGAAAAATGTATAAATATATTTTTAAATTTCATCACAAAAAACAATTTTAAAAATAAAATTTTGTACATTTTTATATTTATTTTCTTTGAAAAAAAAATATAAAAAAATTTAATTATTTTTTTTATATTTTAAAAATTATTTTTTTATTATTTTATCATTGATTATGGCAATGTTTAATTTTACAAATTTTCTAAAATAATAAATTTAAACTTTGATAAGTCAAATTTTAATGGCCTTTATTTTTATTCATTAAAAAATATAATATTTCCCAGGCTACCAACTCGGCTGTCGCACCCAACATATGCCATGGGCAGATGGCACGGAATGTGGCCAACAAATGTGGTGCTATCGAGGCCAATGCGTGGGCATGTCCCCGCAACAAAGACAGCCATTGGATGGGGGATGGGGCGAATGGAAGGAATGGATGGATTGCTCCAGGACATGCGGAGGAGGTTTTTAAACGATAATTAATTAATTAATTATATTTTTGTTTAAAAAATATAAAATTATATTAATTAATTTTAAGGTGTACAAAAAGCCTACCGTGATTGTGATTCGCCTCGACCCGAAAATGGTGGCAAATATTGCACCGGGCAAAGGGTTCGATATCGACCATGCAATATTCAGGTGAATTTAATAATAAAATAAAAATGATTTTTAATAGACAATTTAAAAAAACAAATATTAATTTTAAAATTTTAAATTTTAGCATTATTTAAATAAAATTTTTAATCATTAAAAAAATAAATATTACTACATAATTTTGAATTTTTGAAGAATCAATTTCTTAATTTTAAAATGCATAAAATATAAATTTAACAAATTAATTAAATAATGATTTAAATTTTGAACAATTATTTAAATTTTTTACAATTATTTATTAAAAATTTTATTTAAAAATAATAATTAATCTATATTTTAAATATTTTTTAAATATTATTTGATATATTTTATTGGCTATTTAATTTAAATATAATAAAATAATTAATTTATATTAATAATTATTTACTCCTTTCCAAGGACTGTCCCTGGGATATGCCCGGTTTCCGTGAACAACAATGCTCCGAATTCGATGACAAGGACATTGGCATTCACGGGGTACCCAGTGTTGGCACTCGTTGGGTGCCAAAATACACTGGGGTGGCGGAGAATGAACGATGCAAATTGCAATGCCGTGCCGCCGATTCTGCGGCATTTTATTTGCTTAAAGAGAAAGTGGCGGATGGAACACCGTGTGATCGACATGGCGACGATATTTGCATTGATGGAGCATGCCATAAGGTAGGATTGAGGAATAAAATTAATATTATCTTCGGAAGATTCACCACTTTTCTGCATTGGGTAAATATCTCATAATCCACATATTTTAAGCTCTTAATAAAATCTTTTTATTAATTGCAAAGCATTTTGAAATATAAAAATGGGTGACCAAAAATATAATTGGACAAAATGGGTACTTATGGAGTTCACATCCATTTTTTGAATAGTAAACACTAAACAGTCTCCACTCCACTATGGGTCATCATCACGTGATTAGTGCTAGGGTCATTCAGTTTACGGATAGGATGGGATAAAAATCATCTCACGTAACCAATTACAATTACCTATCCCTAACATCCGAAAGGGGGACGGAACCCTTCACTTTTACCCTTCACATCAAAAAAGCGGATGTAAACTCCATAATACCACAAAAGATTCTATTAAAAAGGGAAAATTACTCAACTTCAGCCCATTTTGCCACTTTTTGGTCATAATTTTTTGCCAATTTCATATCAAATTCACTAATTCTTTCTATAATTAATTCATCTCATCTCAATTCAAAGGTCTATAAAAATGGTAGCTAATTTTTCTAATTTTATTTCATCTAAATATATTAAATTTAAAATTAAAATTTTACATAAGGCCGGTTGTGATCATCGTCTTGGCTCGGACATGAAACGTGACATTTGCGGAGTATGTGGAGGTGATGGAGGAAGTTGCCGGGAATTTAAAGGAATCTACAATGATCGAGGAACATTCGGTAAATTATCGACAAAAATTTGAATTAAAAAATTGGAAATTTTATTTCAATTTATTTTAAAATTTTGTTAATTATTTAAATTTTACCCCCAGGATACAATGAAGTACTTCGAATTCCGGCCGGCGCTGCCAACATTGATATTAGCCAACAGGCACACAATGGACAAACGGAGGATGACAATTATTTGGCACTTCGATTGGCAAATGGAGAATGGCTTCTGAATGGTCAATATCAAGTTTCAGTTTTTCGACAACAAATTCCAATTCTCGATGCTGTCCTTGAAGTAATTTTAAAAATTGGGGAATTAATTTATAGAATAATAATCATATTAAATTTTATATTCGAAAATTTTTGTGTTTTTAATTAATAAATTCTCAAACAAAATTTTTAAGAATATTTTTTTTAAAATAACAAGAATATAAGCTTATCATTGTCATATTTGGCTATCTTAAAAAGAATATGCCAAAATATACAAAAAATATTATCTCATTCATAATAATATGCTTATAAAATTTAAAAAAAAAGCATAATTTTAGTCCAAATTTTTATGGTGATTTTTTATTTTATTCGGGATTAAGCATAGGGCAAATATATTTCGAGAGCTTGCCTTTTTATTATTTATTAAAGAGTTACAATATTTGAAAAAGGAATTGAAATGTTTTGACTAGAAAAATATATTATAATTTGATTGAAAAATCCTCAGGCAAAATAATTTGTCAAAAGACAAAAGACGTATTTTCCGTCTATTTGGTGTTTGTCTTATCTTTTGTCTTTTGTCTCCCACAATTTGGATTGGCCCCAGTAAATTTCGGAAAAATTATATTTTAAATACAAATTAAATTCCTCATAATCTAGCTAATATTCATTTTAGTATTCCGGAAGTGAAACAACACTTGAACGGATCAATGGCACCGGCCCATTACGATCGGATGTGTATTTGCATGTTTTGAGTGTTGGCCAATTGAATCCACCAAATATCCATTATCGCTTCATGGATCCTATTATGCCACAAGAGCAAAGGGCGGCGGCAACAGCCACCACCCATCAATTGATGCAGGCACCCGGCAGCTTTTATTGGCGTCAAATTGATCAGTGGAGTGAGGTGAACAAAATTTATTTATCTATTTTTTTCCCAATTTTTGTAGGTAATACAAACATTTATCGGTTGACCGACACTTGCGGACGAAACGGTCTGAAGCCGATGGAGATAAAGCTGCTCTGGCATTGTTTGTATCATTTAATTAGGCATAAAATTAACTACAAAATGATATCAAAAGCTTTGGTCAATCTTGAATATTCACATGGCCAAAAAACCGTTGGTTTAATTAAAATTGTGTTCATGGAAGTTTTTGGCCATAATTCGGTGAATATTCAACATTGACCAAAACTTTTGATGTCATTTTGTAGCTAATTTTATTTCTAATAAAATGATACAAACAATGTCAGAGCAGCTTTACCTCCATTGGCTCCAGATCCAGACCGTTTCATCCGCAAGTGTCGGGTCCGCAAGAGTCGTAATATGACAACATTTTTCATAGAGTATAGACATTAGTAAATAACAGCATTTTACCAAGATAACAAAATGAATGAAATAGGGGCATAGCCAAAGAATCTAAAATAGCAAAATCAGATACAACTAATTATTCAGTATTACTAGGTTCTTCTTTAGGTCATAAGTCAACAAGGAAGAATTCTTTTCAAAAAGAAAATATGTCACTGAAAAAAGCACACTAAATATTCTCTATAGTGGCTTAACATTTTTTTAAAACATTTAAAACATTCCATTTAAAAAAGGATAAAATTCGAGTTATATTCACAAAAAAATGTAATTTTATTAAAGCTAGAATTCGCAAATTTTAAAAAGATCAAATTCTAGTGGATTTAAAGCTTTGGCACAGAGCTTTCCAAAATTTTCTATTATCTCATGGACTATAGGCCAAAAGAATGGCCCAGAAATTGAGTCACGCTTCGCAATCACAATTCATACCCTTCCCTCTCTCCCAAAAAAATTACTCTGAAAAAATTTAAAAATTTTGGTTTTTTGAATTTTTTAGTAAATTTTTAAAAAATTAATAAAATTATTCAATAATTCCCTATCTGGCAGTGTTCATTGAAATGCCAAGGCATACAAAGTCAACATTTAATTTGTACGGATGCCCTCAACAATCGTCAAACCAACTATTCAAATTGTGTCCATTTGAGAAGGCCCGATTTGCAGCAAAGAATGTGCAATGTTGATTGTTTCTACAAATGGCAACAAAGGTGAGAAAAAAGAATTTTGACCAATTGAATTCAGCAATTGAAATCTGAAAAATTTACTAAAATTTAATCGCATCTAAAATAAACGTTTGAATTTGCATAAAAATTTCTGAATTGTGTGCAATATTTTAAAAGATAAAAATGAAAATTATTAAAATAATTTTTTATTTTTGCCCATTTAATTCAGAAATTGAAAAAATTGTATAAAAAAAAGAAAAATTTACTATAATATATCTAAAATAATAAGCATTCGAATTTACATAAAATTTGAATGAACAATATTTTTAAAAACTTAAAATTCAAATTTTCAAAACAAATCTTTTTTTTTTGATTCACTCAAAAAATATTTTTTATTTGTGTAATTACGAATAGAATCCGAGGAGGATTGTAGAATCGGCAGAATTTTTTCCCAAAAATCACACACCTTTTTACAACTTTAATTTAATTAGTATTTTTAAACATGAATCTGGCCTCGATTTTTCTATATATTTATTTACTAATCTTTCTAAACAATTCTTACATTTATTGTACAAATTAATATTCTTGTTTTGGTTAAAATACCATAAAAAAATAATTTTCAAAAATTTTTCTTGAATTTTTGACCATAATATGTAAAAAGTATCAATTTAATGGTCATTTATTCATTAAATATTATCTCTTTTGATAATTTAATAATCATTTTATAAAATTATTGGAAAAATTTAATTTAATATTTAATTTAATATTTCTCATCAATTAATTAACTAAGATTGAATGCGGATTCGTCGGGTCGTCGTTGGTATCAGAATATTTGCGTTCGTTCCTTCACAAATGGCCGAGAGGAACAAGCAAATGAGGATGAATGCCTGCAGGCCGGAGTGAATGGTCCAATTAGCAGGCATAATGGGCCACATCAAGTGGATCATGTGCCGGCTGGCAGCACTGAACAACAACAACAATCGGCTGAAAATAATAATAAACAGCAGCAATCACTGCCTTCACATATTCCTACCGATCGAAAATGGGCATATTCTGAATGGAGTCAGGTATGAAAAACAATGGACAAAAATTCTATAATTCTTTTTAAAAATACGGCTAAATTTTTTAATAATTTTTTAATATATTAAATTTAATTTCTAATGATTAGCAAAAATTACACTTGATTTATTTAGAATAAAAATTTTGAATCAAAAGATTTGGCCAGTGGAGAAAAAATTAAGACCAAAAAATGAATGTGCCAAATTTATGAATTTTAAATGTTTGCAATCCTTTTTTTGCCAATTGAACAAATTCAAAATATTTTTTACATACGTTAAAAGATTTCTCACAAATCAAAATACATCAAAAATAATTATCATTATAAGCTTATTTTAGTATATTAAAAGTGTCAAATTTGTATCATCTCTGTTGTGAGCCAAACAATGAAAAAGTTCCATCGAATATGATTAATAATTTAATTATATTGGCTGTCCAAAATTTTAAAATAAATAATTTGTACATGTTTTACCTTTTTCCTATATATTTAGTAAATTGATTAATTCAATTTAGTAATTCCATTTAATCAAATTATTTAATCATTTCAAATATTTCTAAAAATTAATAAACACTAAAAATAAATAAATATAAACTCTTTATTATTAGTGTTCTGAATCCTGTGGCACCGGTGGAATCCGTCAACGAAGTCTCCATTGCATTGACATCCGAAATGGACGCAAACTTGACAACCGTTTTTGCGATGGAATTGCACATGAACCGGCACAAACTGAATGCAATCGGACACCATGCCCCAGATGGGCTCATGGACAATGGGGTGAATGCTCACGATCGTGTGGAGGCGGAATTCGGTGTGTTTTATTTGTTGTAGAAATTAAATTAGTAAATTAATAATATGAATAGGGCAATAATGAATTTATGTATTTGTTAAATTGGCGAAAATGTTATGCCAAATATGTTGGATAATTTCTATATTTTTTTAAAATTTTTTAGTTAAAATTTTTGCTTCCCCATATAATAGTGACCTATCCGCTTATATGTCTTTTCTATCAAATTTTACTTAAGAATTCTTCCAGCAATATTTAATCAATACATTGAATGAATTATGAATATTACATCCCCGGACTCGTTTAATATGGCAAAGGCAATTGCAAATGCACCAACACATAAAAAATAAAATTTTAATGTGAAAAATTTTGTACAATATACGAATAAAATTTTGATAGATTCATAAAGCAAAATTAACAATTTTTTTAAAAAAAATATAAAATTAAAAATTATTAATTGAATTTTAACATAGCAATTAAATTTTTAATTCCATATTAATGTTATAGTTTGAGACATGTAGCCTGCCAAGATGCCTCAGGCCGTGAAGTGAATCCATCAATGTGTTCTGCACAAAGCAAAATTGCGGATTCAGAAAAATGCAATGAACAAGAATGCACGGAATGGCGATTCGGTGCTTGGAGCCAATGTTCTGTTAGGTTAATATTTTATTTCATCAATCATCGGTTACTTTTCAATTCTTTTTATTTGCCTACTGACCTGCTGGTTATTTAATTATGGTTAACTTAAATGGCCTGAAAAATTTCGAAAAATTTTCAGTAAATTCAATGTTTTTATGGGTAAATTAATATTAAATTTACTTTACATACATTAATTTTTTTAAAATCAATAGCAGGAAAAACAATTAAAAATTTTATTATTTTTAGCTGTGGTCAAGGTGTACAACGACGTGAAGCCAGTTGCGTGAATACCGCCGATGGACGCCCGGTCGAAGAGAGTGAATGTGATGCAAGACAAAAAATTGTTGAAAAACAATGCGAATTGGCCGGATGCCCTCAATGGAAATTGGGATCATGGAGGTGAAAAAGAATTAAATAAATTTTTATTATAAATTATTAAAATTAAATAAAAAAAAAAAATTTAAAATTTTCAATTTTAAATCAATCCAAATTTTTGAGAATTAATTTAAAATAAATATTATTAAAATATTAATAATAATATAGTATAAAAATTTCCTTTAATATTTTTTAATTGTATTAAATTAAAAAATTTGGAATAATTCTAAAATATATTTTTTCATTATTTAAATAATTCTCCACCATTTTTCCAGTCAATGTTCGGTCAGTTGTGGCGCAGATGGCTTCCAAACTCGTTTGGTCCAATGCGTCGATTCGGCCGATCGAAAATTGCCAGACCAACTTTGCCTACAAAAAAGCAGCCATGGAAGAAATGGAGGAGAAAAAGACAACGGCGGAGAATTACGTCCTCAAAGCCACAAAGTTTGTGCACCTGGCCCATGCCCATATTGGTTTGTGGGGAATTTTTTAATAAATATTTTAAATATTTTTTGAAAAAATTATCAAAAAATTTTTATTGACAATTAGAAATTTGAAAATTTTCAAAATAAAATTTTATTTTAATTAAATTTATTTAAAGAAATTTTATTGCAACATTTTTAAAATTTATTAAAATTTAAGAAAATTCGAAAAATGAAAAAATAAATCCAATAAAAATAAAAATAAATATTTAATAATTAAAAAATAAAAAATGACATATATTTTCCCATTTTAGGCGTACCAGCGATTGGGGCCAATGTTCAGTGAGTTGTGGCCAAGGAATGCGAGAGAGACGTGTGGATTGTGTCCATCGAGACCAAACAGTGGATGATTCCATTTGTTCGGAATTAACACGGCCGCCCAAACAAAATCGATGCGTCCTCTTGGCCTGCGCATTTTGGAACACTGAACCATGGGGGCAGGTTGAGTTCATTAAGGGGGAAAATATTTTAAAATATTTAAAATTATTTTTAAAAAATTTGAAAAATTCGAACTATTTTCAAAATTTCAAAAAATTTTAAAAATAATAAAAATTTTTGAAAATTTTAAAAAATAATGAAAATTTTTGAAAATTTTAAAAAATAATAAAAAATTTTTGAAAATTAAAAATCGAAATTTTTTGAAAATTTTAATTAATAATTTTTTATTTACCAAAAATTCTAGCCAAATAAAATTAAAACAATTTTTAGTGTTCGGCCACATGTGGCTGGGGAGTACAGCGAAGGGTGGTTAATTGTGTACGGCAAATGATGGGAGGCCAATTCATCAATAGCATCACAAATAATAACACAAATCGTTCCATTGTGGTCCATGAACGGGAATGTTCGGTATGGAAAAAATAATAAATTTAACACCAACGTAAATATTCGAGCTTAAAAATATTTTAATTTTTACATTGAAAAGGCCTATAGTTTTTTTCAATAAACAACGAATTTAATTTATTGTGATACCAAAACTTTTCGCGTCTCTATCTTTTTAATAAATTCTGGCCTAATTATATGGCCTTAAAATTGTTTTAATTTTTTAAAGAATATTTTTATATAATTTTTTCTATTTATAAATTAAAAAATTTTTTCAATATTTTCTAACCAAAGTAATATTATAAAAATGAGAATTTAAAAGAATATTTTAATATTAAAATAAGATAAATATTCCTTCAAATTCCAATGGAGAAAAATCAAAAAAATTTCGTTAAAAATCTATCACAATTAAAATTTTTTATTTAGATTTTTTGTAAAAAATATTTCCAAATTCATAGACCCAAAAGCCGAAGACAGAAAGAAGTTGTGAAAAATTGTCTTGTCCGGCAGCAATATTAAATGGTGGGGCACATTGGGAGACGAGCCCATGGGGACAATGTGGTCAAAAAGGGGAATGCAAAAATGGGGAGAATGGAACACAAAAGAGGACGGTGGAATGCAGAAATGCACAACGACTGCTTCCCGGTGAATATTCCAAAATAATATTAATAATTATTTTTTATTTATTTTTCTCAATTAAAAATTAATTTTTGGTACATTCAACGAAATTTGTTCACCTAAATTTTTGCTAATTAAATCAATTTTACATTTTAGTTTTAAAATTTAGTTAATTTGTTAATCCATTGTAGCCCTGATTTGGATGAATTAATTGGAGGAAAAAATTAATGAATTTAATTGGAAATTAGCAAAAAAATATGACCTTAAAAAGCAGCAAAATAGGTCAATTTCATGAAGTTTTCTTTTTTTTTTGGTCTATAAATTTCTGTGGACAATTATATTTTTGACCAATCATTTTGATATATGAAAATGATTTACAGGAAAAGATTAATCCAATGGTAAATTAAGTACTGCCATTCGAGTAGCTGTTTAAAAATTAAATTTTTGACAACTTTTCTTAATTAATTATATTTAAATTTAATAGGACCATTTTGTTCTCATTTGGAGCGACCAAAAGACAGTCAGCCTTGTGAATGTCCCAGGCAACAAATGCCCACAATTTTGGCAAGAGATGATGCCAATGGGAATGGACAAAATGATGGTGGCAAAAATTCAACAACTGGCCAAAAAATGACAGTCAATGTTGCCAAATGGGAGACCGGCGAATGGTCACAGGTAGAACGAAATTTTTTTAAAATTATTCTAATTAAATTAAAATTAAATAAAAAATTTTATTAACTAATCCTTCTATTTTATTTAAATTTAATTTTAAAAAATAATAATTTAATTTTTAGTGCTCCGTTTCATGCGGCATCGGTGGATGGCGCCGTCGATCGGTGTTTTGTGCCATCCAAAATTCAACATCATCAACGGTGGCAAATCCACTAACCAATAATTTATTGCGATGCCCGGAGGCGGAAAAACCTTCACAATTTGAGCAATGCAATGGCAACAAAAAATGTCCAAAAGCTGATGAACAAAATGGCCGATTAAATAGGTGTGTTTATATGATAATAAAATTTTCATGAAAATAATTTATTTATACGGGAAAATATTATCAAAAATTCTAAATGGCGATTTATAAAATGTTATTATTAATGGTAATTTTAAGGAATTGCGTTAAAAATGGATCAGCCTTTTTAAGGCCATAAAACTTTGCAAATTCAGCCTTCTTTTTTAATCTCCTATTCTGCACTAATCCCTGGGCTAACCTAAACATAAAAACCAAGCTGAAATGGGCAGGTTAAATTGATTAAAAATTATTTTTAAAATTAAAAAAAATGTCGATAAATCTTACAGAAATTAATTCGATGCCTTAATATTCATCTAATTTTTATCTTCAAAAAATATTTTAATTCCATTTTAATTTGAAAAGAAATTTTGATATCAGAACAATACCGCCAAAAATTCTGCAGCAAAAATTTTTTATTCTTTTCCCTTTTCCTCTATAAATGCAGTAGGAAAATAAAGTGAAAGAGAATGAGAAGAGAGAATGCGGAGAACATTAAATTCTCCACTAATTCCCCCAACCATTTTGTTGCCCTTTCATTTGTTTCCCATTCAAAATATTTCAGCTCAATTCTATATAAATTTAAGCGAAAACGAGGGATGCATCCTTGGGAGCCAGGAAATAAAACTTCGTTTATTACTACTGAAATTTTTGGAACGGGGGGATATCCGGTGCCCCCCTTAAAATAAACCATTTAATTTTTTTAATGTCTATAATTATATAAATATAATTTAAAGGGGGTTCTTTTATTTAAAGCAGAATGGAATAATATTTTATATTTATTTTTTGAATATTATTTCATTTTTTTGGTTATTTTTAAAGACTTAACGCCGATTAAGAGAGAAAAAAAACAAAACAATTTAAAAATTAATAATTGCATAAATTTAATTAAATCTCTTATTTATTTAAGCGTAAATACCACTAAAATAAAATCCAGCAGCAAAACAGTTTGGCTAGACTACGCTTAATTTATTCTTTTCCTCTAGCAATAATGCAGGAAAAAGAGTGTGAGAAAATGGAAGAAAGAATGAATAGAGCACATTGAATCTCCCATCATTTCCTCAACACGTCTATTGCCTTTCATTTGCTTCCCATTCAAAATAGTTCGGTTCTTTTCTATATAAAATTGAAATGGCGAAAGGGAATGCACCAAGCTGCGTGGCAGCACAATACTACTTGAAATTTTTGGAACTGGGGGAATATCCGGAGTCCCCCTTAAAATATTTATCAACTATAATAAGTCAGTTCTGTCACACTAAAAATAGGGAGTCATTTATTTTGGCAAAAAAATGCTGAAATTGGCAAAAAAAATAATTATTTTGGCAAAAAGTAAATATATATTTATTTTGGCAAGAAATATACTGAAATTGGCAAAAAATATATTTATTTTGGCAAAAACAATAAAAAATATAATCGCTCGTTATAATCAATGCAAACCGGTTTAAAATGAACAGGATAGAATTACATTTTACGATATGATGATTGACAGAAATATTAACGAATGGAAAAAGTTTAATAATATATTATGATAAGAATTAATAAATTAGGTCAAAAGTTAAAACTCAAAATAAATAAATAAATTAATTAATTAAACAAAATTAATGAAGACAGTTCAAATAATTTAGCTGAAAATGAAATGCTTGAAATTTCACGTATTCATATTTTTTCATCTTTGCCATTAATAATTGGATTTATTTATAAAATTCTCTTCTATTTAATGTTTAATCCCAATAAAGCAAAAAAGCCAAGAGCAAATATTTTGGCGACCGCTTTTATTTTCTTCCTTTTCCTCTAGTAATGCAAGAGAAAAATAGAATATTAGAAAGTGTAAGAGAGAATGGAGAGACATTATAAATTCTCCACAATTTTCCCAACCATTCTTTTGCCCTTTCATTTGCTTCCCATTCAAAATATTTCAGCTCAGTTCCATTTAAAATAGAGTGAAAATGGTGGATCGAGATTTTCTGGAGCCGGGAGCTCAATACCTTTACTACTTATAATTTTTGGAACGGGGGATATCCGGAGTCCCCCTTAAAATATTTAAATAATTTTTTTTATTAATTACACATTCAAAAATAATATAATTTGAATGACTTAAATGTACTGAGATAAATGGTAATATTTAATTTTTAAAAGGAAATCGTAAAAAATCGGTGTTTTTTAAATCATACCCTACCATAATGCTAGTCCTAAATAATTTTAACTAAAAGTATTAGCACTTCATCATGGTCATGATAAATGAACTAAAGATGTTCTAAAGATGAATTTATTTTTATCACTTTATTTATCAAAATTTTAATTCTTTAAAAATGAATTTTATGAAGTGAACCTCTTTTTCACCTACTTTTACCACAAAAAGGCATAAGCAATTAAATTTATTTTTTGAATATGGCTAAATTTGTTCAACAAATATTTAGCTACAAATTTTCGCTTTTTCTACGCTTTATTTTCTTCTTTTTTCCTTTAGCTATTGTGCAGGAAATAGAGTGTAGGAAAATGGAAGAGAGAACGTTGAATTCTCCACTATTTTCCCATCCCAATCCCAACCATTCTTCCCTTTCATTTGCTTCTCATTCAAAATATTTCAGCTCAATTCTATATAAAATTAAGTGAAAGAGTATTGCCGTCCACGAGTCCGCCTCGTTTATCACTACTATTAATTTTTGGGACGGGGGAATATCCGGATTCCGGAGTTCCCCTTAAAAATATTTATTAAATGCTTTAAATATTTATTTAAAAAATAATAATAGAAATAAATGTTTACGGTTTTATGGTTCCATGTATTAAAAATATTTAATATTTGCCGTTAATTTAAGCTTAACATAACCAGCCAAAGCCAATATAATTTTAAGGTTCCATAGTTAAATATTTAATATTCACCATTTTTATAATTGTTAAATTTATTTTATTTTATTTGTTTATTAGGCCCAACAGCAGCCAACACAATCTTTGCTAAACTAGATTTTTATTTATTTTCTTCCCTTTTTCCTCTAATAATAATGCACAGAAAAATAGACTGAGAGAAAATGGAAAGAGAGAACATTGAATCCTCCAACCTCCACTATTCCCCCAACTATTCTGTCGCCCTTTCATTTGCTTCCCATTCAAAATATTTCAGCCCTATTCAATATAAATTTATGTAAAAGAGTTTTGTTTATCTCGAGACCATGGTCTTGGCAAGACACTTATAATTTTTGGAACGGGGGTTATCCGGAGTCCCCCTTTAAAAAAATACATACAGCAGTTAAATATTTTTGTATTAATTATTTTTTAAATAATATAAATAACTCGAATGAAAATTAAGTGAAATTTTAATATAATGGGATTGATAATAATTTTAAAAATGTCATAAAATGGGTGTCTGTTGAAACCATAAAATTTAGCCAAATCGTGCTTCATTTTAAACCACCTAACTAAACCAAAATTAAGACCTAAAATTTCCCATGATAGATGACCTAAAAAAAATTTTCAAAATTAATTTTTGTAAATTTATGTCACTATATTTTTCAAAGTTTTAATTCTTTAAATATTCTATGGCTCTCTCTGTACATCGTAATTCTACCATCAAAACGAATAAGCAATTGAATTTGTTTTGGATTATGGCCAAATTAACCCAAAATATTTTTTATTAAAATATTTTATATATTTTTATTTAAAAAATAATAATAGTAAATTTTTACATTCTAGGTTTCATTTATTAAAAATATTTTTCTCCATTAATTGGTTTTATTTTATTTATTTGTTTGTTAGATCCAAAAGCCAACACAGTCAAAGTTTCCCTTTCTTCTAGAAATGTAGCAGAGGAAAATAAAGTCAAAGAGAATGGAAGAGAGAAAATGGAAAGAGCATTAAATTCTCCACCTTTTTTCCAACCATTCTATTGCCCTTTCATTTGCTTCCCATTCAAAATATTTCAGCTCAATTCCATTTAAAATGGAGTAAAAGAGTTTTGTTTAGCACGAGACCCCGGTCTCCTGGTATGACTACTTATAATTTTTGGAACGGGGGGATATCCGGAGCCCCCCTTTAAATACTTTAATAATATTTTTAATAAATATTTATTAAAAAATGAATAATAAAAAATAAATGTTTAAACTTCCAGATTTGAATATTTAATATTTTTTCACCATTAATAATTGGTTCTATTTTATTTTATCTTTTAGGCCCAAACTCCAAATCCAACAGCAGCCAACAGAGTCAAAGACAACAGCAAAAATTTTTTTGCTAAACTAGACATATTTATTCTCTTTTTTTCCTCTAATAATAATGCACAGAAAAATAGAGTAAGAGAAAGTGGAGAGAAAGAATGGAGAGAATAGAGGGAACATTAAATTCTCCACCATTTTCCCAACCATTCATTTTCCCTTTCATTTGCTTCCCATTCAAAATATTTCAGCTCAATTCCTTTTAAAATTAAGTGAAAGAGTCTTGCTTAACACGAGATCCCGGGTCTTTCTTAATGACTACTTATAATTTTTGGAACGGGGGGATATCCGGAGTCCCCCTTAAAAGGCGTTAAATGATTTGTCATTTATGAATTCATTCTTGATTTTAATCAATTAATTAATTCAATGGCTAATTAATGCGTTTAATTTATTTTTTTGCCATTACATTTTGTCAATGCCAGTTTATAATATCAATTTATATGAAATGTGGTAATATATTTACATTATTTTTCCCACGATTAACAAACAATTTTTTCCAGTAAAAAACAAATTTTGAGTTAACGATTGACTTTCATACTGAATATGATTAAGCGAAATTTACTGTCCTGCAGAATTCCGCGGCCATTATCAAAAACGAAATTTTTCTGCCCAATATCCATTCTCCGAATTCTGAATCCTAGCCTAAATCCTAAGATTCATCCACCGAATCCTTTTTTAAAATTTAATTTTGACCCTAAATTTTACTTTGTTGTACTTATATTTGTTATTGTTATTGGTTTTGGAGGGTCGCAAATTTCCCATACGCGCTAGCTATAAGGAAAAGAAAAGAGGGAAAAGAAGTGAGAAAATGGGAAGAGAGAGAATGATGGACGCGTCGTCTATTGGATGCCTCTGTTTGCTTCCCATTCCATTTTTTCCTACTTGAATTTTAATAGCTGAGAATAAATTGAAAGTAACTCAATAGGCGTCGGCTGGCGGACTAAAACGTCCCCCTAAAATAAAATTTTTGGAACGGGGAGGAATCCGGAGCCTCCCTTAAAATTCTTTTATGATTATAAAATTCGCAAGGGCCTAAAATTGCGGTTCATTTTTTGCCATTTATCAATTTTATAACGTCAATTAATGTGGAGCTTATAAATTCATTTTACCCACAATTTTTTCTTACATTTAGCCAATAATTTTTCCAACTAAAACAAATTCCGAAATTTAACGATTGACCGGACCAGTTCAACTGGCCGATATCTTAACTGGACACCTTCGCTTTTAGCTCTTTAAGTAAGAAACCAATATAGATAATTTTAGTGTCAAATTAAAGAGCTCACTGCTGGCTATCCTATGATAAAAGAGTTATTTGTTTTGATTCAAGAAGAGTTGTACTTTAAAAACCATCATATTAAAAAAAAGACTATTATATTAGCAAATTTTTCATGGTTTTTTGAATACAATTTTACCAAATTTTAACAAAACCATATTAATCTTATATCTATCGATAGCAAGCAGTAAGCTCTTTTATTTGACATCAAAATCATACAAGCAAGCGATGGCGCCCAGGAAGTGAGAAAATGGGAAGAGAGAGAATGATGGACACGCCGCCAATTGGATGCCTCTATTTGCTTCCCATACATTCCTTTTCCCACTAAAGTGGTATAAATGAGAATAATAATTGAAGAAATTCAAAAGTAACCCAATACCTTTTGGCTTAGGACAAAAAAGTCCTAAAGTAATTTTTGGAACGGGGAGGAATTCCGGAGCCTCCCTTGAAATAACTTTACAATTATTAAATTCGTCGAACGAATGCCTAAAAATTGTGGTTCATTTCTTGCCATTTGCCAATTTTGTAACGGTCAATTAATTCGAATGCTTTAATTTATATTTTTTTTGCATTTTTTCTCGCAATTTAACGTTTAACCACAATTTTCCCTACTAAAACCGAGATTTAATGATTGGCTGCCTCCTTTCATATTCATAGCTAGGGAACGAGGGAAAAGAAGCAAGAAATTGTGAAGAGAGAGAATGATGGACAAGTCCCCACTCCCCAATTGGATGCCTCTGTTTGCTTCCCATACATTCCTTTTCCCATTGAAATTGTATAGATGAGAATTAAATTGATTAATACTAGTGACCGCTTAGGTTTGTGCTTAGGACAAAAAGTCCTAAAATAATTTTTGGAACGGGGAGGAATTCCGGAGCCTCCCCTAAAAAAATGCTAATAAAATTTACAAATTCCGAAATATAGAAAATTGAGTTTACATAAAATTAAAAAATTCGTCAACTCGGCTAATGTCAGCTTTGCGGTCAACCCTTTAGTCCCCACTTCAAATAAATTATTATAGAGCGTCAGAAAATTTTTAAAATACTTTCATCTTTTGCAATAAAGTGTCTTCTATTTTATGGTATAAAAAATATTTTTGTACCACTAAAAAATTTTTTAAAGATAACCATCCCCTTTGTGAGCTGTGACAGTTTTTTTCATTTTATGTAAATTCAGCTTTAAAATGGGTATCAATTATTGGCATTGTAAATTTTATAACGGTTTATTAATGTGAAAGCTTATATTATATAAATTCATTTTTAATGTAATTTTTTTCTCATGATCACGATTAGCCTACAATTTTCACAGTTAAAACTAAAACCGAGATTTAATTATTGACTGCCTTGCCTATGCCTACTTTCATACAAAGGGAAATAAAGAAGGAAAAGAAGTGAGAAAATGGGAAGAGAGAGAATGATGGACGTGTCTGCCAATTGGATGCCTCTGTTTGCTTCCCATACATTCCCTTTCCCACTAAAACGATATAGATGAGAATAATAATTGAAGAAATTCAAAACTAAGCCTTTACCTATCCGCTTTGGACAAAAAAGTCCTAAAATAATTTTTGGAACGGGGAGGAATCCGGAGCCTCCCTTAAAAGCGCATTATTTAATTATCTAGTTTTAAGGATTGAACTCCTTTCATACTAACTTTTTTATAAGGAAAAAAAAGATATATGAATTAAATTCAGGAAGGCCCAAAAATTGCGGTTCATTTCTTGTCATTGTTTAATTTTATAACGCTCAATTAATGTGAAGGCTTATATAAAATTTATATTTTTCTGCATAATTTTTCTCAATATTACCCAAAAAATGTTCTAAGTTATTGACTGCCTACTTTCATACCAAACCAAAGAAAAGAGGGAAAAGAAGTGAGAAAATATAAAAGAGAGAGAATGATGGACGCGTCCGCCTATTTGATGCCTCTGTTTGCTTCCCATACATTCCTTTTCCCACTAAAGTGGTATAGATGAAAATAAATTGAGTAAACTCGTGGTCGTGGGAGGAAGCGTTTATCCTATGCGCTTAAATAATTTTTGGAACGGGGAGGAATCCGGAGCCTCCCTTAAAATACTTTTGTAATTTTATTAAAATTTAATTTATTTATTTAATTAAATGATATAATTTAATAAATATTTTCAATTATTTTTTAAAGTTCATCATTTTCCATTCCAACTGTGAGAAATGCCACCTCAAATTCCTCGATTACTTCGATTCCAAATGAAAAATCACTCGTTGGAATTTCAACAAATGCCACCAAATCCATTAAATCTGACTCATTTCTGCCTGATAATATGGAAAATACCGCTGGCATGGAATTGGGCCATCCTCGCTGGGAAAGTGGGCCTTGGAGTGCGGTGAGTTTTTTTTTTTGAAAAAATTTAATGAATTTTTTAAAATAAAATTAAAATTAATATAATAATTTTATTTGATAGAATTATTATAAATTAATAAAAAATATTTAAAATTATTATCAAAATATAAATAAAATATTAAATTAAAAAAATAATATACATTTTAAAATTAATTTAAAATTTATAAAAAATATTAAATATTTATTTAAAAAATAATAATTTAAAACTACTAAATTTAAAAAAAATATAATTAAATTTTAAAAATTGTTTAAAAAAATATCACAAAAATTTCCCATTAAATTCTCTCTATTAATTTAGTGCCCCCGGAATTGTGCTTCCAACAATCAATCGGTGAATCGGACACGTCGAATTCGTTGTGTTGATTCCATGTCGGGTCGGGAATTGGACCCAACCAAATGCCCGGCAAATTCGCGGCCATCCAGCGAGCATCGATGCCATCGCCAAACAAATTGCCCCAAATGGCATAAAGGCGAATGGGAATTGGTAAAATTTTAATATTGGAAATTATATAGATAAAAAATTTTTTATTAATAATTTAAATTTTTATTTTTCAATAATTATTTATTAATTAATTTTATTTCAGTGTTCATCCAGCTGCGGTCCGGGAATCACTCGACGCGACGTTTTCTGCACAAAAGGCCGAACAATTCAATCTTCAATGATGCAGAAAGTGCCGGATGCCGAATGTATGACGCTGGAGTCGAAGCCATTTGAAACGCGCAAATGTGAACTGAGCAAATGTCCAAAATATGGATGGCGCGTTGGACCATGGTCAAAGGTGAGAAGTGATAAAATTTAAATTGAAAAAAATTAAATTAGAAACAGCATTTAATTTAATTAAAATTATCATTTATAGGCAACTATACTCTATGTTCCATTTTTTTGTTTTCTTTTCCTAAAAAAATGAGAATTTATTTTGTGATTTTTGCGACCTAAAAATTTATTAAATATTATTTAAAATTTTAAGTGGAATCACTTGGATTCCACGTTCCAAAAATTGCGCTAATCACGATTCTGATGTCTCGCACCTAACTTAAATCAGGGGTCTGATCTTCGTCTCTTGGTTAAGGGCTAAACCACAGTTAAAAACGCTAACTATGGTTAAGATTTGAAAAAAGTGATTTTCGTCTTTCCCAGTTAAGAGTTAACCATGGTTTTTTTAACTGCAGTTAACGCTCAATTTAACCACAGTTTAAATCTGTTAACCAAGGTTTACTCTAAATTTTGATTTTCGTTTAACCGTAGTTTAGAATCCCCCTTTATATTTTAACCAAGCTCCATGGCTTAGTTAACGGACTTTTTTGGCCATAACTTTTTTGTTTTTAAGTTTTATACAATATAAATTATATTTTCGTGTTTGGCTCATCGAGACGCGTCGAATGGTATATAAATTATTTCGAAAAAAAATGTAAAATTTTTAGACCCATAGGGGGGACCCTTCACTTTTTGCCGAAAAATTTTTTCTCGAAAATAAGATAAAATAATTTTTATTATGAATAAGAATGCTTATTTATTATTTATTTTTAATTTTAAGCATGCATAAATAAAAATAATAAAGCAAAATAAATTTTTTAATTTCTCCTTTATTTCCCTTGTAAAATCGTGGTTTATTTAACCATGGTTTAGCAAACTCTGGTTAAAGACGAAAATCAAAGTTTTAGTTGATTTTTAACCGCGGTTAAATAAACTATGGTTAAGGCGTTAACCATGGTTTGCTTAACCAAGAGACGAAGATCAGACCCCAGCAGGGGTTTTCGAGGTAAAGAAAACAACTTAAATGGGGGAATTTCTCTAACGAATGGTAAGAAAATTGAATAGGAAGCAGGCAGTCACATGCAATAAAAGAGAGACTCATTGCACTCTATTTCTTCATTTTCTGTCTTCTTTTACTTTCCTTTTCCCTTGCTGCTATGCCAATTCTCCCCCAAGCACATTGCCTTAATGAAGGGAAAATAGTTCACTCTTGCTGGGACAGAGATTAAAAGTATTTCACTGGAAGTGGAAGCAGAGAATAAAATTGGTCAAAAATGACGTTAAAATTGGAAATTAATGCGGAGAGAAAGCAAAGGGATAATAGGAAATAGGGGTATAGTTTTCTGTGGAATTTGGTCGATTTGTTGATTCTCATATAATTATTTCCCCCATTCGGTTTGATATTTTGGAATTTTTTACCGTTATTAAGTTTAGTTTCTGCTGCAATGCGAACCGGTTTCTGAAATTTTTGCTTAAAAATAAAAATGAATTTAAAAAAATTAAAAATTTATTTTAAAAATTAATAATAAAAAATAATAATATATTTTTTAGTGCGCCGATCCATGCAAACCAAGTGAACAGAAAAGGCGTGTCTATTGCATGAGGTAAATTGTGACAAAATAATAATATTAATATTTAAAAATAAAGGAGAAATTTTTAATAAAATTATAAATTAATTTAATTAAAAATATATTTTTTAGTGATCAAGGGAAACGGGCGGCCACAAAAATGTGCCAGAATGAAACAAAAATTGCCAACAATGATAACGATGTTCAACCGCGGGAAACACGCAAATGCCCAACTGATAAATGCGTAATTTATATTTATTTTAAATTGGAAAATATTCTTCAAAATATATTTATGAATATTTTATTAAAAAATTATAAAAATGCATCAATCAAATTAATTGTGAATTTTTCCTAGTTTTATTATTTTTACATTTTCAGCCCTACCATTGGGTGGCAGGCCCTTGGAGCACATGCTCAAGGACATGCGGTTCTGGCTTTCATTTCCGTCGTTTCGAGTGCCGCGTTCGAAGGGAAAATGTGAGCAAATAAATTAAAATACAATTAAAAAATTAAAATAATTAAATATATTTTTAAATTTAACTAATTTTTTAAATTTAAATAATTTTATAAATTTTTCCAGCCCAAAAACACATCAAATTCTTCAATTCCACCCAGTTCGGAATCATCTGAAAATGTTTCATCGTCTGCCGGCTCAGCTGCTGATGAACCAACTGTCCTTTCACGAATGTGCATGGCATTGGAAAAACCAATTGTATGGAAATTAGAATTGATTTTAAAAATGGGAATTTTCGCACTCAAATTTTATGCATTAAATCAATTTTTCAAATGAATATTTTGTTTAAATTTTGTAATATTATTTTCTAGCACTGATTTGGATGAATTGAGAATTAGTTAATTTGATTGAAAATTGGCAAAAATATATGATCAAAAAAACGGGAAAATAGGCCAAAACCGAGAGACAGTTTTCGTTTTTTGGCCAGAATTTTTTGACTAATTTTGTTTTTAATCAATTATTTTAATATCAAAATGTTCTATATAAAATTATTAAAAATATTCGGATGATATTTAAAATATTATTAGCTATTGCAGAAAATTTAATTTTATTAAGATTAATAATTTACTAAAAATTTATTATTCAATTAAAAAATGGTAAATTTTTGCAGGTCACCAAACAATGCCAAATGAATCCGTGTAATGCTGAATTTCATTGGAATGTTGGTCCATGGTCACAAGTAAATTTCACAAATTTAATTTTAAATTTCCATTAAAAAATCCAAATTTTTTGAAGTGTTCCAAAAGTTGTGGCCATGGCTTCCGCCGGCGAAAAGTTCGCTGTTTGGACCGATCGAATGGAAGGGCAGCCCGTGAAAAATGCGATGAAAAGAATCGACCAAGAAGGCGCGAAGGTTGCTTCCTACGAAATTGTTTGCCCAGCGATTGTGCCGAATTGAAGGCACAACAAGAGAAGAATGGACGGGGAATTGGTGAAATGCTGGATGGAAATTATACGGTAAATTTAAAATATTTTTTAAAGATTTATAAAATTAAAAAATAATATTTTTTGAATTATTTTTAATTAAAAAATTTCAAAAAAAAATTAAATTTATTTCAGGTCCTTGTCACTGGATACCGTGTGGAAGTGTACTGCCATCGAATGAATGAGACAATCCCAAAAACATTTTTGAATGTTCAATCGCAAAGCAATTTTGCCGAATTTTATGGGAAAAGGTAATTTCAAAATAATTATAATTGAATTTAATTTTACTAATTTTAATATAATTAATTTTTAATTAATTATTTAATATTTTTTAATTAATTTTAGAAATAAAAAATTTTATTTTTATACTAATTTGTTAATATATTTTTGACTAATTTTATTCAATTTTTTTCAATTTTAATTCAATTTTTCCTCATTCATTTTTTTATTATTTTTAAAATATTTATAAAATATTAAAATTTAAAAAAAAAAACAATTTTAGAATATTGTTTTATTTTTCATTAATTTTAATTAAATTTTTCATTTTCAGATTGGTCTATCCATATTCGTGCCCGCATGATAGCCGTCGAAATGATTCATGCGCTTGCACAAATGATGGCCATGTGGGCCAGGGCAGAACAAAATTCCGAAAAATTCGCGTCGATTTGCACAACATGAAAATCAATCGTAGGAATTTTCCATATTTTTATTTTTTATATTTAATTTATTTATTAAATTTTATTCAGCAAATGACCATACTTTTTCCACCACTGATTATGGCAGCCCAGTGGCCTATGGGACAGCCGGTGATTGCTATTCAATGAGTGATTGTCCACAAGTGGGTTTATTTGATATAATTTATAATTAAATTATTTTACAAAATTCACACAAAAAATTGAAAATAATTTTTAGACTTTTTTTTTGATATAATTTCAAGCAGGGAGAGATGTAAAAATCTTTCCAAAAATTGACTTTTATATTGATTAATTCATTAGCAATTTTATAATTAATTTTTTTAAATTAATAACTTTTTAATTTTAAACAAAAAATAAATAAATAAATTATTATTTTCTAATATATTTTTAATTCGATTTTTTCCACTAAATTCAAAGAAAATAACAAAATTTGAAAAAAAATTTTTAATTAATTTTGTATTTTAATTTTTCAAATTAATTAAAAATAAATAATTATTTTTTAAAATATTTAATTTAATATTTTTCCACCCAATTTAAAGGGCCATTTCTCGATTGATTTACGTGGCACTGGCCTTCGCCTCGTCGATGATTTACAATGGACCGACCAAGGCCACCGGACCAGTTCGAGGATTGAACGTTCAGAGGTAAATCAAAAATATAAAAAATGTTTAGAAATATTTTTTTATTTCAGAACAATGCTTTGGTCCAAGGCTTTTGTGGCGGCTATTGTGGAGAATGTGCGCCCGATCGATTTAAGGGACTGGTTTTGGAGGTGGACCAGCGACAAAGGTGGGAAAAATTAATTTTAATAAAATTATTAATTTATTTAAAAAAAAAAATTAAAATTAATCCAAAAATAAATTTAAAAAAATATTACAAAAATAAAAATATTAAATAAATAAATAATAATAATAATTCTTTGCGAATTTTTATCAATTAAAAAATATTAATTAAAATTAAGAAAATCAATAAAATTACTTTTTTAATTAAACTAATAAAAATTTTTAAAAAAAATATTACAAAAAATTAATTTATTAAAATTCAAAATTTATTAATTAAATTAAAAATTACCAAAATTTAAAAAATTTTTAAAAAAAAATAATTTAAAAAGTTTAATTAAATATTTCTCTTTTTTTTCAGCCCACACATTGGCATTGGCTGATTTTTCCCAATGGCATTTGCCCTCACCCAAATTCATATTTTTTTTTTCTTTTTTCTCTTTTTATTTCAAATTTTATTCAAAGACCAAAAATATTCCTGCCACCAAATTTTAAGTTAATTTTTGTTTTGTTTGTTTAATATTTGCTGCTTCATTCCACTATTTCCACATCCCCCACACAATTATTAAAGAGCTTTCATGCTTTTTTAACCAATGGATATTTGATGGAAATTAATTTTAAAAAATTGGGCTTAAATATTTAGAACATCTTAAAATTTCACAGAAAATAATTTTAAAATAATATTAATTAATAATTCAAAAAATACAGCCTAAATTACCTTTTTAGAGGTCGCGGATTCAGTTTTGGAAAATTAAAATTTCTTTTTGCTTAAAAATTATCGAAAATAGGAGAAACAAAAACCAAATTTTTGAAAAAATTATTACCAGCAATTTAAATCCGACCAAAAAATTGAAAATCATAATTCCCCACAAAACAAACATTTTTGATTGTTCTCTTTTCCATTTTCCTGCCATTCAATTTCATTTTATGATTGATTATTGTTCGAATTTATTATTCATTCATTCAAATAAAGAAGCTTTTCCGACTCATCAAAAAGTCATATCCTCCAATTTTTTTGCATTCTTTTTGTATTTTTTGTAGTCAACCCATCAATTAAATTCGCTGTCTTTCTGCTAATAAATTTTCTTTAAACAATTTTTATTAAATTCATTTGAAAAGGTCAAATAAAGAAAAAGTGGAAAAAATAAATTTATCTCGGAAAATTCGCCAATTTTGGATTCAACCAAAAGAGAAAATAAAATTACAAATTCATCTCGAAAATTAAAAAAATTTTAGGGCCATATAACTTGGCCATAAAGAAACTAATTATAATTAATAATTTTTAAAAATTAAAATTGGATAGATATGTAAATTTTCTTTGCATTTTTTGCCAAATTTTTAAAATTCGATTCAATTTCATCCTTAACTTATGAGCCGGCCCCGCGCCACTAGCCAACTAAAACAAGTTTCTTGGAAATTTTCTTTCCGCGCTAATTTTTTTTCAGAACAATTTAATTTTATTAAGACCATTTGAAAAATTCAAATAAGAAAATGGGAAAAATAATTTCATCAAAAAATTGTCAATTTTTAAGCCATTAACTTGGCCACAAAGAAAATAAAATATTAATAAATTTAAATAGATTAGATGTTTCAATTTTCTTTGCATTTATTCGCCAAATTGTTCAAATTCATTTCGGCCCACCACCTCCTTTGCCAAGGGCAGCAAGTTTCTCTTCAATTTTCTTCGGGTCACCATTTATCCCTTTGAATGGGAGGCCACCGCCCATAACTTTTTCGCCAAGAATATATCCAAGTGATTTGAGCATTTCGGCGCCTTTGTCTTCCCCTTGACCATCCACTTGTTGAACCAAAATTGCATTGATTAAAAGGACAAGGCTGACTGCCATGAAAAGTAGGCATTTATGAGCCATTTTATTGGAGGAATTTTTGAATTTTTTCAATAAAATTTAAAAAGGGAATTTAATTCGAATTAATTTTTGTGAATTTATCAATTTTTTATCGGCTTAAATATGCATGGCGAAGTGGGTGGATGAAATGAAAGTTGACCACCCAGAATCAGCGAGAGAATCCATTTATTTATTCAATTTGCTTGAAGGCAATTCAAATTCAACAGCAGCTATTCAAATTAAAATCAAATTAAAAAATGAAATTGAGGATTACAAATGAAATATTCATTGTCATATTAACAAAGAATAAATTATAGAGAGGATAATTGGTCGATACTATAATTTTTTTATTATATTGTTAAGATTTGTAGATTGTGATTAGGGATGTCCGATTGGCCGGGGTAATGTTTGCCGTCCATTTTAATAAAGAAACTGCTGGGCCCGTAGTAAAAGAATCGGGTAAATTTCCCGGGGAGGAATCCCAGGGAAAATTCCCTCTCCCTCCTTCCCCGATTCCCCGGAGAATTGGTAGTAAATAAATCAGGGACGATTTTCTCTTGATTCCCCGGGAATTTTCCCTGGGAATGGAATAGAAGGGAAAGCAGGCAATTAAACCAATTTTATTTAAATTTCTATAAAAAATTTAAATTAATTTTTAAAATATTATTTCTTCCATAGACATATGTAAAAAATTTAGGCTTTCTTTTAAACCTAAAATTGATTTTAAAATTATTTTAAAAATATTAAACGTGGACAAAAAATCAAAATTTTTATATAGTAAAATAGAGGAGAGTTTTCTCTATAAGATACACTTTATTTCATAATTTTATCTATTTTTTATGATTTTTAATGAATTTTTAAAAGTTGCGGGGAATAGAATTCCCCCGCTATATAGCAGGGGAGCAGCTTCCCTTATAAAAGAAGGGAAAATTCCCGGGAAATTTTTCTTTTACTACCAACCATTCCCAGGGAAAAGATGGAGGGAAAATTCCCCGGGAATCCCTTTTTGAGTTCCCGGGAAGTCTTTTACTGTGGGTAAGGGTAATTTTCCCTCCAAATCCGTATTTTCCCTCATTCCCCGATTCTTTTACTACGGGCCCTGAAGTAATTTAAAAATTTTACAATAAAATTATGCCATATTGAAGAAATATTCATATAAATATATACATATTGTAAAACCTATTGTAAATTTTTACAATCCTTACTGTAAGTAGGAAATAATAATTAGATTAGAATTAGGAAAAAAGATGGGAGAATTAAAATAGTTTTAAATATATTTCATTAATGGATTGGTGTCCAAACTTGGAAATTGAACTTTAGAGACCATTTTTTAATCATTTTTTAAAAATTTTTAGCCTTATTAGTTCACTGAATTTTAAAGCGATCGGTGTGAATTCTGCAACATTCGATAAGTATTTTATCTGCTTCTATCCGTAATTACAATATCGATCATTGTAGAAAGCATCAAAAAAAAATATTTAATAGAAAAGAATCTTATTATAAATTTTTATTAATTTAAAGAAAATTTTTCCTTCAAATTTAAAATTTACATCACAAATTTTTATTGAAGCTATTACTAATCAAAGTTGAGTATTTTTAATCTTCACGATAAAAAATAAATTAGCAACATTTTAACATAATTTAGAAAGGGAGGATTTGAATAGTTAATTCTATTTTTAATTCGATTATTTTTTATTCAATAAAATTTTATCATATGCAAAAAATATCATATTTGTTTATAATTCAAATTGTATAAGGTATATGTTTTTGATTTCGTCAAATTCCTCGCCAAATTGATCAAATTCTTGTTACATTTCTTTCAAATAATTAAGCACCACCACCGCCGCCCCCGCCACCGACTGGACCTCCAAAAATTTGCTGCGCACCGGAAAATAGTCCACCAACTGCATTGCCACCGGTCCCCTGGCTTCCAGTGAGAAATGAGCCCATTCCAAAAAGCATATCCTGGCTTTGACTTTCCACACGGTGAACCCAAATGACATTGATTAAGAGGACAAGGCTGAGGGCCAAGAAAAGCAGACATTTATGAGCCATTTTGATGAGGAAATTTTTGGGATTTTTTAAAATAATTTGGATTATAAAAGGGAATTTTTCACAATTTAATTTCATGAATTCATTAATTTCTTCTATGGCTTAAATATTCAATCCAAACTGAATGGGTGGCATGGGATTTGAATGATTTTTGGCCACCCGGAATCAGGCTAAAGTGTTAATTTATTTGTTTGAACAGTTGAAGTCTTTTTCAAATTTCCAACCGCAATGCTCAAATGAATTATTTAAAACAAATTTTAGAATTATTATCTGTGGGTGGCCTCGATGGAGAATTCACAAAAATTTGCACAGTAGATTTAAGCAAAATTGGATAAATTTATTTGATGTTTTTTCAAAATTAAATTTAGAAAAAAAAATGATTGAATCCAAATTATTTGCAGTTTTAATACTCATTGACATATTCATTGTCCTTCTTCTTTCCTCCCAACAAAATTTTTGCACAAACTTCATCTTGTGGTGTTGAAAATGAAATGCATATTTCTTTGCCTGTTTTTTGCTTCAAAAATTCACACATTATGTCAGTTTTAATGAATACATCTAATAAACAAGTAAATGTGAATAATATATCAACATTTTGTTAGAGGAATTCAGTTTGCGCTTGTGACGAATCTGATTTTTTTTGATATTTTGGTATTTTTTTTGGTAAGATATGTCAAACCATGGTAAAGCAAATGAAGAAAGGGATGTATTTGATCAAAAATTTTGAGACAAAAATTCCATTTTGCGCAGTAAATTCAATCAAAATACTATTTTTTGGTTGAAATAATTTTGAAATTTTTTAAAATTTTATAATCTAAAAAGTTCTTTTTTTTCCTTTAACTGTAATTAATGGTATAAAATAAACCAAAATCAAATTCATTGAATCACTGTATTTCTAATTTAACAAAGAAAAATAAAATAAAATTTTGCCCATAGCCGTAATTCATTTTTCGGAATATTTGTCAAAAATTTAATAAAATTACAAGAATTCAAAAATCTAATTGTACGTTCAGAATAGTGCTTGGTGAATCGAATTACCCTTAAAGGATATCTAATTTAAATATAATATTTGTAATTCTAAAAAAAATTTATTAAAATACCTGGGTAAATTTGGCCAGGCAATTTTTGAACATTGGCCTGAGTAAAGAGACCAACGGCAAATGCTCTCGAATTGTAATTAATTTGCATTGGTGAACCTGAATCGCCCTAAAACATTTGAATTTAAACTTTTTTACATAAAAAAGTAATTACCGGTGTACCACCAATGTTTCCAAAACGTCCACCACAAATATGGTTTTGTTCACTGTACATTTGTTCACTATAGATGCTACAAATAAAATATTTTAGTTAATATTAAATGCATTTTCCCTCAAGCTAAATTTACACAAAATGAGCTCACTCATTGGCTCAATAAGGAAAGAAGGAGTAGGATTTTAGGGGTTTAATAATTTTTTAGTCGTCCGAAAAAAAATAATTTTGAATAAAAGGAAGGAATAAGATTTTTTGGTACCTATAAAAAATTTTTTTAGTCATCCGAACAAATTTTTATACCATAAATAAAGAACAATTATAGGATAGTGTAATTTAAAAAATTTGTTATCATTTTACAAAAAAAAAAAATTATTTTTATTGAGCCGTCGGCTCATCGGCTCAGTCGTCGGCTTAGTTAATCGTCAGAAGAAAAGTGTCCTCTATTTTTGTATAAAAATTACTTTTTTTGAACTACTAAAAATTTTTATCCAAAAATCCTATTTTTTAGTGAACCGACGCTTAGGGGCTTGTTTTTGGGTAAACTTAGTTAACTGCTGCTTATTACTTTGCGCAATGGCCTTGATCTTGAATTTTGCCTGTTCTTTCTGTAAGCCAATTTTGTGTGTAAACGATGTTGCCGGTGGAATTCATTTCCGCGAATTGTCCCCATCCGGCTTGATTATACGGCTCCGAATGATGTAAATGGGATGTAAAAGATGGTCTTGATTTTGGTAGGCAAATTTTTCGCACGTCTCCTTGTGAGAAATCAAATGCAGGATTTACCTTTGAAAATTAGGAAATAATTTGGCTACAATAAAATTAAGAAGCGAGAGTCCTATATATAATTTTCTGTTGGTTTGTCCCCAAAAAATATTGTTTAAATTTGTCATTGACATAAATGACAAAATATCCAAATAAATAAAAATAAATGTTAGAGCAAAAAATAAGCAAATAAAAATTGATGCAACTTTCTAAGGGTAATTTGGGGCGCTGATCGCGAATCTGACATTATATTTTTGATTAGACATCATCTAATCTATGATTTTCAAAAATCTATGATTATTCCAACAATATTAAGAATAAGTAAACACTAATATTATTTGTGAATAAAGTTAAATAAAACATATTAAAAAATAAATTAGCATTCAAGCAAAGAAATATAGCATCAAATCAATCAGCTTTACATAATTTTTTAAAATAATTTATTTATGCAAAAAAAAGAAAGAAAATTGAGGCAAAAGTGCATGAAAATGAAAATGTTACAAAATCAATATAAAATGAATTGTGATAAAAATGCACGACGGCCGCATATTGGACAAATTGAAGTCTGAGATCAAAGAATTCCGCGATCTCGAAGAAATTGAATAGAGTTTTCAGAAGAATTAATCTCTGGATTAACTTCAAAAAGATTAAATTGATGATTGATCCATTGTAAAATATAATCAGCTAAATTTTACGTGTAACGACATTTGCGGATGCGACAATTGCGGACGACGATTGCAGATGCGCTATATTTGCGGATAATTTTTTTTGATAAAAATAAGTGAATTAAATGCTTTAAGAGTATATTATTATAACTGAGTTCTGATCATTTTGATATATCATTCAATTTTTTTCGATAATCTGAGTATTTATCTAACATTTATTTTGCAGAAAACACAAAAATAAAAAAGTTTTGGCCATTTTTTCGTAGTAAGGCTAAGGTCATAGCTTATATTAAGGTTACAATTCGATAGTAATTTTAAAAATATCCAATATAACTTGGGTGTTTTTGTCAAAAAAAAATAATCCGCAAATATCGCGTCCGCAACTATCGTCCGCAATTATCGTATCCGCAAATGTCGTCCTCAAACGTCGTCCGCAAAAGTCGCGTCCGCAAATAGCCCATCCGCAAATGTCATAATGCCAAATTTTACATCAAGATTAGTCGGCATCATTTTGGGAAATAAAATTGAAAAACCATAGATTTTTGAAAATCAAAGAATAGATGAAATCTAAAGAAAAATCAAGAGATGAATGAGAGGATAAATTGGAGAATGAGAAGAGATGAATGGGAGGATTAGGATGAATGTGAAGATGAGAAGAGATGAATGAGAGGATGAGAAGAGATGAATGTGAAGATGAGAAGAGATGAATGAGAGGATGAGAAGAGATGAATGTGAAGATGAGAAGAGCTGAATGAGAGGATGAGAAGAGATGAATGGGAGGATGAGAAGAGATGAATCGGAGGATGAGAAAAGATGAATGGGAGGATGAGAAGAGATGAATGTGAAGATGAGAAGAGATGAATGAGAGGATGAGAAGAGATGAATGTGAAGATGAGAAGAGATGAATGAGAGGATGAGAAGAGATGAATGGGAGGATGAGAAGAGATGAATCGGAGGATGAGAAGAGATGAATGGGAGGATGAGAAGAGATGAATCGGAGGATGAGAATAGATGAATGGGAGGATGAGAAGAGATGAATGGGAGGATGAGAAGAGATGAATGGGAGGATGTGAAAAGATGAATGGGAGGATGAGAAGAGATGAATGGGAGGATGTGAAGAGATGAATGGGAGGATGTGAAGAGATGAATGGGAGGATGTGAAGAGATGAATGGGAGGATGAGAAGAGATGAATGGGAGGATGTGAAGAGATGAATGGGAGGATGAGAAGAGATGAATGGGAGGATGAGAAGAGATGAATCGGTGGATGAGAAGAGATGAATCGGAGGATGAGAAGAGATGAATGGGAGGATGAGAAGAGATGAATGGGAGGATGAGAAGAGGGTGGATGAGAAGAGATGAATGGGAGGATGAGAAGAGTAGAATGGGAGGATGAGAAGAGATGAATCGGAGGATGAGAAGAGATGAATGGGAGGATGAGAAGAGATGAATATGAAGATGAGAAGAGATGATTAGGAGGATGAAAAGGGATGAATATGAAGATGAGAAGAGATGATTAGGAGGATGAAAAAGGATGAATATGAAGTTGAGAAGAGATGATTGGGTGGATGAAAAAAGGGATGAATATGAAGCCGAGAAGAGATGATTGGGAGGATGAAAAAGGATGAATATGAAGATGAGAAGAGATGATTGGGTGG
The DNA here is from genome assembly GCA_030063045.1 of Pratylenchus scribneri. NCBI lineage: Eukaryota > Metazoa > Nematoda > Chromadorea > Rhabditida > Pratylenchidae > Pratylenchus > Pratylenchus scribneri. Next base: position 260,926 of record JAQSEB010000124.1, read on the forward strand.
ATGAAAAAAGGGATGAATATGAAGCTGAGAAGAGATGAATGAGAGGATGTGAAGAGATGAATGGGAGGATGAGAAGAGATGAATGGGAGGATGAGAAGAGATAAATGGGAGGATTAGAGGGATGAATGTGAAGATGAGAAGAGATGAATGGGATGATGAAAGGGAGGATGAGAGCACTGAATGGAGGATGAGAGGGATGAATGGGAGGATGAAAAAGGACGAATGGAAAAATGTGAAGTGATAAATAGAAGATAAAAGTTGAAGGAAAGTTTGAAGCATGAAAAGAATGGAAGAGAGGATAAATAATTAAAAAGAATAAAGGAAAGGAAATTATAGTAAAAAAATATTAATGGATGAATGAAGATGATGATGAGTTATGAGTATAGGGAATAAGGAATTATTGAAGTTGATGAAGGATGAATTAATGTATTTAGATAGAATTTTTTTTTATATTTTTTTTTCATAAAATTATTCATTTATTATTAATTTTTTTTTATTATATTTAATTATTTCAAATATTGGTTCAATTCAAAAAGTAACTAGCTAAGGGGCGCGCGCGATAGCGCGCGTCCCTGAGCTAGTATTAATTAATTTTAAAACCAAAGGATGGGCTAAATTAAATTTCATGAATTCTTTAGCCTTGACCAGAATATTCATTTTACTTTTTTTAACAATTTGTTTAAGCTTGTCACATTTTATTTTGCATAATAATTTGCAACTCTAACTCAAGAAAAAATTCAACAGAATTATTATTTGTCTAGATAATTTATTTTCGGAATAACTTGCTTTCCCATGGTGAATTTATTTTTCAACCATTAAAAAATTGGGAAAATTTTGGATCAAACTTCTTAATTTGTGAACATTTTTTGAACAAATTATAGCGGATTTTGTAAAGTTTTAGGAAAAAAATTTTAAAACTTCATCTTTTCAAGGGCTATGGGACCGCAAAACGAAGGTGAAAAGAGGTTTCATAGAACATCCAATCTCTCATAGATAAGTTTAGGTAGGAAAATAACGGCCGAATGTATTCCACTCGAGCTCTCGAAAATTGTGCCGAAGGCAATCATTGAAAATTTCCAGTGCCAAAATATTAGTATAATACCAATTTCCCATTTTTTAAAAATAAATGTAAAGTTTACCTTAAGTAAAACAAAATCATTGGCTTGGAAATTGTTTCCCATAAGTTTCGGATCGAATCTTTTGCCATCCATAAATTCAGAATCGAATTCATAATCCGTATTTTGCACTGTATGAAATCTTCCCATTTGTTTCAGGTGGGGCCAAAAAGTGTCAAAAGTTGGATAGATTTTGATGTCCACTTTCTTTACTCTAACCCTAAAAACGTATAACAAAAATAGTTTTTTTTTAATTTATGAACTTTCAGTGTCTATTTTGCAAGCTTCAATGTAAATAGAAATTTTTTTGTATAAGCAAAACATTTGTAAAACATTTACAATTACAAAACATTTGTAAAACATTTACAATCCGCAAACATTTGTAAAACATTTACAACTCCAAACATTTGTAAAACATTTACAATCCAAAACATTTGTAAAATATTTACAACTCCAAAACATTTGTAAAAAATTTACAATGCCCAAAACATTTGTAAAACATTTACAATCCCAAAACATTTGTAAAACATTTACAATCCCAAAACATTTGTAAAACATTTACAATCCCAAAACATTTGTAAAACATTTACAATCCCAAAACATTTGTAAAACATTTACAATCCCAAAACATTTGTAAAACATTTACAATCCCAAAACATTTGTAAAACATTTACAATCCCAAAACATTTGTAAAACATTTACAATCCCAAAACATTTGTAAAACATTTACAATCTCAAAACATTTGTAAAACATTTACAATCCCAAAACATTTGTAAAACATTTACAATTCCAAAACATTTGTAAAACATTTACAATCCCAAAACATTTGTAAAACATTTACAATCCCAAAACATTTGTAAAACATTTACAATCCCAAAACATTTGTAAAACATTTACAATTCCAAAACATTTGTAAAACATTTACTATCCCTAAAACATTTGTAAAACATTTACAATCCCCAAAACATTTGTAAAACATTTACAATCCCAAAACATTTGTAAAACATTTACAATCCCAAAACATTTGTAAAACATTTACAATCCCAAAACATTTGTAAAACATTTACAATCCCAAAACATTTGTAAAACATTTACAATCCCAAAACATTTGTAAAACATTTACAATCCCAAAACATTTGTAAAACATTTACAATCCCAAAACATTTGTAAAACATTTACAATCCCAAAACATTTGTAAAACATTTACAATCCCAAAACATTTGTAAAACATTTACAATCCCAAAACATTTGTAAAACATTTACAATCCCAAAACATTTGTAAAACATTTACAATCCCGAAAACATTTGTAAAACATTTACAATCCCAAAACATTTGTAAAACATTTACAATTCCAAAACATTTGTAAAACATTTACAATCCCAAAATATTTGTAAAACATTTACAATCCCCAAAACATTTGTAAAACATTTACAATCCCAAAACATTTGTAAAACATTTACAATCCCAAAACATTTGTAAAACATTTACAATTCCAAAACATTTGTAAAACATTTACAATCCCAAAATATTTGTAAAACATTTACAATCCCCAAAACATTTGTAAAACATTTACAATCCCAAAACATTTGTAAAACATTTACAATTCCAAAACATTTGTAAAACATTTACAATCTCAAAACATTTGTAAAACATTTACAATCCCAAAACATTTGTAAAACATTTACAATTCCAAAACATTTGTAAAACATTTACAATCCCAAAACATTTGTAAAACATTTACAATCCCAAAACATTTGTAAAACATTTACAATCCCAAAACATCTGTAAAACATTTACAATTCCAAAACATTATAAAACATAAACATTTACAATCCCAAAACATTTGTAAAACATTTACAATCCGAATTACAATTCAATAAATTTACAATAAAAAACAAATTAATAATTTTAAACACTTGTTATATTTATAATCATTAATCAAGTAGCAATAACTTTTAATTTTGTATAAAATACACACCTCCACAATTTGAATGAAATATTCGCCCCGTTTGTTTGGCTCTAGCCGAATTATGATTTGATTATTCTGATTTCCAATAATAGTATTGAAATTGACGCCGTTATTTAATGTTTCTTTTGGCAATATTTCCGATTTTTCTTTATTTGCTTCTTTGACATTTGCCATATTATTTGGATTTATTTCTGAAAAGAATTAAATTAATTTAAAAATAAATTCTCCAAAGATACCCTCTTCTTCTGGCATCCATTTTGGGAGTGTTGATGGAGATGTTTCAATTTGCTGAGTTCCATCAAATTCCGTTAAATTTTGGCTATTTCATCGCGCAATAATGGAAGCATGCGAATCGGCCAGAAAAGAAACTTCGGTTTATGTGATGGATTTTTTGCAACTGTGATAGATTCCATTGTAAATTCTAAATGGCCATATTCATTTGGACGAATTCCAATTCGATAATCATATTTGAGACCTTCTCTATCTTTAGCGAATATGGGGCATTTGGAGGCTGAAAAAAATGTTCAAATAATAAATATTTTGGAAAAATCAATGAAACCTTGTCAAGTATCAATTCATCCATTGCTTTTATCACTGAATATGCATCTTCTGGTACAAAAATACGCGCGAATTTGTGGGGAGTGAAGTGTAACTAGTAAAAAAAATTTTTTTAAAGAATTTCTATTTTTACCCATTGGTATAAATAGATGGATTTCGATTTTTTCGCACTTTGTATTGATGCATTTCAATGCATACAAACATTGTAATAATAAATATTTTGGCTAAAAATATATTTATTTTCCCATTTATTAGGCGATTTTTCTTTAAATTAATCCAGTGAAGAAAGACAATAAATGGAAGAAAGGAAACTGTTAAATTTGCTTATGAAATGAGGCCTTTTCTCATGAATTAATAAAGGATGTATTTTCACTCAAATATTAAACTTTATTTATTAAAATTTTAATTGCTAAATCATGTAAAAACGACAAAATATTTTCACAACTACTGATGTCAAGTTTTCCTGGAAAAAGAGTTTATCCATTATTAATCCACTTTTATTTTAGCATCAGCATTTTTTCTAATGAAAATAGTTTGAATTTCTGGATGGCCTCTAGAGGCACATTGAATGGGAAACAAAAAAATTTCCAGACATCATATATTCAATAATTCATTTTCATAAATACAAAATATTTATAATAGCAGTCAATTGAAAAATAAATCTTTAAATAAAATAAAGTTAAAAAAATTTACCATCAATTTTATATTTTTAAATTTTAGTAGAATTCCAAAATTAAAAAAAAAACATGTTGGCGAACATTTTCCGGAAAGGATAAAACATATTTGCGAACATTTTCCGGAAAGGATAAAACATATTGGCGAACATTTTCCGGAAAGGATAAAACATATTTGCGAACATTTTCCGGAAAGGATAAAACATATTGGCGAACATTTTCCGGAAAGGGAAAGCACAATTTTGCGAACTTTTTCCGGAAAGGATAAAACATATTGGCGAACATTTTCCGGAAAGGATAAAACATATTTGCGAACATTTTCCGGAAAGGATAAAACATATTGGCGAACATTTTCCGGAAAGGATAAAACATATTGGCGAACATTTTCCGGAAAGGATAAAACATATTGGCGAACATTTTCCGGAAAGGAAAAAACATTTTGGCGAACATTTTCCGGAAAGGAAAAAACATTTTGGCAAACATTTTCTGGAAAGGGAAAAACATTTTGGCGAACATTTTTCGGAAAGGTAAAAAACATTTTGGCGAACATTTTCTTGGAAAGGGAAAAACATTTTGGCGAACATTTTTCGGAAAGGTAAAAAACATTTTGGCGAACATTTTCTTGGAAAGGGAAAAACATTTTGGCGAACATTTTTCGGAAAGGGCAAAAACATTTTGGCAAACATTTTCCGGAAAGGGAAAAATATTTAATTGGAATAAACATTTCTTGTACACTGAATTGATTTTAATTTTAAAGTTTATCCAAAAAAATTTTTAATATATGAACGATCATGTGAAATTTTAGAATTTAGAAAAGTTTGAAAAATTGGAACAGGTTATAAAAAGATCGATCATCGTTTGTGAATGTTTTAATTTAGTTTTAGTGTTATTCATATTCTTATTTTATTCATTTTCTTCTCTTCTTCTTATCATCTTTAGTTTTGGCCCATTTTCGATGTGGATGGTGAATTGGAACGGAATGGTGTTGAATTGGCCAACATTTGTTGATGGCGTCGTTGTCGGCTCATTCCAAATCCTCCTGTCAATTGTATTGATTGCGATTTGTCCGAACCTGTAGGAGATAGTATATTTAGTATTATCCCTTGTGATTTTATATCCTAATTTTGTGCTAAAAATTAGAATTTTCTTAGGCCGAAAAATGGTCAAAAACTCTTTTTAAACCGATTCTTACTAACTCCTACTTAAAGCCTAAACCTATGCTAAAACTTCGTCGAGCAAATGGCCTCAATTTTTAAAAAAATGTTTGTTAAATTTCTCTATAAAATTCCCAATTTCTATATTCTATCCACTGAATTCCCTTTATTTACTCACTTTGGTTGGCTTCATTTTGTTTTGTTCCCTCATCAGTTGAATTCAGCTGAACATTTTGCTGACCATTGGTGATGTTACCATTTAAGCTGGTCATTGAAGTGCCATTAATTGGAGTCGATGAACGACTAGACTTTACAGAGCCAAAAATGTTGCCAACAGCCAAAATTGGTGGAGGACGCGAACTGGCGGCAGTGGTGGTGGAAATGGGAGTAAATGAACGATGATTGGGCTTAAAAATATATAAAAATCAGTTCAATCTATTAAAAAAAAATCACGACTACCCAAAATACCTATACCAAAAAATCCTTTAGAAGAAAATTTGTTAATTTCCGCTCTTTTCCCTATGCTTCCACACAATTGAGCCCTGTCCGTAATCTAAAATCCTAAAACCTAATTTTCTCTGCAGAGATTATGGAGATTTTGGATGTAGAGATTTTTGGTTGACCCTGACAAAATGCCTCAATAAAGTTATCTTATCACCCACCATTTGTGATGTGCCATCCTTATTAGAGCAATTCGAATTAGTATCCTTGTTTATTGTGCTAATTTCCTCTTCTGTTTCCGATTCCTCATAGGATGAATCCGTAAATGATGAATCTTCATTTTTTGTAGTCCAGTTTGATTTAGCCACTGCATCTTTAACTTCTTCCTTCGTCATAACAATTGGCGTTGATTTAGCCACTGGAATTGTATTAGCACCTGTTGCCCGTTTTGACGAATTAACCATGGCATCTTTGACTTCTTCTTTCTTCATACCAATTGGCGCTGTATTAGCTCCTGTTGCCCATTTTGATGAATTAGCCATGACATCTTTGACTTCTTCTTTCTTCATATTCATACCAATTGGCGCTATATTAACTCCTGTTGCCCATTTGGATGAATTAAACGCCGGAATTGTATTAACTCCTGTTGCCCGATTTGTTGATTTAGCCACTGGAACTGTATTAGCTCCTGTTGCCCATGTTGATTTAGCCACTGGAACTGTATTAGCTCCTGTTGCCCATTTTGCTGAATTAACCATGGCGTCTTTAACTTCTTTTTTCTTGACAACAATTGGCATTTCAACATTATTTGCATTGACATTTGGATAGCAGTAGAAGCAAATATTAGGCCACCAAGGTCCATCAGAACTCACTTCAGCGACAGATCTGTCGTGCTTTTCTGCCCCATGCCAAGTTAAGATATAAAATTGCCTCGAATTAAACTGAAAATATAATTGGTGAATATTTTGAACTTATTTGTAGCCAAGTTGGCCAAAATTTCTGTTATTAAATTTTTTTTAAATGTTTTACTAGGATAATTTTGTTATGCCAAAAAATTAAAATGTTCTTATTTCATTCATATTTAGCCATCTTGATAAAGGGCTTTGTTTAAATTAACAAATGTGGGGCTTTCATGGTATGGTAAATGTCAAAGAAGGGGCATCGCTTTTCGCCTATCAAAATTAGCATAAATAGAAAAAATGAAAAATTAATTTCATACATAATTGAAACCCAAGAAAATAAATAAATTTTCTTATTAGGAGGAACTAAACTTCAATAAGTTCATAGAATATTTTTACCTGGGCTATGCCATATTTTACACGTGTTTCAACGGGAGGATTGCCAATTAAATTCTCCATTGTTATAACATTGATTTTATGACCATCTTCAAGAACAACATTCGAGTTGTATTCCAGCCAATACCAACGACCGATCACCGGATTACCAACAATCCTGTGTTTAAATTAAATATTAGAAAAGGAGAAATTAATTAATTAATTTTTAATTAGATGACGGCTATCTATAAGGAAAGAGTTACTTTTTTAAGATTAACCCGTTAGTTTATCCTTTATAATGTTCCCATTATTAATTTTTATTTCCCAATCAATAGATTCTTCATCAAAATATCCATCGATAATGGTTTGGCTTAGTGGGTTTAGCTAATAGTCGGTTCTGAAGCAGAACCACGACTTTGAATTTGAACTACACTATTTATATATTCAATTCGATGTTCTTAAATTAAAAAATTACTTTTCCGGTGGATCCGCATAAATTCGATGGGTGAATATATCCTTTTTCTTGGAGTTGTAAGTTAAGAAAACTGCATCCCCATTTGTGTCTCTAACAGCGAATAACACAGCCAAAACTTTTATAGTAAGCCCATCCGTGGATTTTGGATTTGCCGGTTGCTTTTGTATGATTGGAATATGTCCAATTAATCCCCCAGAAGATTGTTTCTCCTTGATTGAAGCGGAAGTTCCTTCCTCTAAGGCATAAGCTTGGTGCATTCTCATGGCCAAATCCTCATCCTCCTCATGTGAGCCTTTCCCCTCTTTCTCATCTCGTAAAGATGGGTAACATTTTCGGCATAGCCAAGGCCACCATCCTTTGTCCAGAACAAAGTTATCTATATTCGCCAGAGTCACATCACATGGATAAGTTGTATGCCAAACATGTACATATCGAATAGGAGTGCAAAACTTTAAAATGGATAAAATTATTAAAAATTTAAGCAATTCACCACAACCTGAGCACATTTTCCATCTCGAATACGCGTAACAGCATATTCCTTTGTTTTCTTGTAACCAAATACGGTGATTTGATAATCTTTGTGCGGTAATTCCAAATATTCCAACTCAAACCATTTGCCTAGTAAGTCATCAACGTTGAATTTTAAGCTATAAAAATGTTGTTTTCATCAAGCAATTTTCAATTCTCCCACCTTTTATGGAATTGTGCATAGCATTTTCGGTTGAATTTTTCCGATTTAGTGTCCCAGAAAAGGAATACCCCAACATCATCATCATTGCCATCCAAACCAACTCGATTAGTCATATAAACGGCAATGGCGAATTTTTTTGGCGCAATGGAATTTGGAGTAGAGATGTTCAAATTGCTAAAAATTATGTGTAAGCAATTTAGAGTAGAGAGCTTCAGATAGTTTAAGCAGATGGATTTTACATTTTATAGCCCAAAGTAATGGCTGTGAACATATGAAACTCAAAGTTTCGGTTAATTATTTTCAAATAACTTAAAAATGCTTAAGGCCATATTGATCAAAAACCAAAGATAAATGTTCAAAATACCACTATATAAATTAAATGTCAAATTTGGAATTATTAATTGCATTTCATCATTTTTATTGGTTTACTTTTACCCAAAAATGGTGAGAATAGAAATGGCCAAACCACAAGACCCTTGAAAAGATTAATACTCTACCTGATGGATGATGCCACCGACTTTTTAAGCATTCTAGGTTCTTCCATTTGGAATAAATTGGTTTTATCCTCCATTCCATCATTCAATAAATCATTGCCGTCCATTTTGGGAATGCCTTGATCCTTCTAAATTCAATTAAATTTGGAATTTAGTCAAATAATTCTCCTCACAATTCCAACGACCACCCAGGCCACACTTCTCTTCTCCAAACTGAAAACCATCGTGGCCTGCATTGTTGTGAATGTTTTGTTCTTTACCTATTAATATAAAAAATTAAGGATGGTTTTGTTTTGGTATGCCTCCCCCCTTGGGAAAAATGGCCCTCAAAAAAGAGAAAAAAGTTTTCTCCCTGCGGGGCCATTTTTGACTAAATTTCCACCCTTTCGGAAAAATTTTCCTTTTTTCCCCTTATAATGAAAAATTTTTCAAATTGGCCCACTCCTTAGAAAATTCCTGGTTATGGTTTTTACCGATTGAGTATATAAGGTTTGGGGTATTGGATAAATCATTTTACTATTAATTATTTATAAATTTTTCGATAAAATAATTTTTATATTTTTTTTTACATAATTTTTCTAAAAAATTAATTAATCTAAATTTCCGAATTCCGAGTAATTCCCATCCCCCACTCACTTGGGCATCAAGTAAATAATGAAATTGATCCGTAACACAGCCAAGCCATGGAAAATCCGCCAAATTCTCCACTCCAATTTCTTCTCCAGTGTAAACAATTTCGAATTGTAACTGAATTTACATTTTAAATTTTATTTATTTATTTAATTATTTTACATTTGTACTCGGCAATTTCCGAACAATTAAATCATTATTCGAATTTTGCTTGCTTTGTTGCGGACAGTCCAATGCAATAATCATTGGCGGTTCATAAAAGCTAAGTTCACTAAAAAATAAATTTAATATGAAAAACCCGAAAATACATACATTGGCCAATATTCCCGAAATTCACTTCCTCCTTTCTTATCACCACCACAAATTGAAATGGTCAATTTCGCTTGCTTATTCAGCATAAAACAAATTTTTGGAGAATTCTTCACACCATTGCTCGCCGGACAAATTCCTTCCAATAAATGGCCTTCTTCGCGCGATTCCATGCAAAGTTGTTTTACAATTTGATACTTAAAATTGATAAATATTAATATTGGAATTTTGGCAAATTCTAAAATTTATCAGACGCTCAAATTTTGGAAATTTCGGCTTCTAGTAAACCCAAAGATTCGAGAATAGGCTCATTCGACTCTGAATGGTCGATTTAGTGAGTCTATGAAATTTCAATTTCAAACCGGTCTAAACTTATTTGAAAAGTTGAACGCCAAACCGGTTTTGGTTTACCAATTTTTTCCTAATAAGCTTCATTATGGGTTTGAAATTAAAATTTATTAGACTAAATCGACCATACCGATTCGAATGAAACTATTCTTGAGTTTCTCTGCGTTACAAAGAAACGGAGATTCCCAAAATTTATCAGCCGGGCGTCTGGTAAATTTAAGAATTTACCAATTTCCAATATTTATGTAAAAAATGTAATGATAAAGTTTAGATGGTTTTATATATTCTTTTATTAACCTCCTCATAATCCCATGGCTTCAATTGACTAGCTTTCGAATGCGTCCATTGCGGTGAAGAACCAATTGTGTAGGACCTAAAAATACACAAATATTAATTCAATTAATATGTTTTAATTTTACAAATTAATTTTGAGGCCATAAAGTTGGTCTGAATACATGCAAATTTGTTCTTTATCCCAACTGACAGCCGGAAGATACTTAAAAGATTTGTTTATATTTGCATCGAAATTAAGAGTTTAAAAAACCTCGGCATTTTCTGGTCCAAAAAGCGGGCATATCGGAATGGACAAAGCATTTCGATTTGGCAAAACTGGGGCTTGGCCATATTGCTTTAAGCTTGACAAATCCGGCGGGAAGAACACTGGCAATATCAACTAAATTTATTAAATAAATTTTGAAGGCGAGAGATATTTCCGTCTCGGCCATTTCCATCTCATCAGCTAATTTGATGAACTGCAGTTCATCAGTTAATTAATCAATTTAAATCATCTAGGATACATTTTATATCCCTAATTATTTACTATCGATTGGTATATTGACCATTTAAAACTGTAGTTTTGGCCAAGATATGGCCAAAATTTACGAAATATCGCCTTTGTTTTTGTATTTACGACCATAGTTTTGCAAAAACATTAGTTTTGGATGTTCAATATATCAATAGATATTCAATACTTAAACCTAATAAATGCACTTTAGATCATTTTAATTGGTTGATTGGATTGCGAGCTGCAGCTCATCAAAATCGCTGATGAGACGGAAGTGGCCCAAATCGAATTTTATTTGGAATATTTTGTAAACCTCAAGCATTGTTTCCTGTGAATTTCCCATCAAATCCATTTTTTGAATAACCGTTGTCCGCACAATATCATCAATTTGCTCGTACTTCTTCGATTTGTTCGCTTTGTACCATTTTCCCGTGCTGAATTTCTCGCCGGTTTGCCAAGGTCGAGTTATCAAATTGATTGGATCTCTTAGCCGAAATAAATGCGCAACTCCACGTTCGGCAGCCTTTCCTACACCAAGACATAGCACAAAATCGTTGCTTTCCAATAACATCAAATTGTGATTTGTTAATAAATTAGTAGGTAAATGTAATGTGCGGATCTTTTTAAGCACTATATCCAAGGTTTTGATCTGAATTGATTCATTTAAAAATATTTAATTTATGATGAATTTTTAAGAAGATGAATGAAATTTTGGGGATTGGGATTTATTTTACATTTACCTACTATCCTACTTATAATTTACATCAAAAAACCACTACCTATTTGGGATTATTTTTTTTGGATGATTGATGTTGAAAATGGAATGAGATTAAGAACGAAATGATAGCTTGATTGACTCGCGAGTGATTTTGAGTGAAGGAAATTCTAAAAAATTGATTGCTGTTGCTGTACTCCTCGGCGGATTTTTGTTTAGCAAAGGGAGTGAGTGCTGCATGTCGGCCTTGGCCATTTTCGGCCAACAATGGCTCCAAACCTAGTGCCTAGTCTAGTTTCATTTTCCGCATTTTGCAATGACTTAAAAATTTGAAAAATGATGACGAATCGAATAAAAACGTGCGTGTGCAGCCAGCCTTTCTTTTCATCGAAAATCGAAATGAAAAAATTTTAAGATATTTTATCCAAACCGGTTTTCACTTCACTTTTCAGCAGTTCATCAATTTTCGAAGAAAAAAAAACCAATGATGCTTTCAGATTTATAGTGTATTGGAAAATTATTAAAACGAGTTTAAAAACATGATTTAACAAATGTTTAAATTAACAAAAACACGGTTAATTGAAATGTTTAAATTTTTGCTGAGCATTTACAAAAAATTAATTATTAATTAAAATTAAAATGAAGAAAAATATTTTATGAATTTTCTATAAAAATCATTTCTTTATCATCAATCATCAATGATTTTAAAGTGTTTTAATTCCAGAAATCCAATATCTATTACCCTATTATCGACATTATTATTTTTAAACTCAGCTGAAATTAACAAAAATGTCTGATGAAATTTTCGAATTGAAGGAAATGGTTAGAAAATTGGAAGCAAAAAATGCAGAATTGATGGAGAAAAATGACAATTTGGAAGGAAAAATGGCGAAATTGACTGAGAAAAATGACAAAATGAAAGAGGAAAATGAATCGCTGAAGGCGGAAAATTCTCAGGTTTTTTCTTAAATTTAAATAAATGCAAAATATTAAATGAATCTAAATTTGTGCAGCTAAAAAACCCGCCCAAAACCGAATCAACAGATGCGATTCAAACTTCACAGCCAGTGGAAGGAGAAAAGCCCAAATCCAAAAGGTCAAAATCCAAATAATATCAATTTTATCTAAATAATGTTTATTTAGATTTTTCAAAAATTGGCTATTATTCGAAACATTGCCGTGGATTAATCGCAAAGAATTGGCCAATTCTTCAATGAGCACTGCAAATGAAACATTCCGACAACTTTGTTGGCCAAAACTCCATGGAAATGTGAAACCGCACAAAATTCGATCGCTGAAAATTTCTGCAGCCCACCTGGAATTGGGAAAATTTCGAGCAATGGTTCATCTACGAACCGGCATGGGTTGGAGAAGAGAAGAGATTATTGTTCCAATTGCTTCAATTCCGCCACTGGATTATATTTTGGGCATCGAACGGATTCAAATAAAGTTAGATTAAATATTCAATTAAAATATAAATTCGATTAATTTTAGCTTTGTGAATGACGAAGTTGTGAATTTCTTCAAAAGCATTGAAAACTTGCTCCAAAATTGCAAACTTCAAATGGCAATTCTGAACAAAAAACGCAATGCTTCTGCTTCTTCTATGCGATCTTTGATGGATTCTTTGGCCAGTAAAATATATCTCTTGCGAATTGGATGGCAGCCTAGGCAGCCTAATGACCTCCGTTTGAATGAATTCAATAAAATTTTTCCTGGATTTATCGACAATGTTCAATTTATTCAAAATTGGAGCAGCAATCCGAACATTGATGAAATTGATACAATTTTGAATTGGCTGACGAAACAATCAAAGAATGGAAAACAAAAACTTCTTGAGTTCAGACGCCATTATGATGAAAAATTTATGGCAATATTTATCAGTCGCATCAATGAGGTTAATTGAAATTATTATTATTTTTTACTAATTATAACTTTAATTATTTTTTAGGAATTTTCCATTTCGAATTCACCTTCCAACTTTCTAATTGCTTTTGAATGCAACGAAAATTATGAAGTATTTACTCATCAGGAGAATGTGCGAACCAACGAAATTTTGACAATATACCGCAAAAATAGGGACAATGGATGGGGCGAACATTCTAATTACTACATTATTGAGCGCTATCCAAAAGGAGAAGAACATTGGAAAGAAGACTGGGAGAATAAAATTCGAGAATATTTCAGAGCAGAGAATACATCCATCTCAATAAATATTGACGAATAAAAACACTGATTGCTGATGAATGATTAATAAAAATTTTTTTATTTTTTCCATATTTGGAGATTGTGAGCGCTAGATGGATTTAAATTAAACTTATTTGTAAAGCTCCTGATCAATCGGCGATGATCGGAAGGTTGATGAAAGATAAAACACTCCAGAAATAGAGATTCTTCGGAGTTCTCCTCCCGGATGTTCGATTTACTGTGACAGACCAAAAGTCAAAATCACATTGATAACGGACTTATCTATCAATTTCCCTCATTTGATGGGTTAGCCTTAGCCGACATTTGCGCCGGAGCATTTGCGCCGCCGACACTTGCGCCGCCGACAATTGCGACTCCGACTTTTACGCCGTCGACTTTTGCGCCGGAGCATTTGCGCCGTCGACATTTGCGACGCAGACTTTTGCGACGCCTACTTTTGCGCCGCCTCTAGAAATACGATTAAATTTTGCAAAACGATGTAAAATAAATCCAAGTTATGATTATTATTTATCAAAATTAAAATTATTAACCATATGAATAAATAAAATTGTTAAATAAATGTTATATAAAAATCCCAAGCATCAATAAACCCAATCATCCAATCCCTTGTTGTTAAACGATATCGTAATGCTTGAGGATGAGCCAGCCATGTTGAACCATTGCGCGCATTAGGATTCTGTTGATGAATTCCATTGATTCCTTTTTCGTTAATTAAGGATTGCTTAATTTGTATGATGTCCATCTTTTGGAAATAGAAAATTATTCACCCTTTTATTAGTTAATGATATGAGTAATAATTCGGTCCAATAATTTTTTTTAATAAACAATAATTCGTATTCTGTTGGTGGCGCAAAAGTAGGCGTCGCAAAAGTCTGCGTCGCAAATGTCGACGGCGCAAATGCTCCGGCGCAAAATTCGTCGGCGCAAAAGTCGGCGTCGCAAAAGTTCCGGCGCAAATGTCGGCGGTTTTATCGTTAATTGTTTGAAAATGAATGATGGGCAAATAAATAATAAGAAGATTGTGCATTGGACAAATTTGAGTGATATGGGAATGGGAGGGGAATGGGAAATTGAATGGGTTTAATGGTGACAAATATTGAATGTTTGGGAGCGGAGATCGATAAGGAAACTTTGGATGGTTTTGGGCAGAGAAGAACAATTTGATAGCCTAAACGGGGCGAAAAATCGAAGCAATTTGTTTTATTCATTTTACTGATAATGTAAAAAGTTCAATCCATAAATTCCCTTTTTGGCCAAACCTCCTACCTTTATTCTTCATTTTTTAAACCAAAAAGATCCTTTTATCATTATTCCGGGATAAAGATCAAATTAAAATTACCAACTAGCATGTTCATTTTCCACTATAAAATAAATCAAATCCATTATAAAAATTAATCAATTAATTAAAACCAGAGATAGGCCAGCATAGACAGACTATAGACTTTAGTTTAGACCCAAATTTATTGATAAGCCCCATATTCTTATAACTAGAGGAAGTCCAAAGTCGGTTACGGTTTGAGAAAATAGAAATTGGAAATTTTGCTCAATATAACCGAAAATAGGAGAAACCGAAAACTGACATTTTTCAAAACCGAAAACCGGGTTTTCTAACCGAACACTTTTGTAAGATTGTAAGTAAAATCGACTTTGGACTATTCTACAACCAAACATAATTTATTGATATTAGCAATAAAATCTTATCCAGTCTCTCTAGGCCCATAGCCTTTTCCCTGACCTATCATAATCCTATTCCCGACCAATTATTTACCGTTAAAAATTTTTATCAATTCAATTTTTAGCCTCATTTTTGTTACTAAGATTTTCATCTGGGACAATCACTCAAATGGGCACCCCATTCACTGCTGAGGACCAATTAGTGAAACGATCATTATTTTCCTCAATTTTGGGCGTTGCGAATCGACTTCGAACCACTTCAAGGGATAATGGCACAGGCAATTCAGGCAATGAAAAAGCCCAAGAGCAATTTGGTCATCAGAATTTTGGTAATATTTTTAATTCATTTTAAAGCTAGACTAGTTTTTGGAAAACGGAATTACGGTATTCTTTCTATGTAAAATTATAAAAGAAAGGGGGATTAAAATTTCCCATGGGACAAAATCAATCATTAGGAAAAAGTTAAAAAAATGCAAACTAAATTTTTCCGGAAAAGGTGCAAATTAATTCTTTCCGAAAAAAGTGGAAACAATTCTTTTCGGAAAAAGTGCAAATTAATTCTTTCCGGAAAAAGTGCAAACTAATTCTTTCCGGAAAAAGTGCAAATTAATTCTTTCCAGAAAAAGTGCAAATTAATTCTTTCCGGAAAAAGTGCAAATTAATTCTTTCCGGAAAAAGTGCAAATTAATTCTTTCCGGAAAAAGTGCAAATTAATTCTTTCCGGAAAAAGTGCAAATTAATTCTTTCCAGAAAAAGTGCAAATTAATTCTTTCCGGAAAAAGTGCAAATTAATTCTTTCCGGAAAAAGTGCAAATTATATCTTTCCGGAAAAAGTGCAAATTAATTCTTTCCGGAAAAAGTGCAAATTAATTCTTTCCGAAAAAAGTGGAAACAATTCTTTTCGGAAAAAGTGCAAATTAATTCTTTCCGGAAAAAGTGCAAACTAATTCTTTCCGGAAAAAGTGCAAATTAATTCTTTCCGGAAAAAGTGCAAATTAATTCTTTCCGGAAAAAGTGCAAACTAATTCTTTCCGGAAAAAGTGCAAATTAATTCTTTCCGGAAAAAGTGCAAATTAATTCTTTCCAGAAAAAGTGCAAATTAATTCTTTCCGGAAAAAGTGCAAATTAATTCTTTCCGGAAAAGTGCAAATTAATTCTTTCCGGAAAAAGTGCAAATTAATTCTTTCCGGAAAAAGTGCAAACTAATTCTTTCCGGAAAAAGTGCAAATTAATTCTTTCCGGAAAAAGTGCAAATTAATTCTTTCCGGAAAAAGTGCAAATTAATTCTTTCCGAAAAAGTGCAAATTAATTCTTTCCGGAAAAAGTGCAAATGAATTCTTTCCGGAAAAAGTGCAAATTAATTCTTTCCGGAAAAAGTGCAAATTAATTCTTTCCGGAAAAAGTGCAAATTAATTCTTTCCGGAAAAAGTGCAAACTAATTCTTTCCGGAAAATTGCAAGCTAATTCTTTCCGGAAAAAGTGCAAACTAATTCTTTCCGGAAAAAGTGCAAATTAATTCTTTCCGGAAAAAGTGCAAATTAATTCTTTCCGGAAAAAGTGCAAACTAATTCTTTCTGGAAAAAGTGCAAATTAATTCTTTCCGGAAAAAGTGCAAATTAATTCTTTCCAGAAAAAGTGCAAATTAATTCTTTCCGGAAAAAGTGCAAATTAATTCTTTCCAGAAAAAGTGCAAATTAATTCTTTCCGGAAAAAGTGCAAATTAATTCTTTCCGGAAAAAGTGCAAATTAATTCTTTCCGAAAAAAGTGGAAACAATTCTTTTCGGAAAAAGTGCAAATTAATTCTTTCCGGAAAAAGTGCAAATTAATTCTTTCCGGAAAAAGTGCAAATTAATTCTTTCCGGAAAAAATGCAAAATTATTTTCTTGATTATAAGTTCTATGGAGGATTAGAGGAGCAAAAATTATCAACTTATTTTTTTGTCAATTTTTTGATGAATTTTAAATTAATTTTAAAAATTTTACATTTATTTTGCCCCCAAGCAGAACATGAACAACCTTGCTGTTCCAGCCAACTTTTTGCTCAAAATGTACATCAACAACAAATGCCACCACCAATATCATTCGAACAGGTCCACAATTTATTCAAACATTTTGCTTGGAAAAAATAATAATTAATTATTTACGAATTTTTATTTTTTTTAAATTTTTTCCTCCATAAATTTTTAAAAATTTTTGAGAAAATTTACAAATAAATACACCAATAAATAAATTTTTTTGCTAAAATTTGCAAAAATATTTTTTAAATTTTTTCTTATTTATAAAATTTAATTTCAGCCTCAACAACATTCATCGATGCCTACGGCCCCAACATTTTCTCCAACAGACAAATTTCACTCAAATTCTTCACCCTCGGGCCAATCTTCACCGACCACTGCATTGGGCCATCAATTCGGCAGACAATTGGATTTGAATGAATTTTTCCTGCAACCAAATCAACCTACAATTGAAGTATTTGAACACCAACATTTCATTATTTGCTACGGGCATTCATTATATTATAAAATAATATTTTCCTAAAAATTCCCTCGTTCCAATAATAAGAAGCCTCAGGGCTTATAAATTTCAGGTTGGGAAAATGCAGGAAAATAAAATTTGCAAGAAATCAGAGCATATTTTTAATATTAATATTTTAATTCCATTATTGACAGATCGAACAGCAAGAACCACAACAATTTGTTCTCTCTGCTCAAAGTCAACATGAGATTTATAGGGAAATTGTGCGCGAATGCCAGGCATTTGAACAAAAGAAACAAAAAAGTGGCGATGAAAGAATGGAAAAAGTGACTAATCAACAAATTGTTCAAATGGAAGAGGTGAAAAATAGGGTCAAAATAAATTAAAGATCAAAACTACGATTATTTTAATATTACACAAAAAATTTTTTAGTCAATAATTTTTGTCCACGTTTCTTTAAATAGAATGGACTTTAAATTAAATGAAATATTAAAATGATAAAAAAGATTATTTTAGATTAGACGAAATATAAATTTTAATTAATGATTTAATTTAATTAACCCAATTTTTCGTTTCATTTATTTGATTTTTGAAAATTCGGCCAAATTATTTCCGCCCTAAATCATCTCCAAAAAATTAATTACCCAATGTCTAGTAATGATTAGTTTATGCTGACGAAATTCTCAAGGACAATGATGCAATCTAATTGAACATATATTAAATAGAAACTCAATATAAAATACCCGTATGATTTTTTTTATCAGTTCCATTCAAAGGCTCAGCAGATCACGTTCGATTTTATTTTTCAAAAGTTTTATATTTTTTATATTTTGGATTTTTTAACTAAAAATTTCTTAATATTAGAGAAAATTTTTAAAAAAAATTTAAATTTTTAACTCTAAAAGTTATTATTTAATTTTAAGAGAAATTTAAAATATCTAAATATCTAATTTCCGAAATGGATTTATTGGATTTAATAAAGGAAGAGCATCGAATTGTGTCGGCCGCATTGGAAGCATTGCCTGCAGCTTTGGTCGCAAATTCGCCATTGGCAAATTCCCTCAATATTAATTCCAATGAATTCCAACAAGAACAAGAGCAAAGGGTGAGGTTGCTTTGAAAATTGTTTTTAATTTTGACGGAATCCTCCTAATATTATTTAGCTCCAAGTCAATCTTCTTTCTATGGCGCCTTCTCCTCCATTGTCAATTCCTTCCAATGCCCAATGGCTAGGGGGCGCAATCAATGGTGTGGGTGGCGGCCTTTCCCTGGAACATTTGGTCAAAATTATGGTGGCCACCGTGCGCGAAGTGACTGGATCCGGGCAACAAAAGTGAGTAAATATTTAATTATTTAAATTAATAATTATTTATTAATTTTTTATTTTATTTTCAAACACTAATCTAAAAATAATTTCAGAAAATCGAAATCGGAAGAAAATGATAAAGAAAAAGAAGAAGAAGAAGACCAGCAAATAACAAAGGGAAAAACGGCGAATATTGTCGAAGAATCGGCTGAATTAATTTTGGAAAGGCGAAGACAACAGGTAAAAATGAAAATTGAAATTTAACCCTAAATCCGTCTAATCTCTAATACCATTTTATGTGTTGTCAATCGTTTCTTTATCAAATTAGAATTCTAAATTAAAACTTTAAAATCCATAATACGTATAAACTCTTTTAAAACCCCTCCCTTTATTAATTTCCCATTCTCGATTTTGAGGACCCGTAGCTCCTAGCCGGGTGTTTTAAATTATTTTTTAATTCATTTTAAGTTCCCAAAGCTCTATAAACTAAAAATGTCAATAGTTATACCCCAAATTTCCCAATTTTTGGGAGGTTGGAAAATAATTTCCCCAGAAATTTTAAAATAGTTTATACGGTATAAAAATTTTTTCAATTATCAAAATTTGTTTGTACAGAACAATGCGGCCGCTGCTCGATACCGAAAACGTCAACGCCAAGTGGAAAGTGGCCTCACAGAAGAATTGGCCCAATTAGAAAGACGAAATTGGGAATTACGAGCGGAAGTGGCAAAGTGTCGGGCCAACATTGAGGAGACCAATGCCATATTAAAAAGAAATAGAGAGAGGGTAAATGAATAAAATTTTGCAAATTATTTATTAAATATATTTTGAAAGTGCCATAAAGTTTCATTTTTATATTAGTAGTATATTTATTTTTTATTTATAATTATATATTTTTAGCTAAAAATAAAATAAAATTTTTTTTTTGGAAAAAAAGGTGGGGTTTAAAGTCAACTATTACCGAATTTTATTCTAGCAAATATTTAGAAACTTAAAATTATTTAAATTACCCCCCCCCCCCCCCCCCCTCCTAATTATATAATTCATTTTGAACAATTTTCCTTCCAATCAAAATCAATTTATTTCCTTTTCTCCACTAAAAATTTACCATCTACTACAAAAGAGTTGGGGAAACATTCTGATATATTCACTCTTTAATTTAATGCAAAATAAATATACTACCAATTTTCCCTCAGAAATTTTTTTCCAGAAAATTTTTCTCATAAAAATTTTTCACTCCAAAATTTTTTTCGATAATTTTTCTGAAATTTTTTATTACCAAATTGTGAAAATTCCTTAAAATATTGACAAAAACGTTGCTAAAATTTTCTCAAGAAAAAGAATTTTATTCTTGGTCTATTTTTTCATTAGCAAAAGAGTAGAAAAAATACCCTCTTTAATAATAATAAGCTATTTGAATAATTTCCCCTTTTTAAACCAATTCACTTCCTTTGTTATACAAAATTGATTAAAATTCTACAAATCAATTTTATTAAACACTAAACAGCATTGAAAAAAATAATTATGATCGCTCAAAAAATTGTATTATGATTTCCATTTTTATTATTGTGTGTTTTCATCATCTCCTTCCTATTTAAATATTCTCATCTCCATCAATTTCATTCATTCAATTGCCACTTTTGGTGCCAAATATGTTGTTCAGCTGATTATTAACTCTGGAAAATATAAAATGATGTGTTTAAAATGAATATTTAATTTTAGGGTAAATTCCAGTTCTTTTTATATACTATTTAATTAATACTGCATTTTCCCGAAAATAAAAATGGAAATGTCAAAAAAATCATTGTTCAAAAAAAAAAATATTTTTAAAAATTTATGTATTAAAAACCAAAGGTTCCATAAAAGGTTTTTAATTTAAAAAAAAAAATAAAAAAAAAACTGACCGAATAAAATTCACGTGTTTGTGGAGGTCGGCCAATTCAAAACTGCCAGTGTAAGTGCATGTCGATCGGAGTCCGCCCAGCAAATCTTGAATTGTGTCATTGATTGAGCCACTAAATTATAATATAATTACTAATTAGAGAGTGGATTTTTAGATTTTGACCCATTTTTATTTGTACCAGTTTTGATGAGAAAATAACAAAAATAAAAATGTTTTTGTGAGCATTTATTTCAAGTTTTTGATGTAATTTTTAGACTTATTTTACTTATTTTGGCACTTTTTGGGGAAAATTTCGTTTGAAAAATGCATTAAAATAGCAATAATCACTTATATTAATTATAGGTTCCCAAAATATATTTTGGTAAATTTCACAAAATCTAAATTTTGTGATGCAATTTTTACAATTAATAAAAATGCTTTCATTTTATTTTTTATAGTGTAAAAAATTTTAATTATAAAATTTTAATTTTCAATTATTAAATTATTCATTAAAGTTCATTTGGAAAATTTTTTGACTAGAAATACAAAAAGTGAAGGAAAACTTACCGACACGGTACCATAACACTCTTGCCCTCCGATGCTCGATATTCGGCCAGACCTCCGTGATGTTTTTCCTGTGCTGTTTTACTGGCCATTCCATAAAATTGTTTGAATTGTTTCCCGCTTTCATCCGTAATCACATCGCCCGGTGATTCCAAATGGCCTGCAAACATTCCGCCGAGCATACAAAAATCCGCGCCAGCACCAAAAGCCTAGAAACTCATTTTTTATATAATTAATTAATTTTAGAAAATTTTATTTTATAGAAAAATTAGCATTTTTACGACCGTAAACTGGGCCAAATGCTGTTCAAAAAATTTTTCTACCAGATAATTTTTTTGAATTATCTAAATTTTTAATAATTTTTTATTTTCTATTTTTTTTCAATTTTTTAACATTTTTTTTTGTAGTTTTCTAAACTTTTAAAATACATTTTGAAATTTTTAGCATTTTTAAATTTTTTGAATATTTTTTTGGTTTTTTCTAATTTTTTAATTAAATTTTTTTAAATTTTCATATTTTTAAAATTTCTGATTTTTTAAATTTTTTTGAACTTTTCAATTCTCTTTTGAATTTTCTAAAATTTGTAATTAAAAATTTTTGGACCTTTGCCACATCGCCTGCACAGGTGCATCTTCCGTCGCTACAAATGAGTCCATCAAATCGATGTGCCGCCTCCTCGCATTCCAAAATGCAACTGTGGAAAAAAAATATAAAATTATTTAAAATTAAATTTTTATTTTTTTCAAATGAATTTCAAAATATTTTTTCACAAAAAATTTTTTGTTAAAAAATGCAAAACAATTATGACAAAGTTTCTATTTCCCATAATTTTGGCCATGACAATTAAAATTAATTTTATTATTATAAATTGAATATTACCTCAATTGCGGATAGCCAATGCCAGTCTGAAAAATAAAAATGGATTAATATTTGATATGATTTAATTTTAACAAAATATTTTTATTCTTTCGTATCCGAGTGAAATGAAATTTCTCATCAGAATTTTGCCAACAATTTAAATTATTTTATTAAATTTTTTTAACGTTTTTATCCCTGATTATGAAGAATTAATTAGAAAAATGAGTTAGTGGATTTGATTGAAACATGGCAAAAAGGACTACTAAAAATTGGAAAAATTGGCCAAAATCGGGCAGTTTATTTTTTTGGGACAAATTAGCTAATTATATTTTTGATCAATTCTTTTGTTATCATAATACTTCTCGGAAAGAGTTTAACTTAATGGCATAAAAGATTTGTTCATAGCTTGAAGGATGGATTATGTATGAATATTATGCCGAATTACTCACCTTCATTCGAGTTAAACAAACACTGCCTGGTCCAATGCCAATTTTCACAATGTCTGCGCCGGCTGTCAGCAAATCCTCAACCATATCTCCGGTGACCACATTGCCGGCTAAAATGTGTGAAAAATAAATGTTTTTTACAGAAAATATTGGAAATTGATTTGCTGAACTAGCAAATTTCGGGAATCTCGGCTTCAAAGCTTCGTACAGACTCGAGCGCCAAGAATGGGTTCATCACTCGGTATGGTTGATTTAGTCTAGGAATTTTCAATTTCAAACTGGTATGACTTTGTTTTGAAAAATTAAACCGTTGTTTAAACCTAAACCGGTTTTGGTTTTACTAACATTTGCCAAAGTCTTATTTTGGGTCTGAAAATGAAATTTCATAGACCAAATCGACCATGCCGAATCGAATGAGCCTTTCGAATTTGTATGGTCTAGAAGCGAGATTTCTAGAATTCACTAGCCAAGAATTTAAAAAATTTAAAATTTATTAATGGAGGACAATTTTTAACCCACTTTTTATTTTTTTTCATCAAAAGTAGATTTTGGATCTTCTAATAGACCAGAAACTGGTTTTATATTCTACAAAGTACAAAACAATTTATAGATATCATTGGCATGCATATTTTGACACATACATTTTTTAGTTTAAATCGAAATTGAGCGAATTAAACTGTTTAAACCATATTTCCCAAAACCTGACATTTTATATACCATTCGATGCGTCTGCGTCTTAATGAAATCTACAAATTTGTATAAGGTTTGTAAGGTCTAAAACCGATTTCTGATTTATTAGAAGTCTCAAAAACTACTTTTAGGGTGAAAAAGTTGGATAAAAAATTTTAAAAAAGGTAAAAAATATTTTTCCATTTGCCAATTTCCAAAATTTTCTTTAAAATATTCATAAATTTTTGACCTACCCATGATAATTTTCTCCGGGAATTCATCGCGAAGTCGTTGAACTGTATCCACGAAGAATGTGGAATATCCGTTTGCGACATCCACACAGATCATTCGCATAAACTGTCCTATTTCAGAGTTGCAAAGTTCTCTGACTTTGGTCAAATCATCGGTCGAAGTGCCCGATGTGATTGCCAAATGTTTGAGGATTTGTTCCTATAAAAAAATAAAATTAATATTTAAATATGAATAATAATTGAATTTTATTTGGCAAAAAAAAATTAAAATGGCGAAAAATTTTATAATCGTGAAATGGTTTTAAAATTAAATATATCAAATCGATTAATCTCTTCAAGACGTAATTTTTGATAATGATCTGACAATTAAGAAATTTTCAATTTCAACCAATAATCTAAAGATGGTTCAGGTTCAAACGGTTTAACCCTTAATTTTTTGACTTCAAAAATTATATAATTTTTTTTAAAAATGATATAATTTAAATACTGAAATTAACATTTATTTTTAATTTTTCTCAAAATAATTGAAAATAGGAGACAGCTTTTTTGAAAAATCGAATTCAGGATTTTGTGTTAAACCGAATTTAATCTATTTAATAGAATCGTTTTGAAGAGATCTATCAATTAGGTATATGGGTTGGTTTGTGATTTAAGAAAAACTTATCTTTTTTTTTAACCATTTTCAATACTTTTTGTCTTTAGTTTTTTTTCTGGCAATTATTATTTTAATTAAATACATTGTTTTCGGCAGGTGCTGAACCAAATCGAGCCATCCAATCACTGGGCCTAATTTTTAAATAAATTATTATAATGAGGAAAAATATTCGGCAACAAACTTGAAATGTTTGGGCACGGCAGACATAATCTGAAATGAAAATAAAAATTTTTTTTGGTATTTTTTCAATCATTTTTTTAAAAAATTTTTCTAAAAATTTTCAAAATTTTTTAACTTAATTAAAAATCTTTTTCGATAAAATCAAATTTTTTAAAATAATTTTACAAAACCCAAATACTTTGTTTTTGGCCAAAATCTCCGCAACATCAAAATTGACAACCGAATCCATGTTCGAGGCAATGATTGGAATAACGCCGTCCAAGGCATTGCGAGCATGTTTGAATGTGAAGCTGTGAAAAAAGTGAAAAGTATAAGAAATTTTTAAATAAAATTTATGGGATAGATTTCTGCTTATCAATTGCTCAATGCTAAAATTCGTCGATGATTTACTTTGTATTATAGTTTTGAAGTTTCAGTAAAAGCCGAAGCTCAAAAATTGTTAGAAATTTATTATTTAACTTTTCGATGTATTTGCATGTTTCATCACAAAAGTGGTTTAAACATTTAATCAAACCATGTTTTTTGCTAGTTTGTAAATTTATATTTTAAACTAATTTTAGGTGTCTTCCAATTCCAATAGATTAAATCACAAATATCAATGATTTTTGATTTAATCATGGTTGAAAGTTCTGAACCATTTTTCAATTTTATAGTGGAAAAAATTTTAAAATTTTTTGTCCAACAAAATTTCCATCTGTATTTTAATTTCCAGCTAATTTTGTGTAAATTTTAATCAACAAAACATAATAATAACCTTCTTGTCAACTGCACTTCGCTACGCGATTGCAATTTACTTCGACGCGGCACTATCAATACATCACTAAAATCCAATTTGATGTCATTCGAAACTTTTGTAGCCATCGCGCACAATAATTTGCTTTGTTGTTTTGTTTTTTTACTTTCTGAAAAAATTAGATATATAAATTTCTGGAAATTTTGCAAAAATATTTTTCGTTCTTTTTCAATAGAATCGTTGAAGGAATAGAAAAAGCGCTTCCATTTATTTAGACAGAAATATAAAAGTGGCTCTTTTATAGTTCCTGCTTCCTATCCACAATGGGAAATATTTAAAATTGCGAAAAAAAAATTGAAAATTGCGAAAAGAGTATTGAAAATTGCGAAAAGTTTATAACGGTTTATTGGTTTGTCCAAAATTCACAAACTATATACCATTGGTTAGAGCTCATCAAGACGCATCGAATGGTATATAATTTGTCATGGTTTAATTGGTTTTGAACCAAACCCCATTAAGCGGTTTAAGTGGTTTAAAACCCTTAATTTTCATCAAGCCACGACAAAATATATACCAATCGACGCGTCTTGACGAGATCTATCGATTGGATATAATGTTTGGGGGTCTAGAACAAACCACTAAACCGTTATAAACTTTTCGCAATTTTCAATACTCTTTTCGCAATTTTCAATGTTTTTTTCGCAATTTTCAATGTTTTTTTCGCAAAATTAAATACCATCCTATCAACAATTATGAGTCTCTTAAATATTTATGAGTACGATGAAAATTTATGCGTCCAATAAAATATTTTAATGAGTCCCAAAAAATACAAATTTAATTTAACCCTAAATTTAAACCTTTCCCTACCCCAAACCATCAGCAGGAACTACCCTAAATCAAATCTTACCTTACTCTAAACTTGGATTGGGTAGGCTAGGTGCAGGATAGGATTTAGAATAGGGTGGGATTAGGTCTAGGCTCTAGGGCTATTCGGGATGGATAATAGAGTAGGGCATTTTAGGTTTTGGGCGCATAAAAACCCCAAACCATCAGGAACTACCCTAAATCAAATCTTACCTTACTCTAAACTTGGATTGGGTAGGCTAGGTGCAGGATAGGATTTAGAATAGGGTGGGATTAGGTCTAGGCTCTAGGGCTATTCGGGATGGATAATAGAGTAGGGCATTTTAGGTTTTGTGCGCATAAAAATTGATTCGACAAGGAAATGTAAAAGAAAACCAAATAAAATGTAATGTAATCTAGAAACAGAGCGGAAATTATTGGTTTATTGTAGAGATCGGCAAAATGGAATTTCCGGATTGGTTAAATTTAGGCCGGATCCGGCAAAAATCTTCGGATTTAGCCGGATTTTTAAAAATCTCATTGACGTGCCGGATTCCGGACCGGATCGGGTTATAAAATTTTTTCTCCGGATTTCGGATCCGGTAAAAAATGGCAAAAATGGCTCTAGTTTATTGGCCTCGACAAAATATTTAAAGAAATTAAAAAGATGATCAAAACCACAAATATTCAAGGAAGGATGCGGTAAAATTACCCAATAAATTGTTGATAAAGAAGAGTAACAAAAAATTTTATTAAAATCAATCGATCATCAGCAGTGTTTTTTATGGGATATTTATTGAGATGGACGTAGAATACTCCGGTTCTTGAATTTTTTTCTCCCCTTCTTCTTTCCAATGTTCTCCTCCTTTTGGATAGCGAGCAACAAAGTAGTAATTAGTAACCCCCCATCCATTGTCCCTATTTTTGCGGTATAATGCCAAAATTTCATTGGTTCGCACATTCTCCTGAGTAAATTCGTCCAAATTTTGGCTGGTGTAAAAATTAATCATAAAGTTGGATGGTGAATTTGAATTGGAAAATTCCTAAAATAATTAGTTAAAAAATGAATTTTTTTTTCAATTAACCTCATTGATTCGACCAATAAATTTTTCATCATATCGGCCGATTTGCAAAAACTTTTGTTTTCCATTATTTGGTTGTTTTGTCAGCCAATTCAGAATTGTATCAATTTCATCAATATCATTGTTCGGAATGTGGTCCCAATTTCGAATAAATTGAATATTGTCGATAATTCCAGGGAAAATTTTATTGAAATCATTCAAACGAAGCTTATTAGGCCACCATCGAAAGAGGAATATTTTTTGGGACAAACAATCCATCAAAGTGCGCACTGACTCAATGTGTTGTTTTTTGCTCATCATTATTTTGAAGAGTTGGCAACTTTGGAGCAAATTTGCAATGCTTTTTAGGAAATTCACAACCTCGTCATTCAAAAAGCTAAATTTGATCAAATTTATATTGGATGGTATTTAATTTGCCGAAAAAAAACATTGAAAATGCCGAAAAGTTTATAATGGTTTAATGGTTTGCGTTTGTCCTAGACCCTCAAACCTTATACTCAATTGATAGATCTCGTCAAGACATGTCGATTGATATATATTTTGTTGTGGTTTATCAAAATGAAAGGTTTTAAACCACTTAAACCACCATACGGGTTTTGGTTCACAAACCAAAAACCGTTATAAACTTTTCGCCATTTTAGATATTCCCAATTTCTATTTGTTTTGAATATTTAATTCAAACTTTATTTCAATTCGTTGGATGCCCAAAATATAATCCAGTGGTGGAATCGAAGCAATTGGAATAATCTCATCTCCTTGCCCACACGAATTTACATTATTGGATATATGCATCAGAGCTCGAAAATTTCCCAATTCCATATGGGCTGCAGAAATCCGCAAATAAGCAATTTTATGCGGTTTCACATTTCCGTGAAGTTTTGGCCAACAAAGTTGTCGGAATGTTTCGCTTGCGGTGCTCATTGAAGAATTGGCCAATTCTTTTCGATTAATCCAGGGCAATGTTTCGAATAACAGCCAATTTTTGAAACATCTAAATAAACATTATTTTAGGCTAATGGATAGTATTTGGGTTTTATACTTTTTGGATTTGGGTTTTCCTCCATCCATTGGTTGCGAAGCTTGAATGGCAACATTTGATTCTGACAAGTTTTTCAGCTGCATAAATTTGGAAATTTATTTAATTTTTTAAAAAAATGAATCTAATAAGCAAAACCTGCGAATTTTCCGCCTTCAGCGATTCATTTTCCCTTTCCAATTTGTCTATTTTCTCAATCAATTCAGCATTTTTTGCTTCCAATTTTCTAACCATTTCCTTCAATTCATCAAAAAGTTCATCAGACATTTTTGTTAATTTCAGCAGCTGTGTTTAAAAATAATTATTGCCGATAAAACTAGGCAATCGGCAATAGATGTTGTTGTTGATTTCTGGAATTATTAAAATACTTTAGTAATCATTAATCAAATATTTAGAAAAATGAAATGAAAAATATTCAAGCACAATGGATATGACAAAATTAGCCAATCCAATAATCATTTAAACATGGACAAAAAATACAATTTTTCATTGTAAAAATAAAATCGATTTTATAAAGGCAATTTAAAATAGGATGGTATTTAATTTTGCGAAAAAAACATTGAAAATTGCGAAAAAAACATTGAAAATTGCGAAAAGAGTATTGAAAATTGCGAAAAGTTTATAACGGTTTAGTGGTTTGTTCTAGACCCCCAAACCTTATACCCAATCGATAGATCTCGTCAAGACGCGTCGATTGGTATATATTTTGTCATGGTTTGGCCAAAAATTAAGGGTTTTAAACCACTTAAACCGCTTAATGGGGTTTGGTTCAAAACCAATTAAACCATGACAAATTATATACCAATCGACGCGTCTTGATGAGCTCTATCCAATGGTATATAGTTTGTGAATTTTGGACAAACCAATAAACCGTTATAAACTTTTCGCAATTTTCAATTTTTTTTTTCGCAATTTTAAATATTTCCCATTTAAAATATATTCATCATCATCAATGTTTTATGCGTCAATATTTATTGAGATGGATGTAAAATTGTGTGCTTGATATTCTTGAATTTTGTTCTGCCCTTGTTCTTTCCAATGTTCTTCTCCTTTTGGATAGCGAGCAAGGTAATATTTATGATAATCGTCGTCCCAGCCATAGCTTTGGTCCATTCCTTTGCAGTAAAATGTCAAAATTTCGTTGGTTCGCACATTCTCCTTCTCTTGAGTAAATTCTTCCAAATTTTGCTGGGACCAAAAATTAATTAGAAAGTTGGATGATGAATTTGAATTCGAAAATTCCTAAAAATATTTATTAAAAAATTAATTATTGTTTTCAATTTAACCTCATTGATTCGACCAATAAATTTTTCACCATTTTGGCGGCCGACTGCCAAAAACTTTTGATTTCCATTATTTGGTTGTTTTGTCAGCCAATTCAGAATCGAATCAATTTCATCAATTTTCGGAATACGGTCCCAATTTTGAATAACCATCGGTTTTTAGCCATAACTCGGTGAATATTCAACATTGGGCAATGCTTTTGATATCATTTTGTAGATAATTTTATGCCTAAAATAAAATGCTTTAAATAATTCCACAGTGCAGCTTTACCACCCGCGGCACCAGATCGTTTCGTCCGCAAATGTGGTAAACGCGCCCAAAAATATACCAGGCATGACCACGGCTACGGCTAAGCCGCGGTTAACCGCGGCTAGCCGCGGCTACGGGCGGCTAACGGCTACAAATTTTGAAAATTTGACGGCTAAAGGGCGGCTAACGGCTATAAACCCATAGCCGCGGTTAGCCGCGGGATAGCCGCCATCCACAAATTTTCTATTTTTTAAAGAACTTTTCTTAAAATTCCCTCCATCAATATTTATTATTTTTTTAATTTACAAATTTTTGACATTATTTTAAAATTTTTGGTAAATAATTTGCAAATTTTTCCCAGCGGGATAATTTTTTGCCTATTTTTTCTTTTCTGGACTATTTTTTAAAAATTATTTTGATCAAAAAAATTTTTTTCTAAAATACGGCTAACCGCGGCTAGCCGCGGGCGGCTACGGCTATAAAATTTCAAAAAATAGGCGGCTACGGGCGGCTACGGCTATGAAATAGCCACGGCTAAAACGGCTACGGCTATAGAAAAATTGTAGCCGTGGTCATGCCTGAAATATACAGCACAATCTGGAAAAAAATGCTTTATAAAAATTCCCGACAAATTTTAATATAATACATTAATTTTTTAAATCTTTTGCATTGATTTTTAAGACTTTAAATTGGAATGAATAACAACGAACAAAAAATCGATGAAATTATTACAATTAAAAATGTGGAATTAGAAAATGAAGAAAAGGAAGTAAATTTATTTTCTTTTAATCATTTTTAAAATTCATTCAATTTAGTCATCTTTTTCAATAGGCAAAATTGAATCATCTGATGAGAAAATTGAAAAAGAGCAGCAGAAATCTAAGAAAAGGTTTAAAAATAAAATTTATTTTTTATTTTAATTTGAACAGTATTAAATTCGGTGGTTGGCTTCCGGATATGTTGGATTGGTTCAAACGACCAGAATTGGCTCAATCCCCATTGAGCACTTCCTCATACATTTTAAATCGATATTGTTGGCCAAAATTACATGGAAGAAAAGTGAAAGCACACATTGTCCAGAAATTGACATTTCTACGTGGATGGGATAATGCGGGGAATTGGTATAAAGTTTTGGAAAAGGACGACAAAATTTTGATTCCAATTGCCAATATAAATCCACCCGAATATATCATCGGATTTAAAAATATTTTTTTCTGGTAATATTTTATGGTTACTATTTTTTTTGCAGAAAAACAGTTTTTTGGAAACTGGTTTTAGACTCCACAAACCTTAGACCATTTTGTAGATTTCATCGCATTGAATGGTATATAAAATGCCAGGTTTTGATCCACAAATTAAAGAATTTAAAACCAAAAACTGGAAAAGTGGTTTAAACGATTTAATACTCTAATTTTGACAAAAAACATGACAAATTAAATACAATTCGATGCCTCTCGATGAGATCTATAAATTGGTATAAGGTTTGTTGGGTCTAAAACCAGTTTCTGATTTATTAAAGTCAAAAAACCGTTTTTTCTCCAAAAAATATTATCAATAATTTATATTAAAAAGTTGGAATAATTTTTTGAGCATAATTTTTCATTAGGTTTGTGGACAATCGAGTTTTACAGTTTGTGCAGGCAATTCTTCCTGTGTTCAAGGAGGAAAAGGTCGAAATAAAATGCCGAAATTTTGGGAACAATCCACAACATATTGGATCAGTGGAAAATCTGTTAGCAATTTTTGCTCCAAAAACAAACAAATTGGAAATTTGTGAAGCAGTTTACAACAATTTGGCCAAATCCATCCAGCAATTTCAATCAATTTGTTTATTTAAATGCAACAGTGAAAATGAAGTGAATTCAATTGTGAAATGGTTGATTGAACCAAGAGAAGATGGAAAGCCGAAAATGCTCGAAATTGAATTCAAATTTAATTCTTATGCGGATTCATTAATTGATCGCATAAAAGAGGTAAACAAAGGATACTAATTTTTTACCCAAAAAAGTATTTTTACCCAAGTTTTTGATTTTTTATAAATCAAAAACCGGAACCTTATAATAAGTTGAATGGTATATAATTTATCATAATTTGGTCAAAATTAAAGGGTATTAAACCATTTAAACCATCTCATGATTTTTGGTTTTAAACACTTTAATTTAGGGTCAAAAGCTGACAATTTACATACAATTCGATGCGTCTCGATGAGATCTACAAATTGGTATAAGGTTTATAGGGTCTAAAACCCTTTTTGATTTATTAGAAGTTAAAAACTACTTTTGAGTAAAAAAATACTCGTAAATTGTAAATTGAAAAATTTGGGGAAAAAGCTGAAAAAATCCAGCCAAAATTAATTCATTTTGTTCCTCTCTATTTTAGAGTTGAGTTTAAAAAATTTTTTTCAGCTAAAACAAAACTTTTTTGATTAATTAAATTCCTAAATACTTTTTTTATAAAAATTGTAATACAAATATTTCCATTTTACATTTCTTCTTTAGGCTTTTTTAAATTCAATTGAACCGCCGGTCAATTTTATTATTTGGATGCGTTCCAGGACATCATTACTCTATTTTGATAGAGAAGAAGAAATTTTCAAAATTGAGAATGAAAAAACGAGAGAAATACTCAAATTGTACAATAAGTCTTATGATTATGAAAAAATACTTATTCGGCACAAAAAAGATGGTGAAAAAACACCAAGAGATGAATGGGAGGAAGAATTTAAGCGAGAATCGAAAACAACAATTTGGATTATGTTGTGAATTTCTTTCAAATATTCATCAATTTGTTTACTATTAAATCATTTTTAATGGAAATATAATGAATTAACATTTTTTTAAATGAATTTGTTTGGAACAGTTTTTCATCAATTGTTTTTTTTTATAATTTTGAATTGTAATATTATTTTAAAATATTATATTCATTTAAAGGATGATTTTTTGTGCTAAATTCTGGAAGTAAATTATATTATTATTTTGTATTTTCATCCTTTTTATTTTGAGAGGTGAAAAAAAAACATTTTTGTTGGTAAAAAGAGTAATTTTGTAACTAAAAAAATATTTTCCTTTTGATGTGAATATATTCTAATAATCGCTAAATAATTTCATTGAAAAAATCTGAATAGGTAAAATTTTTTACGCGCATCATAAATATAATTGCATAACATTAATGTACAATACTTTTATTATTATTATTATCATAATATTCCATCCATCAACAGAAAAATTATTCATTAATACAATATCTTCATCAATTCATCCATCAAATCAAACCCGCGCTTCACTGGGAGTGGGGAGCAAAAATAGAATAAAATGAGAACTGAAAATGGAAACATTCATAAGAAAATATGATTAATAATAAAAAAGAAAAATTTATAATTATTTATTAATTTATCCATAAAATCATTTAATTTAATTACAAAAAATAGCGCCAAAAATATAGCATTTTTGAAACCAATAAATGTGGCGAAATTGGGCTTATTTTTTATTTATGCTGCCTAAATCTTAGAACATGATTTTTCAGTACAAAAAATTTTGGCTAAGTAAATGATTTTATGGTCTGAAAATTTAAAAAAAATTAATTTTAATAAATATTATTAAAATAATTAATAATTTACCTCAAAGTTGTTGATCTCCTTCATCCTCCTCCTCATCTTCTTCATCACTTCCCATTTGAATCATCGCCGTCGAATCATCAAATTCTTCATTTTTTGACGATGTAAAAAGTGATTCCAAATGAGATTGCCTCTTATTGTTATCGCATTGTTGCTTTTGGCAATCATAATTTATTGGCATTTTCCCACATTCATTCCCATTTGGAATTGTTGCCATTTTTGAGTCCTCATTTTTGGTATTGTTTTGGGTAATTATGTTGCTAAAACTGTTCCTCAATTGAAGCGTGCTATTACTATTGCCGAAAATTGTTCTAAAATTTTAATATTTTAAATTTTAATTAATTTAATTTAACAATACCTGTTAAATTCCTCTTTGCTGCCCATTGATTTCCTCTTCATCGCATTCGCAATGGTCATATGCCCATTTGGGGCACCCGAATGGGTCCAATGGTTAAGCAATGTTTGTTGATGATGATGAGGGCCTAATAAATAAGGAAAAAATTATTTAAATTTTTTAATAAATTTTAAAATCCTTAACTCATAATTTCCAAATGAATTTCTTTCAAAAATTTTTTCTTTCGGTAATTTTCATTGAAAAATAGGGATTGACCTAATTTCAGTAATATTTTGGCGAAATAAAATATTTAATTTTTAAAGTCATAATTTTGGATAATTTTATAGGAAAATTAGGGAAATAAAAATTTTATTCAAATGTAAAATTTTTTTATTTAAATTTTTACTCTTAATATAAATATTAAATATAAATTTCACCTCCTCCAATTGTGCCATTCCCATTTGCCTTTAGCATTGTAGAATTATCGTCCGGCTGAATATTCGTTGTCAATGTTGTTGTGGTTGGCTCATGTTGGCGCATTTGAAGTTGGGTGTTCAACAAACTATATTCAATGTATTAATTAAATAATTATAAGTATTTATGAAATCACCCATAAAGAATCCAATTTGTGGCGGAGCCCAAATATGGAAGTAAATGGACACAATAAATAATGAAAAGCAACAAATCGGAGGTGGATTCCGACCGGCCATCATCCGCAAAAACACTCATCCAAATGGCATAGAGAACAGAACACCTTTAAAAAATTGGAATTTTATATTAAATTAATATTAAAATGAATTTTGAAAAAATTTGCAAAAATAATTTTTAATCAAATTAAAATTAATTTAATGCCATTTCCTAACCAATATGGAGTCCAACAAATAAAATAGAGGACAGCAATCAAAATTGTGTAAATTGTTATTCGGCGCAAAGGGATTCCACTTCGTAATTGTCTGCAAAAATTAATTAAAATAAATAAATTTACTTCCCAATAATTTTTCTAAATTATTACTTAGTATGCCGGTACAATTTTCGAATGAGCCGAGAATTAAAATAGACAATCAAAACGAGTGGAACCAAATAGCCAAGAAAAAATGTGCTGGATGTGAACCTGCAAAAATAATTTAATTAATTTAATTTTATTTAATATTTATTAGATTTTAATTTAAAAAATTTACCAATAAAATACGAGGGGTGGCAGCATGTCAGAACATCTTGAATAAAAATAAAATTTAAAATAATATTTAAAAATAATATAAATAACTTAAAAAAGATCAAATATAATAAGTAAGAAAATTATGGCCAAAATCACTCACTTGTATACTCGAACCCTGGTGATGTTGACGATGCCCAATTTTTGATCGAGTTGCCGTAATTGATGAAGCTAATTTGATTAAAAATTCATTATTTATATTAAATGTGTTTGTTTACTAAAATTTCATTAGCCCTTGCATAAGTGAGCATTGGCAACAGTAAGAGGAAAGCCAATGTCCAGAGAGCTGAAAAATTTTAGAAAAAAAAATTAATTAATTTTTTTTTTAAATTTTACATATTTAAGAAATTAAATTTCGCAAATAAATTTATTTTAAATAAATAAATGTATATAAAGTATTTTTACCCACCCAAAATTGTGCAAAGTACAAATTTTCGTGAACGGAATTTGCGCTTATATGGATGACAAACGGCTACCCAACGATCGAAGGACATTGCCGTAATCAAAAAAGTGGACACAATTCGACCAACAGAACCGCAGATATGATGCCTTTTTAATAAATTAAAAAAAAATAAAATGAATATTTAATTTTATTACTAACAATTTGCAAATCGGTGTTCCAAACATCCAAAAGCCAATTATACTATCCTGAAAATTTTTTTAAATTTTATTTTTTATTTGAAATTTGAATTAAATTATTTTAAATTTTAATTTTTTAAATTTTAATTTTTTAAATAAATTCACTAACCAAAATTGCTGGAGGCAATGACAATGACATGAGAAAATCGACGACACAAAGGGCCTAAAGAAATGAAAAACGGAAAATAAAATACAAAAATATTCTTAAAATTGGTTGATTAAAAATTAACTAAAAGTTTAAAAAATTTATTTAAAGAAAGGATTAAAAATCTTATAAAATTTTAAATAATTATTTTAAAAATTGCTCACAGCAATATAAAGAATTGTGTTGTCCGTGCTTCTTTGCACATTTGGAAGACGAGAAGCGGTTGAAGATGGCTGACTCCCCTTCACAATGCCATAGATCAATGTGAGAACGGAGGCTAAAAAATGCATATTAAATTATTTTAAAATTAAAATATTAAAATTTTTTTCAGTGAAAATGATAAAAATTAATTTTTTAAAAATTTTTTAAAATAAAAATTTATAAAAATTTGAATTAAAAATTAATAAAAAATTTGAAATAAAAAATAATAATTGAATAAGTAAGTATCTGCAGACAAGCATATTATAGTTTTATTTATTATCATCTTCTATCTCCTATTAAATTTGGACGGTGAATTTTGTTGTAAATTTTAATTTTTATGGTCAAAATTAGGATCAATTCAGAGATTGATTGCATTGAAAAATTTGTTGGTAAATTTAAATCACAAAATAAAAAGGCTGACAATATTGATGGAAATGAAAAAGTTCGGTTTCTCAATTAAAATTAGAATTTGGACTGTACTTTATTCCTTTTACAAAATAATAAATAAGTATAATCCACATTTTATCGAACTTAAAAAATGCCCTCAAGAAAAAATAAAGCAGATAAAATAAAAGGGATAATATCTTTCGGGAATGCTTTTCTAATCAATCAGCAGAGGAGATTAATTGCTAATTATTTCCCATATTCACTTCTCCATTTTATTTCTATCACTTTGCGCAGTGCGCTTCATTTGCTCGCAACATCTAATAAATTTTCCCTCATTCCAAAATCCAAACGAGAATAAAGTTCCTTTGCTTATATTTTTATTCTTTGTGAATGGTTTCCAGCGGCTCAGTGGTCTAGTGGTATGATTCTTGCTTAGGGTGCAAGAGGTCCCGTGTTCGATCCACGGCTGAGCCCAATTATTTTTTTCATGGTAATTATTTATAATTATACTTATTAATAATAATTTTATTGTTTAAATTTATTTTTTAATTTTTTTAAATCAATTAAAATATAATTTTATTATTAAAATTTCCATTAAAAATTTATGACTATTTAAATTAATTGATATTTTAAAAATAAAAATATGAATAAAAATTAAAAAATTAAATTTAAAATATTTAATTAAAATAAAATTTTGTTTTTTAATTGGACACCAACCGTTGCCACAAACGCCAACAATTAAGCAAAGTGTGAAAATGATGACAACGGCGAGAACCCGAGGCTGAAGTTCCTTTAAAAAATTGAAAAAAATATTAATTTTTAAATTTATTTCCTCACCTGAATTGGTGGATAAACATTCCGGATGAAATATTCATCGCCGCCAGGGCATAATTGCGTTCCACGGGTAGTCAATGTACATGCGGTCCAGTCCATATTATTATTTTATTATTGGAATTTGAAGTTTATTTGCAAGTAATAAAAATGGGAGAATGAAAATTTATTTATTCTGGAAATTTTTAAATATCATTGCCCAAAAATGGAAAAATTAATATGAATGGAATAGCGTGAATAAAATTAATTTATAATTTTGCGACATCAATTAAAGGGATAATTAAATATCACAAAAAATGATGAAATATTATTGTTTGGAGGTTGCCAAATTTGGCTTTTTGGTAAGAGAAATTGGATGGAAGGAGTAGAAGTTCGGCAATGGCCTTTGGCTTTTTCTATTCAAAATATGTCTCATCCGGGTCCAATGAGTTCATCAGAACCAAAACCCCCGAAAAGAATGAAGAATGAAAGAGGGAAAGGGGGCCAATGGAATGGCAAAGGGGAAAATAGTGCCAATATGCCTTTGGCCTCCTTCACTTTATTAAATTAGCCAATCGGGGGTTGGCACACGACATTGCCAAAAATAAGATTTTTTGTGGGAGAGGAGGTGAATTGTTTTAGGTGTTGTCCTTTTTTCGTTCTTTGACTTTTCTATGTTTATAAAAACTTTTTTGTTTTCCTCGAGGGATTTGTGACGGAAATGTGACATTTTAATAATTTAATTTTTTGAATGGAAAAAATCAAAAATTAATAAAATTACTTTTAATCAATTAATAAAATAATCTAAAATATCTAAAATAAAATTATTAAAAAAAATAAAAAGATTAAAAAATTAAAATATAATTAAGGTTTTTAAAATAAAAAATATTAAAAAATAATTAAAATAAAAAATATAAATGTAAAAATAATATAAAATATTAATTAAAAAATTATATTTTATTTCCGTGCTTTCTAAAAAGAAATTTTAAAAATAAAGTGTTTTTATGTAATTTTTAATTTTATAAAAATGCTAGAATTCAAAACAAGTGAAAAAAAATATTAAAAAATTTAATAATAAAAATTAAAAATATAATTATAAAAATATATTTTATTTTCGACCTTTATGCTATCCAAAAATGAAATTTAAAAATTGATCAAGCGTAAATTTTTTATGTAATGTATTGTTTCATGAATTCACAAAAGATTATTAAAATGCAAAAATAAAGCTTTTCTCATGCTCATATTGGCTAAATTTGCGCAAATATATTTATTTCCTTCTTTGTTTGGCTTTGCATGGAATGTGCAATTTTATTTCCGAATTCCTGGTAAAGCCAATTATATTTTGTTGTTGCAATATTTTCGGAGAAAAGTCAAAAAAAAATATAATTTTAATTAAAAAATTTTTTGAATATTTTTTAAGGGAATTTCATGAATAAATTCCTTCATTATATAGTTTTTATACTGCTATTTTTCCCATTTTTCTTTTATGAAAATATGGCAAAATAAAATGCGACCGGAAACATATTGCGTGATTTATATGAAAAATCCAAAAAGGGGAAAATGAGAAATGAACAAAGTAATGCCAAAAATAGAACTTATTAAGCATTTTTGAATTAATGGAATATTGGTATTTAAAAGGTTACAATTTAATTCTGAAATTTTTTCTAAAATTTATTATTTATTTTGTCTGATTCTTTTTTTCATAATTGTACATTTTTTGGTATTTTTGAAGTTCTATGGAATTTAATTAAGAAAGTTGGATAAAAATGGAATAAAATTTCTAAAATTGACAATTATCTTTTTAATAGAATAGTTGGAATGTCAATTTTGGTAGGTCATCTCATCATAATCGACATTGGCAATTTAAATTGGCTCGAATTCCAAAAAAGAGTTTTGATGACTAGAAAGTTTTGCCTTTGCCTCGGTCGACTAACAAAAAAATATAATTGTCGGCTTTACGCCCCATATCCCGCCTCACTTTCCCAACTCCGGTACACACATATATTTATTTCATTATTGACGCCTTCTTTTCCATCCAAAAAATGGACCCAAAATTGGAAATTTGGAATATTTGAGTGAATTTGAGAGTTTGGGATGAGCTTCCCTTGGAGAAGTGAAAACGAATTTTGACGAAGAAAAATTATAGAAACTTATTGATGGGTTTTTGATGACGAAAAATGTTTATGGACATATAATTTGGTTTAGGAAAATTTTAGGACCTCAGTTTTAGGATAAAAGCTATGGGGAAAATTTAATTGGTACCAAATTTGACTAATTATTTGGTTCAAAAAATGCTGATTTTCTATAAAATTTGGGGAAAATTCTATTTTTTTGATGTCGAAAAATTGGTAATAAACATTCGGCCATATAATTTGGCCCTAGAAGTTTTAAGACCTTAGAATTAGATTTAAAATTAGATCTAAGACATCCGATTTCTGAGTATAAAGTTTAAAAAGTGCCTAATTTGCCCAAAATTATATGGTTTCAATTCAAAAATGGCTATTTTGACGCAAAAATTTAGTGATAATTCAATAATTTTTGGGGGTAAATTAATTATTATCCAAAGGCAATATAAGAAAGAGAAGAGAGAGAGGGAAAATTACAAAATGCCAACTATGGCAAAATTTTACGGTGTCTTAAAAATGTATTTCATTTTATTAATTTTATTTCTGCAAATAAACTGGAAATTAATTAGCAGGAAAAAGTGATTGATGGAGGAATTGAATGGCGTGAGTGTAAATTGTTGCCAGAAAAGCACAATTTAAATGCCATTTTTATTGGAATTTTAATTAAATTCAGTTTCAATTTTTATGTTATTTGTTTGCTGTCAATCAAGGAATATTTTGTGCAAATGTCAATGCAAAAATAGCCAAAAGATTTTCCTTCAAAAGTGCAAATTGTATTCGGTTGATATTTTTATAAATTAAAATTTCTTTTTAAATTGAAATAATATTTTTTTGCATATTTAAATTAAATTAAAAGCCCCCAAAAATTCTAAAAATATTTGAAAATTTTAATTTTTTGACAATTAAAAAAAGGATTAAATTATTTAAAAAAATAATTTGAAAAATTTGAAAATTTTAATTTTTTAAAATTAAAAGAATTAAATTAATTAAAAAATTAAAAAATATGAAAATTTTAATTTTAAAAATTCAAAATTAAAATACGAGAAAAACAAAAATTCCTATCTAAAAAAGAGTCCCAAAATTGGAGAAAAGGATGCGCCTGAGGCAAAAAATTCCTCAATTTTCTTTTTGGAGTTTTAGCAGCAGAAATCGCGGTAAAACAAATAAATAAAATGAGGAAAATGGATGGTTCCCGGAGGAATGGGGCAATGAAATTTGGAAGTAAAATTAATGCCCCATGGACTTGGAGGAAAGAGGGTTGGTGTCTGTGGGAGAATTTGAGGCACGGCACATTTCTTTATTCTAAAAGTTGTCTTTAGTTTAGTGTGAAAGTATGCAAAAATGCAATGACATTATTATAATTAAAGTGCAATTTTTTCGCTTTGAACTATTTTATTCGACAATTTGATGATAAAGCACAAAATAGAACTTCTTATATAATATCCCGTGGGACAATAAATTATTTTTCAATCCCTCAAAAATTGGGTGTCCAACTTCTTATTCTGAACATTTTTGAAGAAATTATAGTGGATTTTGTAGAGCTTTTGGGAACTGAGAAAATTTAATACATTTTTTTGAAGTTCACTCTGCTAGGAACCATAGGTCCTCAAAGTTGAGACTGGGGGATTATTAGAGGGATATTTTTTAAATTTTTCTGGTATTATGACATCCCTGCTTTTGATTGATGAGAAATCACATAAATAATGTTTTTAAGCATTTATCTCTTAATTTCTACCAATTTATCGTAAAATTACCGTCGTCTATAATTTAAAAGATTTTGATTGAAAAAAGCGCACCCAAAAATTACTATTCTCCAAGGATTCTTCTAAAATAATTTTAATTTTGCTGAATTTTTGAATGGCGTATTCAATTCCATCCCATTAAAACACAACGGCATCCCAAAATCCCATAAAATGGGCATCCATCAAAGAACTCCAACAAAAAACATTCATTTCGCCGCCAAGGGATTAATTAAACCTTCCTTTTTTTTCTATCCATCAAAACGATGGGCATGGGCATGGGCACTAATAAAAACCTTCTAACTCTAACGTTTTTTGGCTAAGAAAATGAAGCCGTGTCGACATCATTCTATAAGAGGAAGGCCCATTTTTTGGAAAGGACATTAAGAATTAAATTTGTCTTTTGTGGTCTAACGTCTAACTAATTCTAGAATTCTAAAAATGTTACATGAAAAAATTAATATTTTAACGTGAAAAATTACCACCTTTCTGTGGCCATAAATTGGGGATAAATGAAAATGAATGGATTTTAGTTTTGTTCAAAATTATGCATAATTAGAGCCCATAAATTGGTGATGAATGAGGATGAATTGGATTTTTAGGCGGAAATTATGAATAATAAAGTAGTTCCGAATTTATATGTATATTTATGTTTTTTAATATTTTTTGAATAAATTGAATTAAAATATTTTCCGAATTTTTGGAATATTTTAAAATAAATTATTTAATTTTTTTTTTACATTTTTAGTACCAAAATTTTAAAGCATAAAACAATAAATATTTTGTTTATAGGCGAAAAAATTTATGAATATTTTTTGGTAAATTTTTTCAAAAAATATGCATTTTAAACTACGAAATGGTGAATTAAATGTTATCATTGAAAGGAATGAATGTTATTGTGGAAAATGAAAAAAGAATTCAGTTAAAAAGTTGGTTGGACTTTTCCTTTTGATAAAGCATTTTTTGTGGTCCAACTGTGAATACATCGCAAATTGGGCCTCTAAACGATGGATGCACTGAATGGCACCAAAACAATTTTGAAGGAATTGAATGGGAAAAATTATTCGAAAAATGGACCCTGGACCCATAATTTGTGCTTTTGGGATGTAAAATTTTGCACCGGAAAATACACAAAAAAGACAATTTAAAAAAAACGATTTAAAAAACAATTCCACAAACTACTTTTTTGTAATTATCTTCAAGATAATTATTTTTGCATGAATAAGATAACATTTATTAATTGGAAATTGTTTGGAAAAATAGAAGAAAATAAATTTACAATTTTTTCCAAACCATATTAAATTTTTCGCGAACTATCATTATTAGTAAATTTAAATCATACCAGAATTAAAAAAGCTTTTAATTGTAATTAATTAAAGATAAAATAATAAATTTTTAGAATGAACTCTAAGCTCTAACACAGATTAAGTGTCTGTCAAAAACCAGTGAAAAAGTCAAATTTTTAATAAATATTTGTAACATTTTAATTCAGGTAATCAAATACAAACTTACAAGGAGGATTTAGCTAACTTTCAGACAAGAATTTTCCTACCTATATTTTTTGCTTTTTCCTAGTAATTTTGCCTTTGGCAGGCAATGAAAATTATGAATAGCCTTAGAGCAAAAAGTCACGCGAATTTTTCTTTAAAGCTGAAAGGTAATTAATTAGTTAGTCATTTTCTAGCTTTTTTTGTGTATTTATCAGAAATAGTATTTAATTTATGCCAATTTTTTAAAATAACAATAAAATTGACATTAATTTTTTTTCCAATTTTGGTTTGGGGATTAATTTTTAATTCAATGCACTTTTTGAAAAAATCGCATGTTTATTTTTTGGCCGCTTATACATATAAAAAGAAGGAAGGAAAAAAGTGCCAAAAAATGAAGAAGGGCAAATTCCGAAAAGAATAAGAAGGAATTGGCTGGAATTTTTTTGAAATGAACTGGGAAGGAAGGGATTGCGTGCCAAAAGGGCCTCAATTAACTTTTTGCCACATTTTGGCCAAAAATTTGCCGCAGCAGCAGCGGAGGGGATTAGATAGAAGGGGAAAAATGCAACGAAAGTGAGGGCACAGATTTATTTTATAAATTGTTTTTGGCCATTAAGAATGTCAAAAAGGACA
Source organism: Pratylenchus scribneri (assembly GCA_030063045.1). Classification (NCBI taxonomy): domain Eukaryota; kingdom Metazoa; phylum Nematoda; class Chromadorea; order Rhabditida; family Pratylenchidae; genus Pratylenchus; species Pratylenchus scribneri. Next base: position 304,284 of record JAQSEB010000124.1, read on the forward strand.
GAAAAATATGTTTTTTGGTGTCTGGTAAATGTGGGGGATTATATTTAAAAGGTTAAAGAACATTTAAAAATTTGCCACAAATGGAAAATTGGAATTTAAAGGGTTAAAAATTAATATGAGCTAAAAATTCCATCAATTAAAGCTTTTGTTAAATTATATTTTTGGAAAAATGGGTTCAGAGGTCCCAGACTCGAAACCATGCAAACGATATACCATTCGATAGAGCTCGGCGAGTTGTATAAGAATATACAAAAAAAAATTGCGCGGCAACGACTTTTGGCCAAGTTATGGCCACTCGAAAATTGAAAAAGTGAAGGGTCCCGCCAAATTATATATCAATCGACGCGTCTCGACGAGCTGGTTATGAAAATGATGTTAGTTTAGCATAAAACGCAAAAATAAAAAAGTTACAGTCGCGCAAAGGAAATACGGATTGGAACTGCTCCGGTGGGCATTTCAGAGTGGACTCCTCCGTGTGCTCCGCCTCCGCGCGACCAGACGAGTGTTTGGCTCATTTCGCTCGCCAAGCACTCGTCCAGTTCCCGCGCTTCGGCTACGCACACTCCGGAGTCCACTCTTACATTCCTCCGCAGTTCCAACACATTCCAGCCAGATTAAAATGGCCATAACTTTCTTAGTTTTGAGTTTTATGTGAAAAGAATAGCAGATTCGCGTTCCGCTCATCGAGCCGCGTCGAATGAGCTATAATATGGCCGAAAACAAATTTCGAAATTTTTTCACCCATAGGGGGGACCCTTCACTTATAAGGGAAAATCCGTTTTAATGGCCATAACTTGGCCAAAAGTGGTTGCCGCGCAAAAATTTTTGCTTTTTTGTACTCCACTCATCGAGAGGCGTCGAATGGTATATCGTTTGTATGGTTTCGAGTCTGGGACCTCAGAACCAATTTTACCTATATTTTTACATAACAATTTTGATTATTATTCAGCTATTTTGTCATCTCTCATCTTTTTAAGAATAAAGCAAAAATTATAAATTTGATTTGCCCAGAATAAATGTTGGCATTTCTTACAATTAGTAAGATTTGCATTTTGACAAAAAAATGTGGCACTATCCCCAAAGTGGGGATTTTTGAAATTTTTTATATTATGGAAATCATATATATCATTAATCGCGTTTTATTGTTAATGGGAAAAACATAATTTTTTCAAAATTTTAAAATCGCATGTAGTTATGGCAAGGTTTATAAGGACTAATGGAAAAAGAATAATAACACGTAATTTATAAGTGGTATGACCGGTCGGATCGGTCGTAGAATTACTATATAAAGGCTGCATTTCTTCAATCTCTCCTCAGTTTCAATTTCAAGTAATGCCTTGGAATTAAAGGGACAATTTTAAGATAGAGCAGCGCTCGAATGGAAAAAGGAGAAACACGAATTATAACACGAAATTTACCGGTAAACCGGAAATATTGACCGGAATGACCGGTCGGACCGGTCGTAGAATTACTATATAAAGGCAACATTCGTAGTCTCTCCTCAGTCAGTCCCAATCTCAAGTAAGAATGACTTGGCCTATTTAATTCTACAAAAGAATGAGAGAGCAGCGCTCGAATGGAAATGGAAATTTTGGAACGAAATTGGCTCAACAAAAACAAAATTAATCGTTCAATATACGATTAGGGCTAGGGTTATGGGCTAGGGTTAGGGGCAGGATAGGATTGAACGGAGTGAATCTTGCGGAGCGAAGCGACCAAAAACAGATTTTAAAAATCCCCACTTTGGGGATAGCGTCAAAAATGTTATATTCATGCCTAGATTGGCAACATTAATAATTTAATTATATGAAAATGAAGATATGAATTAAAATTTTGACAAAAATAAAAATTATGTGCATCATTTAAAAATTCGAAAACAAATTTTATTAAAAGTTGCTAAAATTTATTGCTCATCATCAGCACTAAAAATGGCAATAATTTGGTGAGCTGAGTTTAACCATTTCCCTTGAATGCGAAATTAATTTTTGCCTGAAGCTTGAAGGATGAGTACACGAGAATAAAATGAGTTTTCTTGAGGGGCAAACATCAATATAAAAAGCGGAGAATCCACTCCACTTTTTATAGAAAATTTTGCCCTTTGGCATTCGTCTGATGGACATTTATTTATTTTAGCTGGGTAGGCTAAATATCTTTTCAATGACAGAAATAAAAAATAAAAATTAATGAAAAATTCAAATTGCTAAATGGCAGGTATTTATTAGGAGTTTAGAAAAAAAAAAAAACAAATAAATATTGATGGATAGGCATTTAAAATTTTTTAATTAAATTTTAAATACCTTAATACCCCATGGGAAATTATTTCTGAAAAGGTGGGGACTAGGGAACAATTAGAGATCGGGGAATTAAAAAGAGGATTCACGATAATATAATTAATGTAATTTAAACAATGAATGATTTACCTTACTAAATTTTGCCAAATGTAATGGCATCAAAATTTTCAAATTTTTGACTCTAAATAAATCTAAAATTTGCCAGATAAAAATAAGAAATAAAAGGAATATAATTTGTAATTTCAACATATTGGGGTCAATAAATCTCTTTAAATTATTTGGTCAACATTTTTTTAATATTTTTTTAAAAACTAAATTTTTGGACAAACAGATTAAATAGTGATGGGCTTTTATTTTAATATTTATGAATCATTTAATTTTTATTTTTTTTATGGATTTTGAAATGTCTAAAGTAAATCTGCCAATTTTAGTGCTAAAGTTTAACTTTATATTCCAAGAATTTTTTAAAATTTTACTGCCAATTTTTGCTTAATGATAAACACTTTGCGTATTTAACTCAAACGAAGGCGATTTTTATTTTAAATTTGTTAAATAATATATGAATCATAATTATTTATATTTTTATGGATTTTAAATGACTGGCATTTGCCATTTTATTGGCAAAGTTTAACTTTATTTTCCAAGAATTTTTTAAAATTTACTAGCATTTTTGTTTAATGACGCAAACAAACACTTTAGCCATTGACAAAGTAAACGAAGGCTTTTTAAAAAATTTATGCACAACAAATTGGGCCAAAGGGATTATAATGGTTGACAAATTATGGACTCTTTTTATAAAATGGGCTCGCGCATGATCATTTGTGTGGGGAATAAATGGCACTTTTTGGGATTTGTTTTAAAATGATGCGAAAAATGCATTGAAATTTTATGCCATTTTTATTAAAATGGAAAATAGGCAAAATAATTTTTGACCACCCTCTAGGAGGGTAGAGAATTTGATGAATTTGGGTCCTAAATAGACGACTAATTGAAGGTATTGTCAATTTCATGGGTAAATTCAACAGCGAATTATGGAAAAGAGAATTTTTGAAATCTTCCATTAAATTGAGAATAAAAATGTGTGCTAATTATTAGGTAATTGTTCACTGAAAATTGTCATACCCTTTTTGTGACCTTTAAAAATTCTTCTTTTAATATGTACATGGATTAATTATGGGGAAAATCGATATAATTTTAATTTCTAAAAATTACCAAAATTTGTAATTCATTTATAATAATATTTTGTGAAAATTAAATTTTAAATTCATATTTTATAATATGGCCAAAAATTTTGATTTTTAATCAATATAATAAGAAAAATATGTTGTTTTTTTTATAAAATTAATCAAAAAAATTTAATAACAATTAAAATTGCCTAAAAATGTAAAAAAGCTAAGGAAATTAATTATATTTGAATTTTTTAAAAATTTTTTTCACATATATAATTGGAAATATGGCTAATAATAAAATGACTATGAAAATTCAATTTAAAATAATTTATTTTAATAAAACAAAACTAATAAAAATCAAAAACAATAATTTTCGATTAAAAATTAGAACCAATAATTTTAAAACGAAAATATTTATGCGATTTTTGATCAAAAAATGCTTCAAAGCGGAAGAAGCCACAGCCACCATTAGGCGTCAAAATAAAATTAAACGAAGATTTTCCTTCCTCCACCGAAATCCGCTTCGTTTAAGAAAATTTATGGAAAAAATGGAAGAAATAAGAAACAGCTGTTCTGTTTTTTGAACAAAATCAAAAGTTGAATGAAGAACAAAAAGAAAGACAGACGCAGCCGGCAAATGGGAATGAATAAAAATTAATGTTCAAAAATAATGGATTTTACGTTGAAAAGATTAAAAATTAATTAGCCATTTTTATTTTTTAATTTTAATAAAATTGAACAATATCAAAAAATGAGCATTGATTTTATTTTAGTACTATTTGGAATGTCTTCAATTTCATCCCAGAATCGAAGCAAACTTTTAATGATATGCCAGTTTTTTTTCTGAATTTTATGCAGTTTTTTATTTTTAAAATATTAAAAAATTGTCAGATTTTCAATAAATTTCCAGATTTTCAAAATAATTATGCCTTGTAATATTTAGATTTGGAAACATTTTCTGTTAATGTTTTATTTATCAGAATGAAATTAGAATAAATTTTTGATATTCAAAAATGACATTAATTTATATGAATAAGAAAAATTACAATTAGAACAATTAAAGGAGATTTCTATAAATAAATCCCATCAGCAATTATTTTGGCCGAACTTCAATTTCGGTCATTTTTCGTAAGGTCAATGCGCTTTCCGGAATGGGTGTTGGGTGGATTTCCTCTTCGTATATATAGGTGGATGCTATGGCCAACATATCACCGTCAGGTGAAAAAGATAAGCTGACAATTGATGTAGGAAATCTTAAAATGATGGTTTCATAAGAATATTTTTTTTACCGGCAAAAATGCTTTTTTTATCCAAAACTTCGTTTTTGATCTCTAATAAATCAGAAACCAGTTTTAGACACTACAAACCTTATACCAATTTGTGGAGAGACGCATCCAATGGTATAAAAATTTCAGTTTTGGCCCAAAATTAAAGAGTTTAAAACTAAAAAACTGGAAATATATTGTTTAAACAGTTTAATATTTTTTAATTTTAATCAAACCATTACAAATTATATACCAATCGACGCGTCTCGATGAGATCTACAAATTAGTATAAAATTTGTAGGGTCTAAAACCGGTTTTTTATTTTATTAGAAATCAAAAACTATTTTATCGGTAGAAAATATTAAACAATATTTAAATGGAATACACATTACACACTGACTTTCTGAATTGGCACAGTCTTTTGCGATTCACCGGATCCCACAAATTTACTATGGCATCACTTCCGCCGGTGACAAATGTTCTATGCTGTGGATGGAAAGCGATGGCATTCACTGAATAAATAAGCTCGCCCATCTCATCTTTGGCTCGATGACATTTGAATGAATACTGTGAATAATAAATATATTTTAATGAATTTATTATTATATTAGTTTTTTTTCTAACCTAGAATTTTTTTTCAATGTTTTTGTGGATTTAAATGAATTTTTATTTCAATATTCATCAATATTTTGCCATTTTTTGGCCGTCAATTTTTATATCAATATTTTGCCATTTTTTGGCCATTTTAACAATATTTAGAAGATTTTTGAAGAATTTTATTAAATTTTAGAGTTTTAGAAAATAAAATTGAAAATTTTTGAAAATTTTTGGAAATTTAATGAAAAAATTTTGTCACTTCTTTGAAAAAAATGGCGAAAAAATTGATTTTGGAATTTTTGAATAAAATTAATGGAAAATTGATTTTGAAAAATTTATTGATGTGTATAAAAATTTTTGGAGATGGATTTTAAAATTATATGAAAAAAACTTCGAAATGAAAATTTATGATTGTGAATACATGGAAAAAATATTTTCGAAATTTTTTAAAAAAAATTTTAATCAATATTTCACCAATATTTAGCTTATTTTTTGCAATTTATATCAATATTTTACTAGTTTTATTGCCAATATTTTATGAGACTATATTTCTCGATTTTATATCAATAGAAATCCCAGCTATAATTATTATTGATAATTAATTGTCAGAGAACCTTTCCCTTTTGTATTTCCGGGTTCGTGTCAAAATATTCTACGGCAACTCGGCCCTCAATTGAGGCAAGAATGAATGCCTCACCAGATGGAAAGCATTTGATTTTCATATATCATTGTCCGGCAGTGGTTATCTTTTGCTGTTGAAACTCACAAAAGAGTCCATTCTTTCCCTCATTAGGCATTTTAAACAATGCTCAATGATCCACATATTTTATTTAAGTCTAAAACGACTTCTGAATTTATTATCCAAAATAAATTAATTATTTGCCCTGCTACCTATATTGTATGAAAAGACTGCTGGCCCAAACAGACATTTAATTATTCTATTGGGACTAAAATAATATTCAAATATTTGCCCCAGGCGAATTTCCAATTCATTTCAACATTTTTCTACTTAATGTTAATCTACCATTGGCATTTGATGATCAATTTTTAAATAGAGCATTCTCTAATAAAATGTGATTCCATTGTCTATATTTTCCCATTGAATATTTTCTAACTTCAATTCGTCATTTTACCCTCAACAGGAAAAAAGAACGCCCATATAAAAGAGGAGAATTCTCTTCAATATTTTTCATTCTTTTTACAATTTTTTACGAAACAAGATTTTAATTTTTAGATTTTAAATTGCTGAACATTCAAAATAATTTATAAAATTCAGGAAAAAAACAAATCATCAAAATTTACTAAAATGGAAATACAATGTCGAATAATGCCAGCCGAATTAATAAATGAATTATTCGCCTCAATGCCATTGGAAAATGCATTTGGACTTTTGACCAAAATGGCAAATGGCCTTTTGGCTAAAAATGTTCAAAAAATGCTCAACGGCATTAAAGAGGTGAATTAGAAAATGCTTTGAAAATTAAAATAATTAATATTTAAAGATAATGAAAAAGAACAAATTGAATGAAGATGATTGCGGGCCAAAATTGTCAATTTCTGATGGAGGTATCGAAGCCAAGCATTCCGTTCAATTTGGTAAAAATAAAACAGCAGAAAATATTTTTAAATTAATATTATTATTTTTTAGCATTCAATTCCGTTCGTGCTTTCCTGCCAATTCCAACATTCAATTTGAAGGCCATCAATAAATCGATTATTGCCTTCTATTTTGAAGTGCAACTTTTTTCAAAATTTTTAAACGACACGTAAATTTTTTTTCAATATTATTTGGCAAAAATTTATTGTGAGAATAAAATTCAGTTATTTTTGAATAACTAAAAAGGAATTTTTATTAAATATAGATATTTATTAAATAAATAGATATTTATTAATGAATATATTTGAATTGATCAATAATTGCCGAATTTTTCAGTGGTTTCTCTATTATTATTGGATTTTGCGACCAACAATTTAAACTGGAAAACAGAATGCTTGGATTTGATAATAATTCTATCGGAATTAGGTACAAACAAGGAATATGGATAGATGGAAGCTACAACAAATTCGAAAATGTCGAAGTTGAATATTTCAGTGATGGCGATATTGTTGGGTGTGGCATAATCCACCATCCAAATGACAAAATGGATTGTTTTGCCACATGGAATGGAAAATTTCTGGGTAAAATCATCACAAATTTTAAAATAATTAAACAAAAATGTTGGCAATTTATCATAAAAAATTATCCAAATTCAGGAAAGTCAGAATTGTCAACAAAATTTGCAAATATCCAACTATTTCCGGCAATCACAATGTACGATATTGGGGATTCAATCAGAGTGAATTTTGGCAAGGATAAATGGCAATTGGAGGAATTTGGACGTGTTCTTGAATGAGAAAGAAGGGAAATGATTACAAGAAAATGAAGATATTATAAATCTTTTTCCATCTTTTTGTTAGCGAAATTTATTTGATAAATGAAATTGTTGATATTTATATGTATTTTTGCCCATTCGAATATGAGATAATATTAATTTGCCGAAAAAAATAATTAGCCGAAATTCTTTCGTATCGAAAAATTTTATATTTTTGAGGCCATATAATTTGGCCATAATTAGGTATTAGGGTTAGGTTCAGGACCAGATGAGAAAAATTATTTATAATTTTTAAAAAATTCACAGAAATTTCCTCATTTTTATGTGATTTGAAAGAATTGTGAATTGGGATGTTTCCGAAATAATGTTTTTTTTCCCAAAAAACAAAATGCACTTGGAGGATTTTCTATTCCCCATTTTCCTAATTCTGCTTAAATAATTAAAATTTGTTTTATTACACTAGGATTTTGGAGGATTAAGCATGAATAGTTTGCATTTTAAAATTCAAGTCAAAAATCGATAATATTTTATAATATAACAAAACAACGAAAAAAACAACAATAAATATTAAGACAAAAAAATAAATTAATATCCATTCATTTATCAATTCAAATTTTCTTCATGACAACTACTTTTGCCTAATAAATTTCTGGCTTATAAAGTGGAAACCAATAAGAAACACGGCGCCATGAAATCTAAAATATTTTTTACTCTAAATTAAAATGAAATAAAATATTCTATTTAGTTTTATATACTAGAAAGATGCTTTCGACATTTGCACAAAAAAAATTAAGGCTCTTTTTCTTGGGATTTTTTCGATTTGGGACTTGCACATTCTAGGGGTAACTTTTTGATGCGCATCCGGGAAAAATACGCATTTTTCATTTTGGGTTCAGTGTCGCGGAGAAACCGGTTTAAAAACCGGTTTGCCCAGGTAAAAATTTTTTTAAAAGGCCTAAATCAAAAATCGGCTCGGTGAAGATAAATCTACACAGTGGTAGCTACATTTTGATATATGGGTCGAGGGGTCTACCATGGCCAGGGGAGGCTGGAAAAATGGCAACGTGTGGCCAAGTCGGGTGCGCGAGTCGGAAATTCCCTTATAATTTTTTTGAGAGTTGAGATAAATGTGCGCGATAAAAAGCAAAGTTGTAGAGCTTGACGAGACGAATCCAATGGTATACTGCGCGAGCTGTCAAACCAAACCGGTTTCGAGATATAAGCTTAAACCGGTTTCAAAAAACGGTTTATATTGGCAAAACTTTTTTTCTTTTGAATTTTACTATACCCAATGTATTATAAATATTGTAGAGAATGAAAAGGCGGATAAAACGTGCTATCGCGTGCGCAGGATTAAGCCGGATAAAGGGGGATTAAGCCGGATTAAGAGGGATTAAGAATCAAAATGATGGGATTAAGGGGGAAAATGGGTCGGAGATATAGGGGAAGCGTGCCGAAGGCACGTGGGCCGGGCCGGAGGCCCGGGGGTGCAATGGATTAAGCCGGATAAAGGGGGATTAAGCCGGATTAAGAGTCAAAATGATGGGATTAAGGGGGAAAATGGGTCGGAGATATAGGGGAACCGTGCCGAAGGCACGTGGGCCGGGCCGGAGGCCCGGGGGTGCAAGGGATTAAGCCGGATAAAGGGGGATTAAGCCGGATTAAGAGTCAAAATGATGGGATTAAGGGGGAAAATGGGTCGGAGATATAGGGGAAGCGTGCCGAAGGCACGTGTGCCGGGTCGGAGGCCCGGGGATGTACGGGATTAAGCCGGATAAATGGAGATTAAGTAGGATTAAGATGGAAAAATGTTCAAAATGGAGGGTTTAAGGTAGGAAATGGGCAGGAGATGAAGGGAAAGCGTGCCATAGGTAACAATGGGTCAGGCCGGATGCCAATGCGTGCGAGGGATAAAATCGGATACGAGAAGATTAAGCCGGATTAAGAGGGATAAATGTTTAAAATGGTGGGACGTGGGATTAATCGGGAAGCGTGCCGAAGGCACGAGGGCCGGCAGGAGGCCAGTGTGTGCACGGGATTAAGTCGGATACGAGAAGATTAACCGGATTATGGGGGGGGGGGGGGGGGGTGGGGGGATAAATGGTGGGATTAATGGGGGGAAATGGGTCGGAAACGAAGGGGAAACGTGCCGCAGGCACGTGGGCCGGGCCGGAGGCACAGGGATGCGCGGGATTAAGCCGGATAAAGAGGGATAAGAGTTTAAAATGATGGAATTAAAGGGAAAATGAAGCGGGGTTGAAGTGAAAGCGTGCCGAAGGCACGTAGGCCGGACATCCATAAATATTTTGGGGCGAGCAAAGCGAGCTGCTTATGTTCGGAAGCGATCGGAGCGAGCCGAATGGGTTGAACAGTCCCTCCGGCAACCGAAGCGAGCTGCATATGTACTGAAGCGAGCGGAACGGGCTGAAAGGATGGCCGGCGAGCGAAGAGAGCCATACAAACCGGAGGCGAGCGGAGCGAGCTAAATAGGTTGAACAGGCCGGCAGGCACAGCGACGAGCGAAGCGAGCCGTACATTTCCGGAAGCGAGCGGAGCGAGCAGAACGGGTTTAACAGGCCCTCCGGCGAGCGAAGCGAGCCGTACATGTCCGGAGGCGAGCTGAATGGATTGAACAGGCCGGTGGACCCTCCGGCGAGCGAAGCGAGCCGTACATAACCGGAGGCGAGCAGAGCGAGCTGAACGGGTTGAACAGGCCCTCCGGCGAGCGAAGCGAGCCATACATGACCGGAGGCGAGCGGAGCGAGCTAAACGGATTGAATAGGCCCTCCGGCGAGCGGAGCGATTTGAATGGGTTGAACAGGCCGGCGGTCCCTCCGGCGAGCCGTACATAACCGGAGGCGAGCGGAGCGAGCTAAACGGATTGAATAGGCCCTCCGGCGAGCGGAGCGATTTGAATGGGTTGAACAGGCCGGCGGTCCCTCCGGCGAGCCGTACATAACCGGAGGCGAGCGGAGCGAGCTAAACGGATTGAATAGGCCCTCCGGCGAGCGGAGCGAGCTGAATGGGTTGAAAGGCCGGTGGGCCCTCCGGCGAGCGAAGCGAGCCGTACATGTTCGGTGGCGAGCGGAGCGAGCATAGCGGATTGAATAGGCCCTCCGGCGAGCGAAGCGAGCCCCGATGCACTGACTAAATGACAACCGTAGTCCAAAGACGAGCGAAGCGAGCCTTGAGGGGAATATCCAAAAGGCCAGCGCATCGAACTCTATTCTCCACAAGATCCAAACATTTTCAAAGGGCGTGCTAGGGGTCCTTAAAGCGCCCCGCGCTTTCAAAAATAATTTATTACATTTCGCCCAGTCTAACCGCTAAAGCAGTCCCGAAGGGACTGGTTTGGAATAAAATGTCATTCGAAAAATGCATTTTCTCAATCCGGAATAATATATTCTCCGGAAAAAAAGTTTTTCTGAAAAAAATGTTTTTCGTTTTGTTGATATTTAAATGTTAAACATAGTTTTTTTACGATTGACATCAGCAAAGATGAAATATCACAAATCGTACATAATGTACTATCAAATGTCTGGTGGGTGTGAAAGAAAGAAATAAAAATATTTGCTTTTTTTTAATGAGCATTCTTTTTTTTTTTTTCATGCCTGAATAATTTTTGTTTCCGGAATAATGGATAGAAAAAAGAGCTCATCAAATAAATAAGCGTGAAATTTTAATGAATCTGTGAGATAAATAAATATAATTGGATTGCGAAGAAAAATATTTATTTACCTGAATAATTTTTGTTTCCGGAATAAAGGCTAGAAAAAATTAGCTAAAATAAATAAGCATGAAATTTTAATGAATCTGACAGATAAATAAATAAAATTGGATTGCAAAGGAAAACATTTATTTACGATAAAAAAGGATCAGCATCAAAAAATATTTTTTATCTATTCAAATTTTATTATTCCTAAAGAATAAAATTTGTTCCTCATCAAAACACAGTTACTATTTCAAAATGGAATCCATCAATGATGAGAATGGCCAAATTCGGCTTGACAAATTGGAAGGAACATTCTTTTATGTATATTTAATCATTTTTGATTTATATTCAAATTGTTAATGATTTACAAGGGTTTATCAAATGATCAGGCTGAATTTTTTCTTTTCTGGATGCGAATATATACCGCTACGCAATTTTTAATTGGACTCATCGGATTTCCCATGAATTTTTTTGTCATTTTTATAATAGCAAAATACACGTAAATATTATCAAAAAATAAAAAAAAATAAGACATTTTTAGAAAACTACGGAAACGAATTTACGGACCTTTGATGGCTACAATATGCTTTTTTGATATGATCAGTGCAGTGACAAATTTTATGCCATTTTTACACCATTTGGCTCTTTGGCCAATTTCAGTACTTAAATGTTTCCTTCTTGATTTTTGGGATTTATTCTCATTAACAACGGTTTATCAATTGCTTTTTGCCATTGCATTGGATCGTTTATTATGTTTACTCTTTCCAATTTGGTATAAAAATCGATTTAATTCAAAATTTTCTCTACGAATTGCGATATTTGTTTACATTTTTATTTGCATGCTCCATTCCCTTTATATTGATCAAATTAATTTTCGATATATGTTACAACATAAAGACAGGTAAGTAGGATAAAATTTTGCTCTAAAAAATTCAAAATTACTTATTTATTATTATTATAATAATTCTAGCAACATAGAAAGTTAATATAAATATGACAAATATGTTATCATATCAATATACATATTTATAAAACAATGATATAATAAAGGAATGGTATATTTAATTTACCGAATAGGTTATTGAAAATGCCGAATAGAGTATTGGAAATGCCGAATTAAGTAATAATAGATTTTAACGGTTTAATGGTTTGTCCTAGACCCCAAACCCTATACCCATTCGATAGATCTCGTCAAGACGCAACGAATAGTATATAATTGGCCTGGGTTTAACCAATGTTAAAGTAATTTTGAATCAAAATCCATAAAATGGTTTAAGTGGTTTAATACCCTTATTTTTGGTCAATATTACATATTCCTAAAATTATGATATAATAAAGTTCCAATTCAATTTCAAAATATTAAAAAAAACTTCGTTACGAAAAATGCTGTGTAAAATTGACAGAAAAAAAATATTTAAAAAATTTTGACGAAAATTGTCTTTTTTATTATTATTTTAGAAAGTTTTTAAGAAATAGTGTGATTTGACTGAAATAAAATATTTTTAAATAATGGAATAGTAACATGAATCAAATGCACCGCAAAAAAAAGTTATTTTAATTACAAAAATTATTTGCAGCCCTATATTAATATTTAATATAATATCTTATTTAAATCCGATTTATTTGAATATAATATTTATTTATTTAATATAGGTTGGTTTTATGCCAGATGAACGATTTTTTTCCAAAACTTGACGACAAAATTTTTTCAAATTATGAAATACATGCTTTTGCAAATCATGGCATTGCAATAAATATTTCTACAATGATTTGCTACATTCTAATGTGGTTTCTGATTAGAAGTATTTAATAGAAGTTTTCTTCATATTTTATAAAAATTTTAATTTTTAGTTGGCAATAATAATTCTAAATCGATTGCCATTATGCGATCCCTTTCCATAATCACATTGACCAATTTTTTCTGTTGGCTAATTCCCATGTTTTTTCCAATATTCATCATTTCGCCGCTTAAAATTCCAATATTTCAAGCAATAATCATTGCCAATTTTGTTGGACTCACCATACGCCTTTCTGGCGTTTTGAATGGTCCAATTTTGTTTATTTGCAGCAAGTTAGAGAATTAAATATATTTTATAATTATTTTTTTTATTAATGCAGATCAGAATATAGACCAATTATGAAAATGGAATTGAAGCGTTTTTATAACAATTTTATGGCCATATTTCAGCATGGACATCAACAACAACAAGGTGGCAATAGTGTTGCAGTTGTCCAAGTTTTGCCAGCTTCAATTCCCCGAATGAATTCCTCATTAAGGGCGTCAATTATTCGGGAGAGAATTAGTGGAAAATAATAATCAATAAATTATGTATCAGACTAGATAATTTGATAAAATTCTCTTTATTGTGGAATTATTGTATAATTCAATTTAATTTTCTAATTATTAATCCATTTTTGAAATGGATGGTATTTAATTTTGCGAAAAAAACATTGAAAATTGCGAAAAAAACATTGAAAATTGCGAAAAGAGTATTGAAAATTGCGAAAAGTTTATAACGGTTTAGTGGTTTGTTCTAGACCCCCAAACCTTATATCCAATCGATAGATCTCGTCAAGACGCGTCGATTGGTATATATTTTGTCGTGACTTGATGAAAAATTAAGGGTTTTAAACCACTTAAACCGCTTAATGGGGTTTGGTTCAAAACCAATTAAACCATGACAAATTATATACCATTCGATGCGTCTTGATGAGCTCTAACCAATGGTATATAGTTTGTGAATTTTGAACAAACCAATAAACCGTTATAAACTTTTCGCAATTTTCAATACTCTTTTCGCAATTTTCAATTTTTTTTTCGCAATTTTAAATATTTCCCTTTTTGAAATTAATTAATTTTTATAAATTATTTGTTTCAAATTATCATGACAATTATTATTTAAGATTTATTAAAAATGGGAAATTATAATAATTTTTACTTTTAGTAATATAAAGCGCCTTCGTAGAGTATAATTTAATTTTCCTCTTATTTATTATAATTTTTCTTTTTCCATTCATTAATTATTTTTATTGCATTTTTTTCCATTTTCATTCAGAATTTTTTTCTTTTACTTATTATACAGGGCGTAAATAATAAATTGCCATCCATCGTCCTTGATCTCAATTTCCAATTGCGGATTAATTTAAAAATTTAATGATGAGATCAACAAAGAAATAGATTAAAAATTGCCTAAGGCAAAAAAATTGAAAAATTTTTCTTTACTTCAAAATTTTGTAAAAGTAATGTTGGAAATTTGATGGAGAGTCCATCAAGGTTTTGAGAGGCAACGAAAGGCAAATATAAATTGATTTTTTGAATAGCTCTGGGAAATTCCCAAAAACGATTAAAATAATTTTACATTTTTCATCATTGAAATATTTTTTGATGATTTCTGACTATTCAGAAAAATAAAATATTCAATTTTTTAAAATTAATTTTTCCAATTTTAGAAAATGATTGCATTCAATTTTCGACGATCTCATCAACAATTTTCTGTGAGAATATGCAGCCAATTGCCCAATGCTTTCCACAACAATTTGCGGAATAATTCGTCCAATCCATTGCCGATGATGACTAGAGAGAAGGCATTGAAGACATTAAATGTTCCAGGAACAACAAAGAGGACCGATACGGATAAAATTATATCTGCTTTGTTGTTTTTGAAGAACTCGAAGGATAAGAAACGTTACCGGGTGCGATATCTTAAAAATGTGGTAAAAGTACCGGGTAATAAAAGAACCAGTGGCTGCGGCCTGCGGTAAAATGACGACCCAGCCCCAATCCCAGAGTTAAAATTGCCATTTTTACCGGGTTCTTTCCCTTGTATTTGGGATGTAAATATGGTCAATCTATTCAACTGATAAAATTAGTATTTACTAGATAAATTTATCTTTGCCACATTTTTAAGATACGGCCCCGGATAATTGACATCCCCAGTGCACCAAATTGGCAAATTTTTAGCCTCATGTCATATCGCTCAAAACTTGAACCCGAAAAAAAGCAACCATTTCTTCGGGAGGAAGCACAGGTGAACCATTTTGTTAAATTTTTAAATACATAATTAATGCATTTTGATAAGAAATATTTCCATAATATAATTTCATTTTTTTCAACAGTTGTTTGTCTTCAATGAAAATTTAAATAAAATGTATTGTGAATGGGAATTCAGAGTGGATGATTTTGACAAAAAACCGGAAGTGAAAATGTTGCTGGTGGATATAAATCTATGTGAATTTTTAAAAATTATTTTTAAAAATGCCTTAAATTTATGTAACAATATAATTTTGCCAATGATACAGTTTAGATTTATTTTTAAAAAAGATAGTGATATCAAAAAAGTTGTGACTTAGGATTAGGCTAAGATTAAGTTTATGCCTATCCTAAAATATTGATTTTTCGACAGTAAAATCAGCAATGTTCTATATTGTTAAATAAGTTGAAACCTTTAAAAAAGTTAACCCGCATTTTTGAAGAGCCACTTTTTAGAAATAGGGCTTTCCTTTCCATCTCTCTGATGGCATATCGCTTTTCAAATTGGATTGTTTCTTTGTTGTATCTATGACCAAAAATTAGGCAAAACAGACTATTTGCTTGAAAAAAGTTTTCAGTTAAAATTCTTTTTAACAATTGAATTCTCATTAATATTAATTATTTCCAGTACGTTTCCGTGATTCATTGTTGCAGGCAATCTTTAAAATGAACGAATTGAATGATGACTATGAAAAATTCCTTGAGGACAAAACAGAGGAAGATGAAATAGAAATTTATTTGAAAAATCAAATATTGGATGATAAAAAGAAAGGGGTAAATTTTAAAATAATTAAAATAAATCTTTAAAATTTTTGAAAACAATTTTATTTATATTACTATTTTTTTTTCTTATTTTAGGCACAACGCTATTTCAATTATTTACTCCTTGATTCGCGGTTTATTAAGAATAAATTCAATGAGAAATGCTCACCCAAAGATTGCACTTTTGAAAATTTTGTGAAATCCATTTTTTACATTGGCAAGGGCTCCCAAGAACGGCCAATGGACCATCTTGGGAAGGCTGCCAAAGCGGATTCATATAATCGATTTGTAAGTTACTTAATTAGGCAATAATATGAGCAACATGCATGAAAATTATTAAAATATTAATTAAAAAATTACATGAAATGAACGAAATTATTTTTTAGCCATTTGTTGGGGCTAGGCCTTTCTTTGTCTATAGCTAAACAAGGTAAACAACCAATTTGAGAAAACGTAAACAATTGGAAAGTCTTTCTTAAGTTTCCTTTATGAAATTTAACTTTTTAGATAGATTAAGTGACTACTTTTGAATGTAATCTAATAAGCCCAATTTTATTTTCAGAATTATTGTTATAAAACAGAGCGAATTCATGAAATTTGGAACAGTGGGAAAGAAGAAGGTATTATTATTGTGCGATGTTTTGAGTGGCGATTTGAACAAGAAGCAAAGATACGGGAGGCCTGCATGCTCCAAGCTCGTTTAATTTATAATTGGGAGGAACCTCGTTGGATGGACGAGGAAACAAAACAAATGAATAGTAATAATAACAAAAATTTATTTAATTATAATTATTTTTTTCAGTACCAAGTTGCTATGATTTGGTCAATAAAAAGGATGAGAAAATCGATGGATTGGAAAATGCCGAGCAAATTGGCACAAATTTATTGGCCCGGGCCTATGGCATATTTCGAATTGAGCAATGCAAACCAATTAAGGAAAGGAATTCGGGCTCGGACTACAGCAACAGTGTAATAATTATTTTTTCTTTTTTTTTTGTCATTAGGCCCAAAAATGGTGATGAAATTTTTTATATTCGAAATTATCATTTTCCTGATCGAAAAATCCATAATTTTAAGGAAATCAAAAAATTTACTATTAATTTATTAATTTAATTGATGCAATTTGGAATATGTAAATTAGAGAATTTTATGTTTTTTGGTTTTTTTGAAAATATTTATAATATTTGAAGAATATTGTTTTTTTTTTTGACTAGGAATTTTTAAACCTCTCTAAAATAAGAATACTATGTTTTATGAATTTTTATAAATTAAAATAATTAAAATGGTTGATAAATTTATTCTATAGACCATCATTAAACCATAATCTAGAAAAATTAAAATATTAAACCTTTTAAACCGATTTTGTTTTTCCCTTCGAAATTTCTTTATCATTAGGTTAGGTCAAAATTAAAACTAATATGCCAATTATAATTAAATAATTCATTTTGTTATTGGTTATATTATTTATGGGAATAGAATAAACAACATTTTACTAAAGCATTTAATCATTTAGGCATTTTTAAATAGTCTTTTTTAGTAATTTAATTTATTTGTTAAATTTAATCCTAATATACTAAATAATTCTCCTAAATGCTTTTAATTAAAGGATTTTAATACTAACAAGAAAGAGGATGAAGACAACAAAACGAAAGTTGTTGTTAATAATACCCCGGAGGAAGAGGAAAAGAACGGTGAAGATGACAAACCGCCGGAAGATGAAGCTAATGCCAAAATGAAAGAGGAAAAGAACAGTGAAGATGAAAAACCGAAAGATGTTGTTAATAATATCCATAGGGAAGAAGAAGTGAAGGATGAATTCCATTTCTCTTCTTTTTCGGGAAAAATTTATGACAAACCAATAGATTTTACAAGGCATCTCGATTCGTGGAAATATGGCAGAAACATAGAAGAACAAAATATTGTTAATTCCAAAGCGAAAGATGCTAATGCCAAAATGGAAGATGCTCTGAATGCCAATGTTTTTAGTAGCCTTAAGGAAGAGAAAAAGAACGATGAAGATGGCATGCCAAAAGATGTTGTTCAATGGTGGAAAAGGAGGGTGAACTGAAGTAGACAAATTTGAGATATTATCTATATAAAAATAGTAATTGGGCATGGGCACCTTATTTTGTTTCTGATATTGTTAGGAAATCTTTCATGTTCACTAAATTTTTCGGCTATTTTACAACACCGATTTTATGTGTTTCTTTCAATTTTTTAACTGAACAATTATCTTTAAATCTCTTTTATCCTTCGTTTTTAAATGTTCACTAATTGAATAAAGTTAAAGCATTCTACTTTTGATGTCATTTGGTTTTGGTCCCATTCAATGACCAGCCTCATTTTATTTTTTGAACTACAAAATTTGAAGTTTACGATTCAAAAATTATATTTATTTGATTTTATTGGACAATAAAATTTCTAGTATTGCTGATTCAGCGGTATGAGAGAGTGAAATATCACAAAAAAAGTGAATTTTATATTTATAAAATTTTTCAAGAAACATTAAGAAAGAGTATTGGATACAGATTTAATCCATTTTTCTTTCTTTCTTTTTCCAATTGAATTTACATTGCATTTTTGTGATTCTTTTCCTCCTCTTTTAAATGTTTTTAATTGTTTGGGAAGCATTTTTCCACGAATTTGTTCATTTCAACAAAGCAACAGCAAGCAAATATGCAAACATTGCATCGTTTTGAACGTCGTTGTGATGGTTGATTTCCAATGCCAAAAATGCGAATTGCTTTTCGCAATCGAATAAATCGTTTTTTATTCCATTTCTTTCTCGCCTCATTTTGTCCCTCTTCCATACTTTTATCATTTATTACATCATCAGCAATTTTTAACTTAAATTTCGAAAAATATTTTTCGTTTTGAATTTTAAAAATATCGAATTATAATCTTCCGTAGGTTTCGGTTTTATAAAATCGATTAAAAACAGGTAAAAATAGCCAAAAATATCAGTCAACTCGAAATCGAAAGCCGAAATTTGAACATGAATGCTGAAATCCCCCAATCCTAATTAGCCCGAATCATTTAGTGTAAATTTTGTTTAATCTTTTAATAAGAATAATCATAAAATTTTAATATAATGTATTCTCTGATTTTTCGTTTGCCATTAATTTTTTTTATAAATATATTGTTAGCAGGAAAATATTTTATTTTTAATTGAATAATTTACAGAGAAATAATTTATTAATTTTACTTTAATGCCAAAATCTCTGATGAATTTGTTACAAATCTTAATTGGTGTGGTCATTTTATTGCTCATCAGTGATTTTTCATTGGTAAAATAAAACATTTACTGAGGCTAAATTTTTTTTCTTGGGTAACCAGAATTACCTATGCAATAATAATATGTTTAATTTGTTAGCATTGATGCCCCTAATTTTTAAATGGAAAATATTTTTTACCTCCAAAATTTCAATAAATACCACCAAAAATGCTTTATTTACCACCAAAACAGTTTTTGTCTTCTATTTAATCAGAAACTGGTTTTAGACTCCATAATCCTTATACCATTTTGTTGACCTCATCAAGACGCATCAAATGGTATATAATTTGTCATGGTTTGGTCCAAAATTAAAGTGTTAAACCGTTTAAACCCTATTTTCAGTTTTTGGTTTTAAACTAATTTTGGGCTAAACCATGACAAATTATATACGATCCGATGCGTTTTGATGAGATCTACAAAATGGTATAAGGATTATGGAGTCTAAAACCGGTTTCTGATTTTATAAAAGTCAAAAACTGTTTTGTGGTAAAAAAAGGATTTTTGGTGGCATTTAGATAAATTTTGGTGGTAAAAAATAGTAACCTTTTTAAATTTTACATGTGCAATATTTTTGAAATTATGAATTTTATTTTTCCTTTCCGTTCATTCTTACTTTTGGCAACAACATTTCTGCCTTTGTGAACACAATCAAATCTGCCCCCAAACATTGTTCATCCATTTGCTTTAATGTTTTTGCAAATTTTTCCAATTTCTTTGCCACTTTTGAATCTTCTCCAAATTTCATTCCAATCAAATTCACTTTCTGTAATTCATTCAATTGCCTTTGGAAGCTTCTCTTTGTCACTTTTTCTTTGCTTATCCCAACTAAATTGTATTTTTCCACAAATAATTGGTCAATTTCTTTTTTGATTTGGCCATTTTCCTCCTTTTTGTCCCTACTATTCGAGTCAAGAAGCCACAGAAATGCGTTTCGAACTGTGGCACATTCTTTTTCCTCCTCCTCATTTTTGTTGCCATTTATTTGTTGACCACATTTTTGCAATCGCTCAGAGTTCAAAGCTTCCGTAATTTGGTCCAGCGATTGTTGTTCAAGTTCGGAATTCACTATAAATTTTAATAAAATATTTATTTATGGATATCTTTTGCTAAATTAATGGCTTTTATAGTCCTTATTCTCGGGACTAAGTTTGATTGGGGCGAAAGTGGGCCTTAGGCTCTCGCCCCGGGCCTTGGCAGGGGTCCTAAACCCCCCCAGTGGCTTAAAGAAAGGGATTGGGATAATATGGAATGGAATTTTGACAACAGAACGTCATTAATCTTTACTGTGAACGAAAAAGTGAACCTTTTGTGGGGAAGGGAGGAGCTTTAAAAAGGCAATTTGGAACAATATTTGATTGATAGGGTGACGGTAACGGGGCGATTACGCTAAGTGGGGGTACAGTAGGATGAAAAGAAGAAGCCCTTGGGCATTATTGGCATTGACAGGCTTAAAACAGTTAATGATTGATTTCTTGAAATGACAAACGCATATTTCTAATAAATTTATTCTTCGTTATCATGTTTCGGTTAAAAATTATCAAAATTATTATTGAAGCCTTTCATTTCAATTCTCAATATTCATTAGCGATTAACCCTAATTCTCCCGAGGCCTTAAAAGAATGGTGGATAATTCTGGACAATTGAGTACCCGAAAATTGACACCACAATTTGGTAATGAGGTGCCCAATTTTTCATTCGTTTCGTCTTTTAAAAAACTAAATAATTTTAATTCCCGTTTTCAAATAGGAAAATCAAACCCCAGCATTGCCAGAGGGGCAATTCTGAATACGGATATTAAATTAAGAGTCTTCTATATTTTAATAAAAAATTTTCAATGAAATCTGGATAAAAATTTCATTCTTAAGTTCATGCTTTTGATTAATGTTACTAATTTAAAAATAATCAACAAATAAAATTAAATATATTCCTATTTTATTGGTTGGATTTATTAAATGGAATTATGGAAAAACCAACCGATATTAATCAAATGAATTAAGAAGAAAAGCGCGAACTTCAGTCGAATGTGTAAATATATTAATTTCAATGAAAGCATTGGGCAAAATGGTTTTAATTAATGATAAAATTTAAAATATGTAAATGGATTTCTCAAAATGAGGATTTTATTCGAATTTGAGCAATTTTAAATCAATATAAATATAAAATTTCCAAAGCACCAAATCGATTGGATTTCATAGCAGCAGCATTTTTGGTAATTGTAGTTGTAGTGTGTATATGTGGATGTGGAGTTTGCGGCCTGCCACCCATTTTTACCTCTTTAATTTTTATAATATTTTCATTTCAAGCCTTGAATAAGCAAAATCGGAAATATTTGAAATCCAGAAAAGGGAATTTTCAACTTAAGAAAGTACAATTTTTTGAAAATCGGAAAATACCGATTCTCGGGATCGTTCCTGACTTTCGGGTAAAAATCTCCCACAAATAGATTCTCTAAATTGAGGAAGAAGGCAATTCACAGCACCAAAAAACGCCCGCATCCTCCATAAATCAATAGAATGATGTTTATTGATTATGGCCAAAAATCCTGCAAAAAATTTTCATTGCTGACCGTCTGCAATTTTCGTCTGGGACTGGGAGTGTTTCTATTTTTGGTAGGGAGATTCGATTTCGGATTGTAGTTTATAGATTTGTCTCCGTAAAATTTGTATTAAATCGGGGTTTAATCAAGAAATTAATTATGATTGACACTTTAATTTTCTCTAGTATTGATTTTCATGCTATTTTAAGATATTTTTTGTAAAAAAATTGTCTTAAAGTTAAATGTTTTCTTTTCTTGCGACCATGCAAGTGGTCTTATGGTGTAGTGGTTAGCACTCGAGACTCTGAATCTCGTGACCCCGGTTCGAATCCGGGTAAGACCTAAATATTTTATTTTTGAATTAAAATTACTTTTTAATTTTTTAGAGAGTAATGACCCCAATATTCTCGATTAAATTGTCGATCGATTTTATTTCCATTCCCGCCCCTTTTCTATTGCTGTTTGGGCGCTTAAGCCCAATTGCCAGTCAGTCTAACATCCGACTCAAGATTTCCCTTGACTTTGCCCTTCCGGCTTTGAACCGCCTTTTGTTCCCCAAATATTTACCAATTGAATAAATATGTCAGCAAAATATGAATATTTATGGGGAATGATGGACAGCAATGTCCTCGTATATTTCATGGAGGTCCTTTGGAACGCTGGCGGCAAGTCATTGTGAAATGTGTGATTTTTAGCAGTAGTATTTATTAAATAATCCAAAAATGTGTGATGTGTGAATTTTAAATAAAAATAGATTGGAATGAATAAATTGGTTAAAGTGTGTGAATGTGTTTTCTTTCCTAAAAATTATTATGATTTAATCAATTTTCATTTTCCATTGGCATTTTCCCTTTCACTTCTTCTTCTCAAACAAAGTGGCTCGCCCCTGGATTTGTCGATTGCTCATGGATTGAAGGCAAATATGATGAAGCTGGACGAGGCAAATTGAGACGTTGGGAACGAGGCAAATAAACGACCGGAGGCTCACGGCAAAAATGGACCGGATGATCAAATCCTCAAATAATTAGGGCTCAATTGGAAAAAAAATGGAATGAAAAACCAGATGCAGGCGAAATGTGCGGTGCAGGCTGTGGTTGATTTCGACGAAGTTGGCGAAAGGAACGACGGATAGAAGATGTGTAACGGCGAAAAGTGGGCATGGTTGGAGCTGTTGTTGAACAGCAAGTGGTCCAAAAACGAAGGGCAAACAATTTGAGGGCCAATGCACCAATTAAAATGCCAGAAAATAATGCCCCAAGGAAGATCAAGACAAGAATGATGACGAAATGGTCCGTTGGAACGGAAACATGGGGAGGAAGGGCATTTGGATTGAGGCCGGGTGGCCAACAAACATCAGGCTCGGTAAAGTGAATCGGCGTCCAGCAGACGTTTGGAGCCGGACATTTGAGGCCGCAGTTGTCTTTAACCTCCCAAATTGACATTTTCGTGAAAAATTACGTTAAATATTTGATGAATGAATAATTTATTTCTAAAATTAACACATAAAAATAACAATGAATATTAATTATAATATAATAACAATAAAATAATAATAAAACAATGATTAAAAGCAATTTTAACAATTTTTTTTAAAGAAATAATCTATGCTTAAATTGGCTTAAAAATTCTACCTAAACTAAACCTTATTTGGTCTTAAAATTGCGACTAAAAATTGCCTTTAAAATGGACGATTGAATGAAAATAAAAATGAAATGAAATGTTCATCAAAAATAAAATAAAATGTTCTTCTCAAAAGGCATAGCGCAATTCATCGTTCCAGCCATGTTGAATTGAACACCTGCAAAAAGAGAAAAAGTTGTTTTCCACAATTTCTTTTTTTTTCCAAGCCTAACACATTTCTATCTTTACTAACGGCCGATGGTAAAGAATTGGAATGTTGGGAATAGGTGCTGAAAAAGCCCTAGTTTTTGGAATTGGAAATGAAAAAAGAGTGGGCGTAAACAATTGTCGAAAATTTGGATCCAAGAAAATAAAAATTAAACGAAAAACGCCCCGGGGAATGATCCCAAGGCAATTTGGAGGGAGAAGATTTTTGTGGAACTCTTTGTGATTAATTAGATGGCAAAAACTATCTTTTGATAGAAAAATTAAATGTAAACACTTTTGTTCGAAAAAGCTGATATTAATCTAGGGTCAAAATAAAAGTTTGGCCGAAAAACTAAAAATTAAGCTTAAATTTTTCTTTTAAGAAAAGTCAAAAAACGTACATTATTTTGCCAAAAAATTGAAGTGAAAGCCAGTCAAAAATTGCCATTGCCGCCAAAAGTGCCACCAACCAATCCATTGGGCCATATTGCGCTGAAAATTCAAGGAACAAACACCAAATACATAAAGAGGTTACCGTATTTTGGTCGAGAAAAGGCCGTCAGCCAAAGTGTCTTTGCCAATTTGCCGGTGCCAATTTGGGTGAAAGGCCGTCAGCCAATTTTCTGGTGCCAATTGGTTGCTTGTGCCGGTTGGCCTGAAATTTAATAAAATTTTAATAAAATTTTCATATTTAGCAAAAAAAAAATAAAATTATAAAAAAACAAAAATATATTAATAATTCTAATTAAATTTAGCAAAATATAATAAAAATTGATCCGTACGCAAAAAAATATCTCACAACAAGTCAAAACAGATCACAAAAAATGTCTCAAAAAAGGGAAAGAAGCAGAAGCCCACTTACAGCACCCTTGGCAGCAGGCTTAAAAAAACAAATTGAGGAATTGGAAAAAAAGTTAGCCAAACGCCATCCAAACTTCCCTCAACCAACTTATGATGGGACAACGGATTTCTATCGATTCCTAAACGATTTTAATATGTATGCCACTGCCCAAGGATGGAATTACGCGGATTCTAGCCGGACTCTCCCCTTGTCATTGACTGGCGAAGCCAAACAAATTTACATGAATATGGACCCAGAAAAGAAGAAAAATTGGAAGGATTTGACCCAGGAATTGGCGGAAAAAACCAAAAAATTCGATCCACAAGGATCTGCATTGAGAAAATTAACGTCATTAAAATTGGACGAATCACCAGTAAAATTGGGAAATACGGTCCGAATCCTTTGCGAAGAGGCTTTTCCAGATCCGAATTTTAATTCGGAAGGGAGAGAACAGCAGGCTGTCCATTACTACCTAAGTGCTCTCCCCACAGCAATTAAAAGGAAAATCTTTTTCATGGATAAACCAAAAAATCTACAGGATGCAATTTTATTGGTAAAAAGAATTGTGGAAATTAAAGAAGATTTGGAACGGGAAGACAATGAAAAATTGGAAATGAGGGAAATGAAGGAACAGGTAAATGCTATTTTCACGCGAATTGAGAAGGATGAAGAGAGAAGGCTTGAAATGGAGAAACAGGAAAAGGAAAAAAATGGAGCGAATGGTCAAAATTGGAGAGGCAGAGGAAGAGGAAATTGGAGAGGAAGAGGACGCGGTCGATATCGTGGAAAGGGGAGAGGCAATTATCAAGGAAACCCCAATTTTATGCCTTTGGGCCAAGGAAATGCGAATTTTGTGCCCATTGGACAAAATAACGGGAATTTCACTCCAATTGACCAAGGCCAACAGCAAAGTAATTTTGCTCAATTGGAATGTTATAATTGCGGAAAGAAAGGCCATTTTGCTAGAGACTGCTGGGCACCCAAAAGAGGGGGATTTTATGGACAAAGGGGTGGTTTTCAGGGACAATGGCAAGGCCAAAATCAACAAATGAATTGGCAACAAGGAAATAACCCCCAGGGAAATAATTTTGCTGGACCTTCATATGGAAATCCCCAGGTGCAAAATTGCCAAACAAATTGCATTCAAAAAGGTTCCCGGAGTCCTAGCCGATCACCCTCGCCATTTCTCAATTTTTTGACAATAACAACAATTATTTTGGCAATTTTTGGCATAATTTTTGTTCCAGTTAAGGCTCAATATCAGATTTGCAGCGAAAATACGCCAACTACTCCGCTGGAATTTCCAAAACCAATAAATTGTCTACCCCCAGTTGAGGAAAAAGCAGCCGAAATGAATGTCACACTATATTTGCCAGTTCGGATCCCAAAACAATTTCCAGTTTTTAAATGCCATCAGGTGGTTACGGAAATTTGCACGACCTCTACTTTTTATTTTTGGAGCGGAATTAAATCAAAAATTGTGATTGAAAGAGGCGTGGAAAGGTCAGAATGTGAAAAATTTAAAACAAAAAGGGATGGAATAATGCGGCAGATTGATGAAGGGACTTGGACAACAACAAATATAGAAAAGATTGAATATTCGTGGAATTCAGAAAATTGCCAAACTACGATTAATGATTGGATTGAAGTCGGAAAAGGAGGAATTTTGGATTTTGTCCTTATTACTTCTTTTGGATTCCAACTAAACCCTTATAAAGAATTCGAAAAAATGTCAAACCGAAGTTTTTTATGGGACAATCCCCCGCCGGAAATTTGGAAAACGCATACCCCAGTTGGACCCTATAAAGCCGAAATCACGGAAAAATCGATTGTTATTGAATCAGAACAGGCAGTTTTCTTTTTTGAAAAGGAAAAGGAGGACAGAGAACATATTATTGGAGTCCCAAAAAGTGCCCATCTAATGTGTAATGATGTTTTCGCGGAAATTCATTATAAAGGGATTGAAAAACGGTTTAAAAGGGCAATTAAGCAAAACGCAACACAAAAAGTGAGGCCGACAAAAAAACAGGCTGCTCTTCGCCCTACGGGCATCATTTTCACAAATGTAGGGCAAAACACAACAAATTCATCACAAATAATTTCAACACAAATATTTTACACAACAACAAAACGTCCACAAACTATCCCAATAACCACAACAAAACCACTAATAATTTCCTCAACAACAAAAACACCTTCAACAACAATACAAACAACAAAAATAACTCCAACAATCCCAATAAGCACAAACACACCTAAAACAATCCCCTCAACTACAAAAATACCCCAAATATTCAAAACAACTCCAAAACCAACTCAATTAATTTCTACAACTACAAAAACATTTACAACAACAAAAACGCCAAAAACAATTCCTACAACAATTACAAAAACAATGGTCTCGACGACCACAAAAACACCCCAAAACACTCCAAAACCAACAAATATCATCCCATCTATAAAAACAATTACAGAAATAATAAAAATCAAAAATGACACAAACCAAATAAAACAATCAATTGGATCAAAATTCACACCTAAAATAATTAATCAATCAGAAACAATAAAAATAGCACAAACATTGGACGAAAAATCAAACATAACAAATAATTTGGTTAATAATGAAAATATTAATAAAATTTCACCGACCTTGCCTACTTTGCCCGAAGAAGAATGGCTGGAGTCGGCAAGCCAAATGGATGATGTGGAAGATGAGCAACCTAAAAATGATGAAAATTTTAATAATTTGGAAATTAAAATGGAAAATGACGATAATTATGATCAAGAAATGGGAAATGATTATGAAGAAAAGAATGATGGAATGATTAGTGAGAGAAAAAAGAGGACAACGCCTCAAACAACGCCAGATGCGGTTTGGGAAAGAAAAGTTGAAAAGAGTCGAGCTCGTTCAAAAGGGCAGGAAAATAAAAATACAAATACGCGGATAAATTATGCGCTTCACCGCTTGGCGGCAGGTGACAAAGCTCGATATGATGAAATTTATCGACAAATATGTGAAAACAGCAATTATCAATTACAAATGACTCGGGCCATTATTCAAATTAGCCCAACAGAAGCCGTCCGGGTATTGTTTAACCGGGATGATTTGGTGGCCAAATTTGTCGGAAACCAACTTGAAGTGGGTTTCTGCACCCAGGCAACCCCAGACAAAATAATGTGGGAAAAGAAAGTGGGGGACACCTGCTATGAATGGTTGCCGGTTCGATTGGGTCAATCGACTCTTTTTGTTAAACCAGGCACCAGAGAATTGAGTTTGGTTGGAAAAATGAAGGATTGTGGCGGACCAGAAAAAATAAATATGACAAATGAAACAGAATTGAGGACATTTAAAAATTTGACGGATCAAATGGAAATGAGGAAGCCAAAATATAAAAAGATGGATAATCCGCTCATCATGAAAGCCGGAACACTTTTTGAAGATGATTCAGAGCGAATAGAGGAAGCATTATTAGAACATAGAAGAAAAATGAATAATATTCCGACAATTATTTTGAGGCGAATAAAGCCCCCAAATGTTAGTCAGGCGATTGAAGGAATGAAAGAAGCTTTTAACGATTCGTTAAATTATGTTAGAGAAGGAAAAAGATGGGTTGAAGAAAAAAAGAATGAAGCAGAAAATAAAATCAATGCAGCTTGGAATGAATTGAAGGAAATGAAATGGATATTTTTCGGCATTTTGCTGCTAATCCCAATTGGAATAATATTATATTTTTGCATCAAATATTATTCGGTCATAAAAATTGGGACCGAAGCAGGAGAAATGGGAGCAGAATTGTTGACAGGAATTTTAAGAGGAGTGACAGATCAAACAGAAAGGAAGGCTTTGAGGGTCGCAGCAGTGCCAAGCGCACCTCCACAAGGAATTGAAGAAAAAATTGAAATTTTGGATTATTTGCCCCCTCGAGTTTGCACAATTGGCAATAAACCAGGGGAATTGCCAGCAATCAATGTGGAAGTGGATGGTTGGGCGCTTCGCGCACTAGTTGACCCCTGTTCCAGCATTACATATTGCCGTGAATCCCTTGCCAAACTTCTTGGTTTACAAATAAGAAAAGAAGAGAACATAAATGTGTCAGCAGCAAATGATTCATCAATAAAAATAATTGGAAAAACTTCAGTAAAAATGACAGTCAGAGACAAAGATGGAAAAGAAAAGAAAGAATGGGAAATTGAATTGCTGGTGGCCCCAGATAATCATTGCCCAGGGCCTATTCTTTTGGGGATTCCACTTTTACGATCATTAAAAGGAGAAATCAGCTTCAGGAGTGAAATGGTTTTTCTAGACAATATTGCAACCAACATTGTTGCTGTGATCGAAGCTGGAAAATATCCCAAAACGATGGGTGTGACAATTATGAAGGATGAAATTTTGATGCCAAGAACAGATAATTTGATAATTGGATATACAGAAGAAGAATTTGCACCAGATGAAAATTTTATTGTGCAGGGAAGAAAAACAGCATATGAAGGAATTTTGGTTGGAACAACATTAGTTTGCCCCGGGAAAAGCCATCTTGTCCCTATGCGAATTATGAATGCAGGGAATGGACCAATTCGATTGTTCTCTAAATCGCATATTGCGGATTTAGAATTGATTGGAGAAGAAAAAATGAAAGGAACATGCGCATATATTTCGCCGGAAGCAAGATGGGAAAATAAAATGCCAAATTTACCGCTTAATGAAGAAGGAGAAAAAGGAAAACTTCCTTCGGAAAGAATAAATTTGGAAGGCACAATTTTAAGTGAAGATGGAAAGAGAAATTTGAAAGAAATGGTGGATCGATTTTCGGAATGCTTTGTGGGAATGGACGGAAAAATTGGCCGTTTCACTGGACCCATTGTGCACCGGATTGATTTAATACCAGGCGCCGTCCCGGTGAAACAAAGGGCCTACCGCTATTCACCCGCAATGCAAAAGGAAATTGAGCGCCAAGTCAAAGAAATGTTAAAACATCACATAATTAGGGAATCGGATTCGGAATGGTGCAGCCCCATTGTAATGGTGACAAAAGCAGACGGGAAATCAGTCCGCTTCGCTGTGGATTACCGTCGGTTAAATCAATTAACCCAAAAGAAAGTCTACCAGCTGCCCCTTATCCAAGAAATGCTCGATTTAATGGGGGGTAAAAAATATTATACCACCTTCGATTTGCAAAGTGGTTTCCATCAAATCAGCATGAGAGAGGGGGACGCTGGGAAAACTGCCTTTATTTGTCACCTTGGCATTTTCGAATTTTTGGTAATGCCTTTTGGACTTTGTGGCGCACCGCAGACTTTTCAATCGGTAATGGAATCCCTGAGGAGGCAATTAACAGCAGCTATGATGATTTATCTCGACGATATAATCATCGGAAGCCTAACCGAGGAGGGACATTTGGCCGACATTGAACAATTTTTGAAAATTTTGAAAAATTCCGGATTGAAATTAAAACTTGAAAAATGTTTTTGGGGCCAAAAAGAAATAAAATATTTGGGATTTTTGCTGTCGGAGGCTGGGGTGCGAACGGATCCAAAAAGTGTGGCAGCTATAAAAAATATTCAACCCCCATCAACATTGACGGAACTCAAATCATTATTGGGGGCATTGACTTATTTCAGGCGATTTATTCCCCGCTTCGCTCATATAGCTCGCCCCTTAACAACTCTCACGCAGCAGGAATTTGATGGAAAAATAAAAGAGAATTGGAAGGAAGAACAAAAGGAATCATTGGAATTATTAAAAAGATTGTTGACTAAAGCACCGGTCTTGAGGACCCCGCGCTTTGGTGAGCCATTTACGATCGAATGTGATGCGTCAAAGAAAGCCATTTCGGCTGCCTTGATCCAAGAAGGACACCCGGTGGCATTCGCCTCAAGGACTCTTAACAAGCATGAGGCCAATTACCCAAGCGTCGAGAGAGAAGCTTTGGGATTGGTCTATGCTGTTAAGGAATTTGAACCATACATTCACGGCTCGGGGGAAACGCACATAATTACGGATTGTAGTGCGTTGAGAGGATTGTTGAAGAATAAAGATTTGGAAGGAAGAATGGCAAAATACCAAATGTCATTGATGGGAAAAGAATTGAAGATAACCCACAGAGCTGGGAAATCGAATTGGCTCTGCGACTACATGTCTCGCTATAGCCTGAAGGAAGAAGAGGAGGATGAAAAAGAAAAGAAAGCCCAAATCAATGAAGTGAGGGCAATTGAAAAAGAAGAAATGCTGTCGGACATTTGCCCAATTACTTTGGCTGAAGTAATCAAGGAACAAAAGAAAGTCAGAGAATTGGCCAAAATTTTTATGGCCCTTCATCAAAAAAGATGGCCCAATAATGACCCAGTGGAAAAATGGAATTGGGGAGAAAAGGCAAAACATTATGCATTATTGAATGGAGCCATTTATTGGAAAACAAATGGAGAAAATGGGGAAGAATTCAAATTGGTAATCCCATATAGCCTTCGAGAAAAAATATTCAAAAATTTTCACGAGTCGGCTCTGGAAGGTGGTCATTTGGGAACAGAAAAGACAATAGAGAAAATTAAAAAGCGATTTAAATGGAAGAAAATGGATGAAGACATATCAAAATTGGTTGATTCCTGTGAAATATGCCAAAAAAGAAAGACTTTGCCAAATCAAAAGAGGGCTGAACCCGCTCAATCATTGGAAATCCCAAATTACCCTAACCAACGGGTACAATGTGACATAATGGGGCCGTTGAAGCTAACACCCCGCGGGAACCGATACATATTCACTATTATCGATGCCTTTTCGAAATGGATTGTTGCTATCCCAATCAAAAATCAGGAAGCAACAACAATCTCAGAGGCCTTCCTACATGGGTGGGTTTGTGAACATTCGGTCCCGGAATGTGTAGTAACCGACCAAGGCCGTCAATTTATTTCAAAAACCTTTGGCCAGTTGGCAGAAGTACTTGGCTTCACACATGAAATGTCCACCCCTTACCATCAGCAAGCCAATGGTTTGTGTGAGGGGGCAAACAGAATCATTGCTAATATTGTGGCTGGGGAAATAAATCCCGAAGGAACCAACTGGGATTTAGCCCTGCCATTAGCCACTTTTGCCTATAATACTTCGAAACATGGATCAACAAAAATATCCCCATTTATGGCTGAAAAATTGAGGGAACCGAAACTACCGACGGATCTTTTCCTAAAATTGCCAGGATCCGAAATTGAATCAACCAATATAATTGATATGTGTGAAAGAGCACAAAGAATTTGGAAAAAGATGGAAAATGAATTGGAAAAAGCACAGGAGAAAGACAGAAAAACAAATGATCAAAAAAGAAATGCACTCGGAAGGGAATTTGAGGAAGGAGAATTGGTGCTTATTTTGGAGGAAAGGCCAACCCACAAATTCAGTGAAAAGTGGATTGGCCCCTGGACGATTGTGGGGAAGGACGAGAGAGGAAATTTGATTTTAAAAGATGGGGACAATATTAAAAAGCTTCATCCAGAAAAATGTAAAAAATATAAGAAAAACATTTTGAAAATGAGGCCTGAGGATGAGCCCATTCATTGGAAATTTGTGGATGATCCAAATTTGGAACAGGAAATTTCAGAATCGGATGAGGAAATGATGAAGGAGGAACCAAAATCAGTTGAAGATGAGAAGAAAACAGGAAAAAATGAAAAGAAAGAGGAAAAACAAAAATGGAAGGCCATTGAAAGCACTGATGATGAAGAAGAAGAGGAAAAGCATGACGAATTGGCATTGGTCTGTGCATTGGTTGTGAAGGGAAGAGGAAGAGAAGATGATGATGAAGAAGAATCATCCGAATGGATGGCACAATTTGAAATGAGGGAAGAAAGGAAAAGGAAATCATTGGACATGACGAGTTGGACCTACCAACTGGCAAGAAATATTCTCGCGGACGAGAATACTGTGAGTGTGGGGAAAGGGGGAAACCCCCAGAATTTAGAATGGTCGCGCTCGAGGGGCAACGTGAATGTGGGCCGCGTGCAGTTCAGTGCGCAAAAATCAGAAGAAATGAATGAGAAGATTTTGTGGAAGAAGAAAAGAGAAAATGAACAGAGGAAGAAGAATGAGGAAGGAAATAAACAGAGGAAGAAGAATGAAGAGGATGAACAGAGGAAGAGAGGCCCAATCCCAACCAAAACCCACTTGGAAACACATTGGCCACCATCGAAGCCGGAAAACATGGCCAGCCAAACCATTGCGCCAACGCAAAATGTCCACATTGACATTGGCCATCCAGCTGTCCAAGGCACCAACAAGCCAATGTCCACTGGCCAACCAAGCAAGGGCACGCCAACAAAGCCAAATGTCCAGTGGCCAGCCAAGCAAAAGCATTGGGGCAGCCATTGAATCTTGAAGAAGAAAAAATAAGAATTTGTAGCACCCATTCTAGATGCTTTTCCCTTCCCCCTATCTCAAAACTAATTAACATAACCTTTATTTGTAAAACCATCCTCGTCCACCAATGCCAATGCAAAACAACCACCAGAAAGCCAACTGAAAATGATATTGATTAATTGATGTGTTTATCCATTAAATAGTTTTGTTTTATTCATCCTCATTTACATTATTGCTTACCCAAATCAATCTTTTCTATTTTGGCTTGATTTTATGTAAATTTCTATTCATATTCACCCATTGCCTTTTAAAGTGGGATTTAATTTGGGTACATTCACAAAAAATTAACAAAAGTACAACAACCCCAAACCACAATCATCACATTACAACAAACCCAAAAGACAACCATCATCATTACACAACACCAAACTCAAATTAACTACCGCAGTTAAAGCCAGCAGTACAACAGCAGTTGTACAACTTCGTACCATGGTCGGGTACCCTCGGGAGAGGGCGACCACAATCCACAACAAACAGCTGAATATTCAACAACTGTTGAAAACAATGGTCGGGTACCCCCGGGATGGGGGCGACCAACAGCTAAACCTAACAACTACTCCCAGAAGGGAAAACCCAGCTTTAACACATCCACATCATTTTTATTTTGAATGTCAAAATCCAAACCTTGAATGGGTGAACAAGTCGGCCACAAATTGTCGACGACCATTGGCCAGCCCAACCATTGTGCAAATAAAAAGAATTTTCATTCAATATGAAAACAACAAAACATAAACCTGAATGGCACAACACGATTGACCTCCATGGTCAAATGCCTGCACAACATTGAACATTGGCCAGCCACACCAAACATGAAAAGAATAGAATAATTAAACAAACGACAAAAAACATAAACCTGATCACCACTACATGCTCTGCCATTTGATAAAACCACAGCCGCATTGTCATTCGATCAAACAGCAGCAGCATTTGTTGTACAAAATATTTTTCATTTTGGGCTAAAATTTATCTTTTT
Organism: Pratylenchus scribneri; assembly: GCA_030063045.1. NCBI lineage: Eukaryota > Metazoa > Nematoda > Chromadorea > Rhabditida > Pratylenchidae > Pratylenchus > Pratylenchus scribneri. Next base: position 338,334 of record JAQSEB010000124.1, read on the forward strand.
GATTACAAATAATAAAACTTTAAAATTGCAATGGGAGCTATCTATTCTCATCTAATTTTTGTTTAATTTCCCTACTCTTAGCCTAAAAATTTATTTTTGATGATTTATAATTGTGTGAACAATTTTGGAATGAATGATGATTGATGAATGTGTTGAGGATTATTTACTCTTCTCCACTGCTTGCTTTTATTACTTTGGCGCCATTTCTATTATCATCAATCAATAATTCTTTTGTAGTTTTTGCACCAATTTAAATGACTATCCAACATCCCTTTACAAAATTTCTAAATGTCTACTCTATCATTATCAAAAATCTGCTGATAATGTCTAATCAATTTTGGGGACCAAAATCTTTGTGGTGCGGGATGACCCCAATATTCTCGATTAAATTGTCGATCGATTTTATTTCCATTCCCGCCCCTTTTCTATTGCTGTTTGGGCGCTTAAGCCCAATTGCCAGTCAGTCTAACATCCGACTCAAGATTTCCCTTGACTTTGCCCTTCCGGCTTTGAACCGCCTTTTGTTCCCCAAATATTTACCAATTGAATAAATATGTCAGCAAAATATGAATATTTATGGGGAATGATGGACAGCAATGTCCTCGTATATTTCAGTAATTTCTAATTTAATAGATTTGTAATAAATTTTACATTTTTAATCTCTAAACTATTAACTCTCAAAATTTAATGAAAAAGGGTTTTCTCGATGGAATTCATTCTCTAGGAACGTTTTTTACAATAAATAATTCTAAAAGTAAATTCAATGATATTTAAATGGGTACAGTACATTAATTTTCATCCTCATTTTTAATGATTTATTTTGTAAATCTTATAAATACATTTAATTAATTAAAGAATGAAATAATAATAAATATTATTTAGTATTGAGTATTGACGGATGAAATTGTAACGATCCATCACAGGAGTTGGATATGCATCGGTGCATTCTTTCCCCGTTCCACAATCACCATTCGGTTGGCAATATCCATTCTGGGCCACTCCGCATTGTAAAAGAAGAAAACCGACTAAAATGGTAGACAATATACCAGTTGAAATTTTTATTTATCTAATTTATTCCTTATTTGGGAAATGGCTTCAAATATCTCACACAAAAATTGGCTGCTTTTTTTGAATGATTTGCCTAAAAATTGGCTGCTTTTTTTGAATGATTTGCCTTTGCTCCATTTACATCACTTTTATTGGCCCTATAGCTTCGAGGGCCTCTCTCAGAGAGTATAAATGGATTTATGATAATTTATTCACTATTTCTTCTTCTAATGGAAAATTCTTTCACAGATTTTCACTTCAAATTTGGAATGGGAAAACGGTTGGAATAAGGATTTGAATATGAGCCAAAATAATTTTCACAGGAAATCATCAGGAGTGGGTTCATAAGAACGTGGTTATGGTTATTTAACCATGACCTCGTGGTTAAATAACCATGTGTTCCGGTTCATAAGACGTAACCACCGGTTCCTGGTTAAATGACCAGGTCAATTAACCATGAGGTCATGGTAAAAACCTACCCCGGTTCATAAGAAAGTAACCACGTGGTTAAATAACCACGAGCTCATGGTAAAAATGCTACCATGCCCCCCTAGCATGGTAAAAAAATTTACCATCAACTTTAGGGCCATATAAAAAGCCTGGGAATTTAATTTAAAAATATAAAATAATTTTATTCTTGTAGATTAAAGTCTCCTCTATCCAACCATATAAATTTTGTATTTTTTCGTCCATCCATTGTTTTGTAAAAATTAAAAATAAAAAGGTAGGTAAAAAAGGTCTTTTTTACAGGGAATATCATCTTTGAAACGGCATAAATCAATATTTAATCATCCAAAAAATTTGAAAATAATTCTCTATCGATTGATATAAAATTTTTTAAAAAATTTTTTGTTCTAAATTTTTTATAAAGCCTAGAAGGAAAATAGAGGATAATAGCACTGATTCGGTCGAGCTATACCTCATTCGATAGAGCTCGATGAGCTGAGTCCGAATATGCTAGAATTTTAATGCGGAACCAATTTTTGGCCAAAATATGGCCCATTTTCTGTTCATTTTCCCTCAAAAGTTGAGAGTTACCTGGTACCCAGTTCATAAGATTATGATTTACCATTACCTCATAGTAACTTTTAAAAATTTCTTATGAACGGAATTTAGGTCATTTAACCAGGTCATTTGCCCTTGGTCAAATAACCAGGTCATTTTACCATAGTTATTTAACCACGTTCTTATGAACCCACTCCAGATTGATAGCCCAGTGGCGCAATTTGTATTTTGTAATGCGGATTATCATGGCTAAATAGCCCCCTTTAGCCTTTATACAACTTTTAAATTTTGATGAATTCTCTGAATTTGAATTCAATTAATTCAATCCATATTCTCTCATGATTTAATAAATTTATTCATTTTCCTGATTTACATAATCAAATTTCTTGTTTTCCAATTCCATTTCCAATTTTGTCTTCTTTTATGTCCCTTCCATAATCCAATTTCAATTTTTATTTCACAATAAATTGCTTGGAAAAATTAAGGCCTCATCAATTTTTGGTTCCGCGGAAGGCGGAATGTCGAATCAGAACAGGCGGAATTATTAAAATCAGAACAGGCGGAATTATTATAATCAGAACAGGCGGAATTATTAAAATCAGAATAGGCAGAATTATTGAAATCAGAACAGGCGGAATTATTAAAAATCAGAACAGGCGGAATTATTGAAATCAGAACAGGCGGAATTATTAAAATCAGAACAGGCGGGATTATTGAAATCAGAACAGGCGGAATTATTAAAATCAGAACATGCGGAATTATTAAAATCAGAACAGGCGGAATTATTAAAATCAGAACAGGCGGAATTATTAAAATCAGAACAGGCGGAATTATTAAAATCAGAACAGGCGGAATTATTAAAATCAGAACAGGCGGAATTATTAAAATCAGAACAGGCGGAATTATTGAAACCAGAACAGGCGGAATTATTAAAATCAGAACAGGCGGAATTATTAAAATCAGAACAGGCGGAATTATTAAAATCAGAATAGGCGGAATTATTAAAATCAGAACAGGTGGAATTATTAAAATCAGAACAGGCGGAATTATTAAAATCAGAATAGGCGGAATTATTAAAATCAGAACAGGTGGAATTATTAAAATCAGAACAGGCGGAATTATTAAAATCAGAACAGGCGGAATTATTAAAATCAGAACAGGCGGAATTATTAAAATCAGAATAGGCGGAATTATTAAAATCAGAACAGGCGGAATTATTAAAATCAGAACAGGCGGGATTATTGAAATCAGAACAGGCGGAATTATTAAAATCAGAACAGGCGGAATTATTTAAAATCAGAACAGGCGGAATTAAATGTTTGATAACAGAGGGGAATTAATTTAGTTCAAATAGGCGAAATTTGGGGCAAATCGCAAATCGGCGGAATTAATTTGGGGCAAAAAAGCCCTTCTATTCATAAGTGTCAATACTTTTCCTTCCCTATCCCAATAATCTATTTAATTTGAAAATAATTAAATCAACAATAATTAATTTATCAAGATTTATTTGGGCAAAAAAGAAAAGAAAAACATTAAAATTGATTGATGATGGAAAGTATGATTCAATTTTTGATTGACTTTACATAACCGAAAAAAAAAACAATAATTTGGCTTGATTTAATATTTTATTCATCCATTATTCTTCCATCCTTTCTTGCTTCTTCCTCGTCTTTAGATTGGCTGCTGGTGAATTCCTCCTGCCACTTCAACCTGGACCTGTTCCGGAACTCCTTCTCCCATATATGCTTGGCCTTGCTGTTCCTTCATGAATTTGTATGCGCGATAAACGACCGAATAGAACCAGCCATTCAGGGCAATACTCACTGCAATGACCAAAACGGTGAGCCCAGTGACGAGACGGAAGTCTGAAAAATACAATTATTTAAATATTATTTTAATTTTATTTTTTCTGAAAATTTTTATAATTAAATTATTTTTCCTTTTGAATACTAGCTGTTCCCATTTTTAATAAAGTTTTAATTGTTACATGCTAAGATTGCGGCATCGCGATCGGCCGGCGGCGGCGGGCCATTGTATTTGTTCATCTCCATCTCCACCTTCATCATCATCACTGGATCGCGAAGAATCGCCAATTTTGGTGCAGCAATGAGGAAGACCAAAGAGATGAGACAAAACGCAACACCGAGAACCAAGCTATTTCCCTGAATGAAAAAACAATTTATTTATATATTGGGTCGAAGAAATTGTAATCCATAACCTTTTTGTAATCTCAAGGTTTTCGATTTTAGACTTTAACTTTGGCTATTCTGACTAATTAATAAGTATACTCACACTATCACTACTTATATATTCTATAATTTAGTATTTACTAAAGATTGGACAGATCGGGTTTCTGGTCGGGTTTGATAAAACCTTGAGATTAAGATTACATGATTATCATCGCCCTCTAATAATTAAATTGTTTGAACATACCACGACGATCAAATAGGGCAAATAATAGGACGGGTCACGTTTAAGCTGGGCCACAATGATCGACACATGCACGAGAGCAACGGAAAGATAAACCTGAATAATTGAAATTGAATTGAAAAATAAGCAAATAATATTCAAAGATTTACCATTCCATAATTGGGGTTGGACCAAACAACGCAAGAAGATGCCATGGCGAGGTTGATGGCAGCACCGAGAATGGCGAACACGAAGGCACCCTGAAAATGTTTGTTTAGTATTTATTAATAAATTTGATGTAAAACCTTTTGAACATGAGTATGGAGTGGACCAAAGCAAAAGGTAAAACGCGATTCCATTTGTTGATTGGACATTTTTGTTGTTGTTGAAATCGAATTTATTTTTGTTTTTTGATTGACAAAATTTGATATCTAAAAAACAAAAATTAGGTTCAATGAAATTTTGATTTAAGATTATGATATGAAATTTTATGATTTGATTGGCATTGGTGCTGCGGAAAAAAAGAATACTCGAGGAATCTATTTTTAATTGGTAAAAGAAAGCGGGGTGGATGCTGCTACTAAGTATGAGACTGGGAATTACTAGCTTATTAATTAAGCTCGTGGAGCCAATTTCTTGCGAAAACTATGAGCGGATTTTGGTTCAATTTAGGTTGACTCTTCGCGAGAATGTTAAAAATAATTTTGGCTTTTAGTATTCATGTAGCGCTTCGCTTGCGTAATTTATTTGAAACTTATTTGTTTTTAATTATTTAATCGATGATGGTGTTGTCTTGTCTTTGTGTTTTTGAAGTTGAATGGCTGCTGATGAATTAATTGAAAATGTGAAATCGTTATTGTCTAATAATGTCTATTTTGTATAATCTCTAATCTCTAATGCAATGCTTGTGAAGAAGTGGAAGTGAAGTGAATGCGTCAATCATCGATAATTGGTTAAACAATCGCTTTGAAATTTTTTTCAATAAATTGTTTAAAACCAATAAATACTGTACACTTTACATATCAGTGGTTTTAAAAACAATAAGCAACAACATTTTGGATGTTTGGGTTCAGGATGAATGCTGTTTCGCAATTTTATTATGTCAAGCTCTATATTTAGCCTAATTTTATCATTGTTTTTTGGTTTAAACTTTAATCTTAAACCAGTAATAATCATTTTAATTACATTCTTTTTTTGTATTAATTTATTTCACATTTATTTAGATAATAAATATACGTTTGCTGCAAATCTTCTGAACCAGTATAGGTTTACAAACTGGTTTCAAAAAAATGAACTTTGGTATTTTGGGTCAAATTATACATTTCGACGCATCTACCATTTGTTTCGCATATAAATCAAAATTTCTACAATAGCCATAATTTCTTTAATTTTGAGTTTTATGCGAAACTAGTTGCATATTCCTGCTCTGCTCTTCATCGATGCGCGTCGATTCATGTATAATATGAACCAAAAAAACCATAGTTCGAATTTTTTGAAACCGGTTTCTGAACCAGTAACGGATCAGGAAATTTAATTAGTGAAAAAGAATTGCTAAATTCGGATTTCCCATCAAGTGAAAACATTTAAAAATAAAATGTGGAGAACACTACACTAATACCAAAAATTCCATTAATAATTGATTAATTCTTTATTCAAAGCTAAAATAATAAATCATTCAAACAAACAAAAAAATTCCAATTTACTTGATAACAAAATTTAAATATAATTAAATAACACTAATGATTTATCATTTGAAAAGTCTCATTCATCAATTCAATTTAACGATAACGACGCGGGTCTCCGCCGCTTCCGAAGTTTCCACCATAACGGTCCTGTTGGCCTCCTCCACCAAATCCACCACCGCCACCGCCACCAAAGTAGTCGCCAGCGGCCATTTGGCGCAATGCATCCGGCACAATTTGTTTGGACTTCTCCATTACCTTTTAAAATTAAATTGTAAATATTTAATTTCTTTTAATTTTATTACTTTAATCAGATCTTTGGCCAATCTTGGTCCATCGGATGGGGTGAAGAATGTGTAACTGGTTCCCTAAAAATTGAAATATGAGTCAAAATTGTAAATGTTAATTTTATGACATTTATGCTTACAAATAAATTAGAAGTTTATAAAGAATGACACGAAAAAAACCGATTTTTTAATTAAAATTACTTTTTTTCAAATCAATTTAACCCAAAAAATAAGAAATAAATATAAAAATTTTAGAACTTTTAGCGATAATATTTTTAAATCGATGTTTTTTCTACTTTTTTAAAAATTAATTTTATTTAGCAATTAAATTAGAAAAAAATTCTTCTTGTCTATTTTTTGGTGCGTAAATGTCAGTGAATTGGAAAATATAATTTATAATAATTATTAAATTAAAATTTGAACCTTCTTCTCATGACGCGCAGTGCGGCCAATTCGATGAACATAATCCTCCGCATTGTTGGGATAATCATAGTTGATCACGTATTTAATGTCGTTCACATCTGTGTGAATTGAAAAAAAAATTAATAATTGAAATTGAATTGGAAAATTCATTCAATTCCTTTTTATTCCCACCTCCTCCCCATCCGCGCGAAGCGTCAAAAAAAAGTAAAGGGGGATCCTCTTGTTTTTCGATCTTCATAAAAATTCAGTAAATTTTTCGCTGCGCGGCCATTTTTTGGTCAAAATTTTTCGCTCCGCGGTCAAAAATTTTTTAGCGCGCACCCCCCCCCCCCCCCCCAGAAGGAATTTCTGGCTAAGGTCCTGGGTAAGATCGGTAAATTGTGGGGATAGGGGGGGGGGGAGGGGGGGGGGGGGGGTGTGAAAAATTTTTTCCCAAAAAACCGATAGTACTTTTCGATATTGTGGGCATTAAAATATCCTATTTTAAAGAGCACAGAAAATGAGAAAATTTTATTTTTACAGATACATGTGAATGTGATTAGGCAAATTATGTAGCAAAAAAGTCAAAATCTAATTAGAAAATAATAAAATTAAAAATTATTTTACAATTATTGTTAACTAATATTTATTCGCCATTTTTTGTTCTTTAAAATTAAATATATGAAAATTTAGGCCCAGCAAAAATGTATATAAAAATATGACCCAATAAATCTTAAAATTTTTAAAATGATTTTTCATTTTTTGAAATAAATTAATTCCCTAATTAATTAATTTAATTAAAATGGAATACCTAATCCTCTGGCTGCAATATCAGTTGCAATAACGATGGGTGCCTTTCCATTGCGGAATTCTGCGAAATTTTAGGAAAATATTTGAATTTTTCTGAACATAAAAAATACCTCCCAAAACCCATTCTCGCTCCGCTTGCGATTTGTCACCATGGATGCAGAGCGCAGACAAACCTTTAATTTTAAATAAAGATTAAAAATTAATTTAGTAAATTAAATAATTTTTTTATAAAATCAATATTTTTGGCTCCACATAACTTGACTATTAAAAAATGTCAGTACTTTTAGACAAATTTGGCTTCAAAATTCGGCGGATTTATTTATTATTTTTGTAATTTGAATACAAAAAAAAGCAAACCATTTTGGCGTAATCGACGGGTAATTTCGTCAGCTTTGCGCTTCATTTGAACAAAGATGAGTGTCTTGTATTCGGGCTAAAATAAATTAATTAAAATTGGATAAATTGTTTTTGGGAATTTTTTTAAATTTTTATAGTCAAATTTTATTCTATAGCTAATACGACTGGATTTTTTTAATGTAATTACGCCTTTAAAAATTTTTCTATATTTAAAGCAAATTGAGTATTAGGGCAGCATCAAAAAAGACTATAAATTAGCAAAGTGCAATTTCTTTGATGTTATGAATAGTTTTTGGCCAATAGCTTAGCTATAGATTCTACAGTTTTAGTAAAGAAATTATTAAACCATGAAAGAAGCATGCCGTTCGAAAGCTTTAAAAATTAGTTAAAAGTTGGCTTTTCAATCTATTATTTTTTTTTAAATTTTAGCGTGTAAATTAAGCGACTTTTTCTCAACAATTAGTGGTCACTTTAGACTTTTGAATGGCTCAAAGTTTGCATAATTTAGTATTTTTATCGCTAATTGGTCAAAAAATCCAAACTACCATTGAACCAAAAGTACCGAATCATTTTTTACTGACGCCCCCAAAAATAAACCTGTTGCATAATTTCGCTGAGTAATTGTTGTAAACGTCCCAATTTGGCATATTCATCGATGATTTCCACATTTTGTTGAATGTTACGGTTTGCAGCCAAATCCAACGAGCCAACTTGCAAATGCACCGGATTTTGTTGAAAATCGGCGGCCAATTCGCGAACATCTTTTGGCCATGTGGCCGAAAACATCAAAGTTTGACGATCCGGCTAAAAAATGATCGGATTTAAGCAATTTTAAAAATGTACTAAAATATACGCGAATTTGGGAAACAATTTTGCGAATTTGCGGCTCAAAACCCATATCCAACATTCGATCGGCTTCGTCCAAAACAAGGAAAGTGCATCGACGCATATTGGTTTGACCGCCTTCAAGAAAGTCGAGAATGCGCCCGGGAGTGGCCAAAATGATGTCAACACCTTCAAAAATTTGTTATATAAGAGACGTTGAGTTTTAGAAAAATATTAATTAATGAATCTAGGGTAGTGGTAGTGGTCGGTTTAGGTTTAACACTGGTCAGTGGTTTCACAAAAAAACATAAGTGAAACAGACCGGTTAGAATGATAGCTCATTCTAGATTTCGGGCCTAAAATTCGAATTTAGGGTGGGAGAGCATAGGAATCTTAAAGCAGTCTATTCCATTATTAAGCGAAATGAGAGCTATCATTCAAAAAGCTCGTTCCACCTTATGGTCTTTTTAATATACCAGTTAAAATGACCCTTACCGAATCCAGCAGGTTTATTTTAGATGGAGTAAAAGAAAAAAGAAAGTGGCAAACCTCTTTGCAAATCCATTGCCTGCCGTTGTCTTTGTGCACCACCATAGCAGCAAGTCACGGCCAATCCCATCTTTTGACAAAATTCGCGGGCAACTTGTTCCACTTGACAGGCCAATTCACGGGTTGGAAGCATCACAAGCACGGAGGGACCTTCGCCTCGTTGACGCGGCGCCTGGTTCAGAGTATGGATGATGGCAGGCAAAATGAAGCCAAGGGTTTTGCCACTGCCCGTCTTGCCGATGGAGACCAAGTCTTGTCCGGTCAATGCGACTGGCCAAGTGATGGATTGGATCACGGTTGGACGTTCAAAATTTGCGTAGAGATGATCAATGATTGGTTCTAAAAAATCAATAAAAACGTCATAAAAAACCTAAAATGTTTTTACGTGGAAATCCACTCTCGCCAAATTCCAAAATTGGACGCGGAATGTTGTTCCCATCAAGTGTGCATTCACCCTCGTTCAACCATTGATGAATTTCGGCCTCATCCCGTTCAGCGATGGCTGGATGTTCGGCGTATAAATTCTTTGCAATTTCTGGCAAGTTCATTCGGCCCCAGTCGATTCGTTGAAGTCCTGAGCCGGCTTCACCAAAACGATCCATACGACGTGGTCCGCCACCAAAACCGCCGCGACCACCGCCATAACCTCCGCCACGATTTACACCATAAGCTCCTAAAACAATTTGTGATTTATAATTATAATTTGGAACAAGAAGAAAACCTGAGACTCCATAATTAAACCGGATTGGTTGTTTCAATGATTTAACGATGGCAGGCAAAACAATTTTTGAAATGGAAAACATGTTGTTAAAGATCAATTGAATTATTGGTTCTTTTAAATAAGTTCTGAACACTGAATAATCTGAAATAATTAATGAATGAAAGGATATAAGCATAAACAGAATGTTAATATTGATGTGACTGATATAATTGTTCAGTTCAGTTTAGTTCAGGTTCAGGGGTTTATTTCAAAGCTTTATATTTTAAATAATGCTTATAGATATAATTGAGTCTCGAGTCTCGACTTTTGGACACTGATTTTGGGTCTTGGCTAATTATAATTGGTGCCAAATAAGTACATCGAAACTTCAATGGCGACCGCTTTAGATATTTGCCATCATAGGAGGGTAGTGTATGCAGTAGTTATTTATGTTAAAATATCTACATATAAACCCACAAAGCCATGTATGCTATAGATAAAAAATGACTAGACAACATAAATTCCTTAAAAATTAAAGAAACAGAGAATTATATGGCCTGTCCCTCTGCTTGCTTTCCATTTCCATCCAAATTTTGGTGGAAGTTGTGGCCATAGCATATAGCCATAGCCAAATTTGGCGTCGTTTAGGTATACTACGTACTACCAAGCTAAAAATCCTTTCCTTTTATAAAACTGTGATGATTTAAGCTTTTACTTTTCATAAAAATAAAAACTTCAAATAATAAAGTTATACTTAGCCCCTGCTGTGATCATGAATGATTGATTTCTAATATGCTAATTTTATTAAATCATAATAATAATTTGCAGATTATCAATCAAATTAATTTTAAAATGGATGAAGAAAAGCAGACGGTTGCGCAGAAAATAATGTTCAATCGATTGTGTGAAGTGTTTGCGGAAATGAAAAATAAACAAAAGGATGGGAAACGATTTATATTCGATAGATTTCTCCGGAAATGGCGAGAGGCGATGGTCACTGAACATTCGGATGGATTTGTTGAACACAGGACGGATGACACATTTTTTCCGGCCATGCGTCTATTCGTTCCCAGCAAAGACCAAAGTCGGAATTTCCAAATTAGAGAGGTTTTACACACTAAAACTTGTTAATAATTTGTTAAATATTCTCAGGCTAAACTCAATGTATTGGTTGCTGGCGCTTTGAATGTTCAAAAGTTGGACAAGAAATATGAGGATCGAAAAGAAGTGCTCATTGATAAATTGGTGACAAAGTCGAGTGAATATTATCACGTGGAAACACCAAAATTGTCCATTGCTGAAGTGAATGAATGTTTGGACCGCATTAAACCGGACATTAAGAAACCTGATCGTACGCTATTTTACAAATGAATAAAATCAAATTTAAAATTGCAGAGGAAAAAGCAATGAACAAACTTTGCCGCCATTGCACCACAAAGGAACTGCATTGGATATTCCACATCATCCTCGGAGACATTGAACGAGAGCTGGGCAATTTGAGCGCTCATACATTGATGGAATGGTTCCATCCCGGGTCCGATTCACTTTGGAAGGTTTTACAATTTTTAATTATCAAAAATTTTAAATTGGTTGAATTTTAGGAAGGAAATAGCCTATTGCAAATTTGCGAACAATTTTCAACGGAAGAGGCGGAGGGTGGTGCTGGCGATGTCCGTCGAGATTTAACCGGCAATCTCCTGTGTAAGCCATTTCGACCAATGCTGCTTAAACGACTCGATTACAACAAGTCTTGCATACCAAAGGTATTTTTTAAGTTCCAAATTTAATCACTAATCCATTTTTGTGTTGTGCAGATCATCAATTGCTGCAAACGTCCATTCTATGTGGAGGTCAAATATGACGGCGAACATTTGTTGGTGCACAAATACGGTGGCATCAATTACAAATATTACACTCGAAATGGCAACGATTACACCCACAAAATGGGCGCAACAAATGAAACACTGCTCTCCAAACGCATTCATCCATTCTTCCGACCCGAAGTGAAGGATTGTGTCCTCGACTGTGAATTGTTGATTTGGGATAGGAAAAAGCAGGAATTTGGTAAGTCTTAAATCTGTACTAATCGAGTTTGACCCCTACGAGGGAAAGGATGAGGTAAGGATGATGAAGAAGATCACCTCACAGTTCTTCCGCTTCATCATCATCTTCTTCCATCATTATTTTCCTCACCATCCTTTCCCATATAAGGGGACAAACTCCATTAGTACCGGAATATAAATAATGATAATAAATAATATTGAAAATTTCAGTTGGAAAGAATAAACGTGCATCGGATGGGAACATTTATGATCCAAAACATTTGGACGAGGATTTCTTCGAAAATCACACACAATTCGATCGGAGTTTAGGTTTTATTTATTGATGAATATTTTTAATCCACATTAAAATTTAGCTGTTTTTGATGTTCTCTATTTCAATGGTCATTGCTTACTTAAAGCAAATTTGCCTCTCAAAGACCGGCTGGAGATTTTGGGAAGAATTTTTAAAGAAGAAGATCGCTCAATTATTTTTGTTTCGCCCAAACTTTCAATCAAAAATGCGTAAGAATTTCACATTTGAATTGAATTCCAAAAAACCCAAATTTTAGACAAGATTTTGTCAATTTCTACACAAAATCAATGCGAGAAGGCGAAGAGGGCATTGTGGTGAAAGGACAAAATTCATTCTATCGACCGGGTGCCAGGGCAGAAAAAAATGGCTGGTTCAAAATTAAACCGGACTATGGGGCCCAATCTACGTTGGATTTGGCCGTAAGTTTTCGTAAAAATAAGAAAAAATTAAATCAATTTTTAAAGGTGGTCGGCGTCCGCTTTGAGAATGCCCAACTCAACCATATCAAATCATTTTTGGTTGCAGCTCTACAGAATGGCCGAGACCGAGACGACCAGCTCCGTTTCCGAATTGTTGCCGGAATCACCTCAAAACTGAAAGCGCTGGACTATCAACGGCTGAGAGCGGCGCTTGGCGAAAAGGAAGATTTGTTGGAAGAAAGGCCCGAATGGTTGGACAAAAGAATGGAAATCCAACAACAAACAAATGGAAATGATGGTAGTGGTGGAGGTGGAGGGCCAGGCTCAAGAGGAGGAGGACCCGGGAAATTCGATCGATTTGTGCCAAAAGAGAATATTAAGGTTTTTAAAGAGGGGATCAGGGATGGGATGGAATGGGCGAAAAAACATTGAAAATGGTTGCGAAAAGGTTTTAGCTGTTTGTCCTAGACCTCAAAACACTATACGCTATTCCAAATCGATAGATCTCATTCTCATCAAGACAGGTCGATGTTATATAATTAGTCATGGTTTGATCAAAAATTAAGCGTTTTAAACCATTTCATTGTTTTGGTTCAAAACCAGCTAAAAATTGGTCAAACCTAAACCAAATACCAAATCATTATCAAACGATGAGCCTCGACTAGATCTATCGGTTGGGTATATGGTTTGGGGGTTAGCACAAACCACTAAATCACTTTAAACCACTAAAATCTTTTCCCACATTCATTTTTTTTGCCATTTTCAATTCCAGATTGTTGAGGTACGCGCTTCCGGTGTGCGCAATGGTCTGCTCCAATTCCCTTCAATTGTTTCAGTGCGAAGCGATAAATCGGTTTTAAATAAATATTATTGAATGAATTTATGTGATTAAATTTTAAGATTGATGAGATTGACTCACTCAAGGATGTTTATCAATTTGATGAAGTAAATTTATTTTAAATTCATTTAATAGTAAAATTTTTAGCGTCTCCGCTCTCGTCCAATAATTGCGAATGAATCGGATCCACACGAAGCAAATATTTTATTGAATCGGAAGAAAAGACTTAACCTGAAATTGAAGAAGGAATATGAATTGGTCAAAACGAACACAACGGAGGTTGGCCGTTTTGGACTTCATTTGGAAGGGAAAAAAGTTTGCGTGTTAAATGCAAATGGCGGAGTGAGTACGCAGGATTTGCAGAAAATTCTCATTCAATTTGGAGCCAAACCAATTGCATTACCAAGTACGTGATTTGTGTATGTAATTGCGATTTGTAATTGTAATTGCGATTTGTAATTCTAATTGCGAATTGCGATTGTAATTGTAATTGCGATTGTAATTGTAAAATTGTAATTGCGATTGTAATTATAAAATTGCGATTGTAATTGTAAAATTGCGATTGTAATTGTAAAATTGTAATTGCGATTGTAATTGTAAAATTGTAATTGTAATTGTAAAATTGTAATTGCGATTGTAATTGTAAAGTTGTAATTGCGATTGTAATTGTAAAATTGTAATTGTAATTGTAAAATTGTAATTGCGATTGTAATTGTAAAGTTGTAATTGCGATTGTAATTGTAAAATTGTAATTGTAATTGTAAAATTGTAATTGCGATTGTAATTGTAAAGTTGTAATTGCGATTGTAATTGTAAAATTGTAATTGCGATTGTAATTGTAAAATTGTAATTGCGATTGTAATTGTAGAATTGTAATTGCGATTGTAATTGTAAAATTGTAATTGCGATTGTAATTGTAAAATTGTAATTGCCATTGTAATTGTAAAATTGTAATTGCGATTGTAATTGTAAAGTTGTAATTGCGATTGTAATTGTAAAATTGTAATTGTAATTGTAAAATTATAATTGCGATTGAATTGTAATTGCGATTGAATTGTAATTGCGATTGTAGTTGTAAATTGTAATTGCGATTGTAATTGTAAAATTGTTATTGCGATTGTAATTGTAAAATTGTTATTGCGATTGTAATTGTAAATTGTAATTGTGATTTGCATTCATTTCTAAAATTTCGAATAAATGTTTATTATTTAGATGCTGAGATGGCTTTTGCCATTGCAATGGACCCCAAAAAGATGACTTGCGGTTCTCAGATTAAAGCAAATCGAGTGCACATTGTAAAGGGGGAATGGTTGTTGCGATGCAAAGAGGAAAAGAAACTTTTGCCATGGTAAAAATTGGATAAAATATTTTTTATATATTATTTTAATTGAAGGAAAGAGGAGGATATGATCCACACCAGTCCGGCTGCCCCATTCCAACTTTTCACAATTTCAACTCAAAATGAAGAAGAAGACGTTCATCGGGAGGAAAATACGGAAGAAGAAATGACTTCAATGGAAGAAGATGAAGAAGGGGGATCAACTAATACGGCAGTAGAAATAAGACCTGCCGAGGAAGGAATGGAGGCGGAAGATGGACCGGCAGGATTTAGCGGAAATGAAAATGGAAGAGCAAATGAGGGGGAGAATGGATCGGACACAGACACAATGGCCCAATTGGCAGAAGAAGCGGAGCAAGAGGCGGAAAAGGTACAGCAGAGAATTTTTCATCATTAACAAATTAAATAAATTTAACAGGTCTTCAATGAATTGTCCGCATTGAATTTGAACGAATTGGATTGTGAACCGGTGGAGGCCGGCAACTTGTTCGCCGAATTCATTTTTCATTTGCATGAATCAATCGATGGGAACGGAGCAGGACGAAATTCATTGCGCCACAAAATTGAGCAACAAAATGGACGGATCAGCGATGAATTGACAGCCGAAGTCACACATGTTGTCGTTGGAAAAATGTGAGATTGGGAATAAATTAAATACGGGTAAAATTTAATAGGAAAATGCAAAAAATTAAGGGGCTCTAGCAACTTAGAGAAGTTTTCTTAGACCATTAAATCATATACCCAATCAATAGATCTCATTGAGACGCGTCTTTTGATATTGGTTTGGCTTAGGTTTAGCTAACCAATTTGAATTAGTTTTGAACCTAAAACCGAACAAATTATAGAAATCTATCGATTAGGTTAGGGGATCTAGGACAAACCATTAAACCGTTTGTCTTTTCGCCTTTTTCAACATTTTTTTCGCTAAATTAAATTGTATCCAAAATCCAATTCAATAATAATATTTATTTTATTCCTCATTTTTCCAGGCGTTCTGGCCAAGAGCAGCCTCTTTTTGAGTGGAATGAATGGCAAAAGCAATTTAATGGTCAATTTGTGGGCGCAAATTGGGTGGATAAGGCAATCGAGGAAGAGGACCGTTATCGTTTGCCGGATCGAATTCACGAATTTATTGAATATTGATTTGACACATATTGGAAGAAGCCCGAATTTATTATTGGTTGACATATTTCTCATCTTAATTTATTATTTTTCCAAAATTTCAATCTGCTTGAATAAATATTGACAATCTATTTTTAAAATTCATCTTTTATTCTCAACATTAATAATTTTAGAATAAATAAATCCAATCCAAAACAATAAATAATATATGCATTTATGGAAAAAATAGCCACAATAATCGATCTGTAATGTCATAAATATAATATTCAAAAAAGGGGATTTTCTGATATAATTGTTTGGCCCACGATTTCTCAACAATTTGCTAATATTTTCATCATCTTAGGAATCAATTTTTCATTCTTTCTTTAATATAACTGGAAATTTTAGCTGCGGAGGAACGGTCATTGGCATTTTTCTTGAAGATTCCCTGAAATTTACAAACAATCAAATTTTAATATATATTTTCCAATTCGAACCTTTAGAACAACAAAAAGAATTGAGGATTGACTTTTAATCTTTTCCAAAATTTTCCAACTAATGCTGTTATATCCTACATTTCCTTGTGAATTTAAGTGAGAAAATGCATTGACAATGTATTCAAATGGCTTCTTTTCATGTTTTTTACCGCTGCTCTTTTTGATTATTCCGTCCAAAAATGTAGGATTTATGAACATGAATATTTCGCAAAATACAACACCCAGCGACCAAACATCCGATTTTGTGCACAATTTCGGTGTTAAAATATTATTCAAAAACTTCCAAAATCCATTATTCTCATTTCTATTGGCGGTACGGCAGAATTCTCTCATTTCTGGGCTGGCTGAACGCAGTGAACGAGCCTCATGTTGTCGAGCTCCAGATCGGCATATGAATTTCCTTTTTATTGAGAATAGAATGAAAATAAATATAAATAATTCCAAATTCCATTTATTTGCCAACTGTTCAAAAAATTTTAGTATTCTATTCCAATTCGATTAATTTTAGATTAAAATTTTTTAACAAAATATAGTAAATTCTCTATTAGTGGTCCCATCTCTATTAAAGGGCCCTATCTAGATTGACGAGAGAGAGAGATTCTATGAAAATTAATAACCCCGGGACTATTAATAGAGAATTTACGGTACTTATACTTATGTTTTATGTACTTTGTTTTCTCTTTTGGGTCAATTAGGGAAAAGAGTGAAGGGTCCCCCTTTGGGTCGTCAGGAATAGAGTTAGGGTCATTTCATTACTCATTATCATTAATATAAGTCATTCAGTGATAGGATGTTTCATCTCAGGTAACTCATAATGACTCTAACTAGAGACCGGCACGGATTCCGGATCCTTACGGATTCATACGGATCCGTAGTTCGGAATCCGTATATTTTGCAATATTTTTCAAATCCGTACGGATCGGTGTGCTTTTCCAATCCGTAGTCCATAATCCGGTCCGGACGATTTTCAATTCCGCCGTGCTAATGCTAACCAATAGGAGGGGGCGGGGTTGGAGCAGGGAGTTGAATTTCCACTTTTCCCCTTCTTAACAAAAAAGAGGATACAAATTACTTAAGTATCGAATTTACTATATTGAAGGATTATCGCACATTGTATGTATTTTTTCAATTAATTTGTTTCAATTATCAAAAGTTAAACCTATATTCTAGTGGATTCTTGACCACTCCATCATCGGATTTAACTGGGATCGCGGTTTGCAAGTCAATCAATTTTAAATTCAATTCAGAATTTGCATTTTCATTTTTAATGATCACCCAATTTGCTGGTTTCAAAGCATTGTGAATGGCAACTGCGAAAATTGAAAGAATATTTTCAAAGTATTTCATACTTTTATGAAATTGGGCCAATCGGTTTGCCATGACCGAAAATAGCTTAAGCAAATCATTTGTATTTATCTCTTCCCTTTTCTGCTCCAAATATTTGCCCAAATCCATTTCGCCCAATTCCAATATCAAAAACACAGCATTCCTCAAAGAATGGCTTAAATTAAAGAATAACAATCAGATTAAGAACAAATTTTCTTTTCTGAAATTTAATTTGTTTCTCTTGACTATTTTGAAATTATATATAAAATGATTTGTTTCAAATAAAATTGTCTTGAAAATTATGGTAAAAAATGAAAACTGCCTAATTTTTCTTATTTTACCCCTTTTTGATTATAAATTTTTGCCAATTTCCTATCAAATTAATTAAATTCTTTCTCAAATAAACCGAGCCCAATCTGGGCTTTATTTATTGTATTAATTTATTAAATAAGCTAGAGAGCAAATTATTCATTCATAAAGCAAAATAAATGAAATAAATTTTAAGTAAATAAATCTAAAATGGAACTTCCTCTCCACTAGAAAAGATGCAATATCAAAAGTTTAATTCCCCTTCCAATTTTGCCCAAAACTAACCCTTCAAGCAATTCTACAACTGCATCAATTTTTGCTTCCTTTGCCATTGCCAACATTTCCAATTCATGTTCAACATAGTCACGCGGTTTTCGCTCCACCAAATTATCGAATTTGATAATTTTTATGGCCACACATTCTTTCGAACCAAATTCCTCACCAATTGGTGAGGCACGATAAATCTATTAGAAATTGGATTTTTTGTACTTTATTTAAATATTTAAATTAATCTTTAATAAATCAACAAAGGAGGACAATTTTCTTACCCCAATTTTTACGAGTCTTTTGACATATAAATTTCTTAGTTTAAATAGAAACTGAGCAAATTAAACCAGTTTAAACCTATGGTTTTTAGTTTTAAACTCTTTAATTTTGGGCCAAAACCTAACATTTTATATACCAATTCGATGAGTTCTACAAATTGGTATAAAGTTTGTAGGGTCTAAAAATGGTTTCTGATTTATTAGAAACCAAGAATTTTTTATAGGTTTTTTGTAGCACAGACGTTTGCCTTACCACATTCCCATCCGAACGCAACATTTCCCAAGTATTTGCCTTCAGCAATAACAAAAATTCTGTCGGTAATTTTTCCGATTCCGTTGGATTTTCCTTTTCCACCAATTCAAATTCTTTTTCTTCTCCACTTATCATTTTGTACAATTCTATTGCTGTTGGTTTTTTATAAAATTCGATTAATTTGCCTTCATTTTCCTCCTTCCTTTTGCCGCAAAAACATTTTATATTATCATTTTTACATTTATCTTAAAATAAAAAAAAATAAAATTATATAATTTATGGTGATAGAAAAGTTGCCAAAATTGATAATTTAAATTAATTTTAGCAAACATTTCTAAATAAATGAAGCAACATTTTTTGCCGATAAATCAATTTTCATGCCAAGAGTTTATACTTTAAATGTCTGATCATTCATAAAATTAGCCTAGAAACTTTTTTGGTACTTGTGAAATTTGGGTCCGCCTTTTGAGTGTTAGGGACAGAGCTGGGTCCGACTCCGACTCCAGCTCCAACTCCGACTCCGCTCCGGAGCTGGAGTCGAAAAATGAAAAGGTCGGAGTTGGAGTCGGAGTCAAAAATTGGAAAGCCCGGAGTCCGGAGTAGGAGTTAAATTTTTGAAAAATCGGAGTCCGGAGTCGGAGTCAAGATTTATGAAAAGCACAGCTCTGGTTAGGGATAGGGTTAGGATCTAGGTTAGATGATTTTTAGCCCATCTTATCCATAGCCCATCCACTAATGACCCTAATAACCGTAAACCTGCTGGTGACCCACAGGGGGACACTTCACTTACTAAAAAGCGGACCCAAACTCCACCGTTGCCACTTATTTTAATTAATCGGAACTGATTCAGGTTATCAAAATATTTTGAATGGTTAGAACACAAAACTATAAATATGGTTTAAATTATAGGAGTTGAGCTAAAGCATGGCTAACTATAAAATAATTGATCTAATGAGCACTCTCGAATGGTAAAAAAAAGTTTGATGTGTCTCTAAAATTTGTTTCAGACGAATTAATACACTTTTTCATTTCTGATTTTGTCTCCGGCAAATAAATATGTTTTTGGCTTTATATTCAAATTCACATAAGTTGCGCGAATTAATTAAAGAACAATTTGGTAACCTGATTCGGTTTCTTCTCCAAATGATGAAATAATTGATGGGACCAAAAGAATGGCCAAAGCAGTGGACAAGAATTTATTTGAAAGCATATTGGCAATGAATTGATTAAGAATTGGCAATTGGATGAGACGAAAACAATTAAAAAAAGGAGAGAATTGAGCAAAGAATGAAGATTAATTTTTTTTCGAATTTTTTATATTATCAGATTCCCAACAGTGTATTTGCAAATATTAGAATGGAATTTTTTCGGTCGGAGAAATTTTTTTTGAGAATTGAAAGCCTCGGCCCAAATGGAAAAGTCTGGGATTTGAGAAATTGGATTTGAAATAATAGAATGACGCAAATCCAATGAATCCACTTACTTAGGGGTTGGAAGGATAAATAGGATTGGGAGATGGCCAAACTAATGACGGGATGGCCAAAATACCATGAGACAGTTAAGTGAAATGGTCGGAATAGAATGAAGGTTTGGTTTAGAGCGGCAGGCCAAATGCAATGAAAGCCAGACGATCGCGCAAAAAACTGCTTGCTGGATTAAGCAAGAATTCTTGGGAAGACGGACAGAAAATAATGGGTGGATGGCCTAAATTCAGAGAGGAGACGACAAAGAATTGACTAGATGGGCCAAAATGCCTGATTCAATCAATGGATGGATTTGGGGATGGATGATGGTTGCAGAATGCGAAAATGGCCGAGAAGCCCAAGGAGGCGGCCAAAAAATGCAAGATTGATCAGACAGAGTGGCAAAAAAGTGTAGCAGTGCTTAATCAATTGGAAGGAAAGGCCTGGGCATTGGTTGCCGAAAATATTGATGAGGAAAAATAGAGACGTGTCGGTCAAGAAAGCACCATAATGCGCGCCTTCATTATCATTGTGATTAAATGGCCATCTATATGGGCGACTGAATTTCAAATGCTGAGTTTGTTGGAGGCATCGGTGGATGGACAATTCACAATTTGGCACTGGACAATTGGAAAATGGAAACCAATCGAATTTGGAAAATTGGGCACAAGGGAATAAATGGTCATCAGTCAAAATCGGTCTATTGCGCATCGTATATTCCGGACAATTGGGACCAAATTAAAAAATAAACCAGAAATTTCAATAGAATAATTGACCAATTCTTCGTTGGGTGTTCATTAAAATACATTATTACAACCAAGAAGAGGAAGAAGACGAAGAACTTTTCAAAATTGAGAATGCAATGACCGGGGAAATGTTGGAATTGTTCATGCTTCATGCAGATATGTATGTCCTTATTCGGCAAATAAAAGATGGCCAAATGATGACAGACATCAATGGGGAGGAACAAATGAAACAAACAATGAACGCAACAATTTCGATGTTTTGATTGAAGATTATCAATCACTAATTGAGACAGAATTGACTGTCATTATTTTCATTCAATTGTTGATAAATTTTAAATGATCAATAAATATTGGTTATTGTTGGATATTTATCAATTTATGACCAAAAATGGTTTAGAATAAAAATTGTTTTTGACCATATACATTCTTTATAACTCTGTAAATAATAACCAACATTGGGGCAATCCTAAAGAATCCAATCGCAAAAAAAATTTTCATTTTTTCCTAAAAATTCGTTTTTTTAAGAGTTATCTGGGTAGGGGCATTCGAATCTGAGATCTGACCATAGATTTTTGATATCTTTCAATCTTGGTAATATAATGTCAACTTATATCAAGAAAAAACAGAGGAGGGACCAAGGGCATTTTGGGCGAAATTTTTTATGCCCAATACATAGCTTAATACTTAATAGACATAACTTTACGAGTGAATATTTTGTTATCACTTTTAGCTAAATTTGACAACAAAAAATATATTTTAAAAGTGAGAAACCTTACCAAGATAAAAATATTTTCGGCCATTTCAAAATTTTTTTCACCTAAAATGACACCAATGGATTCTGCTCGCCGAACTGCATGGGCTATATATTTCCTTATAAAAAATTTTTACCAAAAAGTGTCCTTGATCTCCCCTTTGCTTTTCCATGGTAAGAGTTGGCATATCTTATCAAGATGGAAAGATATCAAAAATCTGAGTCCAGAATCGTTTTCAACGTCCCAAATGCCCCTAAAAAGTTGCTTTATGGATTTTCTAAAATTTTTTATTCGGGAATCGTGATCGGGACATTTTTCTGCACATTTGCCAAAATTTTTGATATTAAATTATAATTAATTTAATGCTGAACAAAACTCTTGAGTTCAACGGTTTTACCAACATGGAATTTGGAC
Source organism: Pratylenchus scribneri (assembly GCA_030063045.1). Taxonomy (NCBI): domain Eukaryota; kingdom Metazoa; phylum Nematoda; class Chromadorea; order Rhabditida; family Pratylenchidae; genus Pratylenchus; species Pratylenchus scribneri. The sequence goes on from JAQSEB010000124.1 coordinate 360,764, forward strand.
TGTTTTTCCTTTCTAATTGCTTTTTGTAAAGCCAAATTTTGCCACCTCTCAACTCTCAATCCAATTCCTTTTATTTTTAATTTTAAGTTCAAAAACCAATTTTTCCATCAATTTCTTTATTATTTCATTATCTGCTTTTATTGACGATGATGAATTATAAAAAAGTGAATGGAATGGATGGATGACCTTTTTGCTTTTTCTCACCTTCAATCACTTCAAAGCCAGTCATTCCCATATTAAATATTTCTCTTATCGATGATTATGATGGGCAAAATTGATAATAATAATAATATGGGAGGATGACACTCGATCGGTGCATTTGCCGTTTTTTATCTTTCACTTTTTGTCCCAAGACCCCCAACTTTCCATCCATTTTTCCTTTAAAATGTTCATTCAGCAAAGCTCCTTTAGCCATTCGTACATACAATCTTCTATTAATATCCCCCACTCTATTGAAAGCCTCACACTTTGAAATTTAATATCCCCCTTCCTCTATTTGAAGCCCCCCTCTATTAGTAGCCCCCACCCCATCGAAAAATTAATGTCAAAAATAACGAATTTTTAGGTGAAATTAAGTCGAAATAAGCATTTTTGTCTAAAAAATTTCAGAAAATTTCCCGCCCTAGGAGGGTCCTGAAATTTAATACCCCCCTCCCTCCAAATTTGCAGCCCCCTTAGAGAGTCTTGAAAATTTAATATCCCCAGAGATATTTGATAGTTTACGGTAATAAAAATATTGACTCGGCTTTCTACCCTAGGCCAATTAAAATTTGCCCGGGGCCATATGGGAGGATGACACTCGACCGATGCATTTGCTGTTTTATCTTTTTATTTTTGGTCCCAATTCCCACAACTTTCCATCCATTTTTTCCTTCAAATGTTCAGTCAGCAAAGCTCACCTTTACCCATTCGGATAATAAAAATACCTTTTGGCTTGGCTTTCTTCCCCTAGGCCAAATGCCCGGGGCAATCAATGGACAAAGCCAAAGCACAAAAAATGTCCATTTCCTTCTATCGGGGAAAACAACATTTGGTGGCGGCGGTTGGGGCGGAGGGCGGTCAACGCGACTGCTGTCATTTTTCTACATTTACTATATTTTCAATCTGTGCTGACTAATAAACTCATCAATTCTCCCATCCAAATTCCCAATCCTTTCATTTTTATTCGTTAAAAATATTTATGAATATAGCGATGATTTCATTTTTATTCCAAAATTTTATTTAAAATTAAAGCAATCGTAAAGAATCTGCACCCTTTTTTCGATTTTTTTTTGTCTAAAAATTCATTTCTAATTATAATCAATATGGGGGAATTCGAATATGACCTGCATTTGTCATAACTTGTTATCTTGGTAAGAAAATGCCAACTTTTACCATGAAAATAGAAAATACCAAGTGAGACGACCAAGGGCAATTTTGATGAAAATTTTTACATAGCCAATGGATAAGCTCAATCGACGCAATTCGGCGAGCTAAAACGAATGGTACCGTGTTTATTAGGCGAAACTTGATTAATGGAAAGTTAAAGGTTAAAATATCTTATCAAAACTTGCCAATAATCAAGTTTTTACCTATGTTAAACATGAAACCAATTCGATTCTGTTCGCTGAGCTGTATTGAATGATATATTGTCCACAGAAAATCCTCACAAAAATGCCCTTGGTCGGTCCCCCTTGGTATTTTCATAGTAAAAGTTGGCATTTTCTTACCAAGATGACAAGTTATGATAAAATGCGGGTCATACTCAAAATATCCGTCCTGCACTGGATTAACCTTAGAAACGAATTTTTAAACAAAAAAAAGCGAAAAAAATTAGGGTTGCAGATTCTTTGCGATTGTCAAAATTTAATAATTTTCTAGAGAAAATCAAAAATGAAATATTTGATTGCTACTGTTCTTTTCTTTGTGTTTGCCATGGCAAATTGCCGTTTGGCATTGAATAAGACACCGAAAACGGAAATTGGATGGGGCGACACTTGCGGCGAATGCCAAACTGTAAAATATTCAAATTTAAATGAAAATATATTTTCCCAACATTTGTTTAGATAATAAAGCGCATTGTTGAGGTTGCCAAAGATCCGGTGAAGGTTGCCGAGCTGAAGATGCTCCTCTCTGCTTTGTGCCGTGAAACCCACTATGTAAGGATATGGGATGGAATTCGTACTAATTAATAAATTTTTAAATTTTTGATAATTTGACAAAAAAATGAAATTGTTTCCATCTCAAAAATCAATGTTTTTGAGGACATAAAAATAGGCCAAATTAAGCTTATTTTTAAAGCCTATTCAATATTCTAACAAAACAAGCCCGAATAATACTTTATGGCCTAATATCCAACTTTTGGCGGCATTAAAATCATTTCATTCAAATTAATTTATTTTCAACCAATTTTAGCGTCTTTTTGCTCGAAATAAATATTTTTAAATAGTGCATAATTTCCCAATAAATCGCCTTAGAAATGGAGAATATTTTTCAAATTTTAATATTCCCCAAATAATTTTTATTGGCGAATATGATATAAAAAATTCCAAATTTATTCAAAAATCAAAAAATTCTGTCATTTAGTAAAAATGGGTACTTTTGGGTTATCTACCTCCAGGCTCCAACAGATGATTTTGAAATGAAGGGTCCTTTATGAGTGATTAAGATAGGGTTACGGTACAAGAAATTATAGCCTATAGCTGAATGACCATAATCCTATACCGGATGAACTGTGGGGATTACCGTTATCTTTCCCCAGACCCAAAAAATCCCAGGTAGATAACGGATAACCCATCCAAAAGTACCGAAAAATGAATAAAAATTTGACCCAAGGGCACATCAATGACCCACCTAATTTCTTTTATTTTATAGCAGGAAGAATGCCGCCTTTTTGTCAGCAAAATCGACCTTTTCCTTGACCGACTTCTTCCATATTTGGTGAGGAGGAATTGTTGTGAATTATAAAATTTAAATAATATTTTTCAGAAAGACGCCCATCACGTTTGCCAAGAATTGCGAATGTGCGCAAATCACCGCTTGGAGCAATTCCATCGCGTTGGACTTTTCTATGCCCGCAACAAATTGCGTGGAACAACGGAGGCAAAGGTGAAGGAAAAAAATAATCAAATTTTTAAAATAATTTTTAATATTTTTACAGAACTCTCTGATGTGCGAGGAATGCAAATTTGCTGCCCATGAACTTCGCGTAAAATCCCTTTAATTTAATTTTTTAAATATTTATTAATTTTTTAGTCTTTGGTTGAGGACCCAAATGTTCAGGTGGAATAAAAAATGAAAATAAAAATACAATAAATTATATTTAATTTTAGCAAGATGTCCAAGACTTCGTTCAAGAGAATGTTTGCGCCCATATGGGCAGCTACAAGGATATGGTAATTCTTTAATAAAATTATTTAAAAATATTCCAACAAAATTTCACAGTGCGACCAATATTTGGAGGAAGTTCTCCCTGAATTCTTCCAAGAATTGGACAACATGCTGGCTGATGCGAATAAGGTAAATTTTATATTGAAATGAGGAAATTTATTTGCCGAAAAAAACATTGACATTGCCGAAAACATGGTGAAAAAAGTATTAAAAATGCCCGAAAAGATTTTTAACGGTTTAGTGATTTATCCTAGACCCCAAAGCCATACAATAATCGATAGATCTCGTCAAGGCGCATCGATTGATATATTATTTTGTCATGGTTAGGTCAAAAATAAAAGGGTATTAAACCGTTTAAACCCATAATGGTGTTTGGTTCAAAACTATGTTATAAATGGTAAAACTCATGACAAATTATATACCATTCGATCCGTCTTGACTCTTGACAAGATCTATCGATTGGATATAGGTTTTGGGGGTCTAGGATAAACCTTAAACCGTTTAAGCTATTCGGCAATTTCAGGCAATTTCAATGTTTTTCGATAAATTAAATATTATTTTTATAGTTCTGCGAAGAACTTGATTTATGCCCAGCAAATTTTGCTTCTTCCACTCCGCAGAATGAGAAGAAGGTCAGTGGACGTTTGCTGGGAATGTTGGGAAATTGATGGGCAAAAGAAAGAAAATTGAAGAAATGAAATGAATGAATGAGAGATGGTTTGATGAGCAATATAATAATATAATAAATAAATTGCGTTGATGATCGAATTTTTCAAATCTTATTTTTTAACTGAATAAATAAATTTTAAAATCCTAAAATTGGTTGTTTGATAAAAGGAAATTAATTAATTTGCAAAGAAAAATTTGGTCACGGATTTGAAGTGATTTCTAATAACACGATAAATGATAATCCCAATCTCCGAATTATTCTTTAGGACCAATCCAATTTTAATAAATTCATATAAAGAAGCAAAAGATGCATTAATTTGTCTTTTTTTCAAATTTTTGTCAAGAACTTTTATTCTGTGGAGCAAAAATTATTCTCCAAATTTTTTTTACGAATCTAAAAATATTTCAATGAAATCAAAAATTCTATGGACAAATTATGAATAAAATTAGCCAAAATTAAAAGAAAATAATTTTCAGTTGTTTTCGACTCTAAAAAGTTTTCTTCAAAATGGAACAATAATTCGAACATTGAATGAAGGCACAATAATGGGTAATGGATGTTTGTATTGCGAAGAAATTGTCAAGTTAATTCACGACAATTTAATTAGCAATTCTACAATTGTAAGTTGTTTTAATTTTTATTCACATGCTTTGGGACAAAGTTTATCTTTTATCCCCAAAATCCGGGATATCTATTGGTTACTTTCACCTTTTGCGCAATGACATTTTTTACATTAAAAAGGGGGTACTTTATGTAGTTTGAAGTTTGAATCCCATTTTTTGGAAAGTGATTGCCCCCCCCCCCCCCCTTTAGTTTGTCATATTTTGCGTTAGGGTCAATCAGGGTTGGGTTAGGGTTAGGATGGGATGAGAATCATCTTACGTGTATCCTAAACCCAAACCTTTACCTCAAACCCTAAAACCAAAGGGGTGACCACTGACCAAGCACTTTCCCAAAAATGGGATACAAACTACATAAGTACCAAAAAGGGGTAGAAATTATTTTATTAAGGCAAAATATCCAAATTAATTACCCTATGCGACGCAATTGAAGGAAAAAATCATTACTGTTCAAATTCTAGCCAAATAAATATTAAATTGAAAATACACTTAACCTTTTTTCGGTTTAACGAAAAATCCTTTAAACGATTTTCAAATTTATCTTTAAAATGTTAAACAACTCAAAAATGTTTTCTTTACGAGAAATACATAAAATTACTCTTGATTAAATAAATGTTCTAAAAAATTTGCCATATTTCCTAATCCAATAAAATCTATTAAAAATAAAATGCAAAAATATTTAACTGTGAAAAAAGAATTGCGTCGTCCGGGAATCGAACCCGGTCCTATTGCTTGGAAGGCAACAATCCTACCAATGGACCAACGACGCTGTGGAGGAATGTCTTGAGAAAATATAAAAAAGCTGAAAGATTTCTTTACGCGCAGTCGGCTTTTTTGTTTAATAGCTGCGATATGAATCAGCAGCAAAAGGAAAACAGGAAATTTTGGTGGAAATAGCTTAAATCATTCAACAAATAGCTCTCGGGAATGACGAATCAATTGATCATATTTTATTAGAGATCAATAATTAATCAGCAAAGCATTTTCGTGATTTAATGCAAGAGAAAAAGAATTAACTACGAATTACGATTAATTTTAAGAGAATTTATTTATGAAAAATAGAACAATTAAATTGAAAGAGTACAATTTATCATTGTCACTCAAATAAATTAGATTTATTTCCAGCTATTAAGCAAATAAAATAACTCCCAAATGGTTGTTTTTTTTGGTACCATAAATTCTTTATGGGAATAGTTTTTCATTTTCCCTTGTTGAATGGGAATAATTAGAGTAATTTACATAATAATTTTCATCCTAATAATAAGATTAATGAAATGATTGATGGAAAAATTGAATTTCAGGAACGTTTAAAAATTCCTCAGCGGCTTCTAAGAATATGTTATCTTGTTGTGCCAAAAAATATGCGCCGGGATTGCATTGATTTTATGCAACAATATTCCATGGCATTCTATTTTGCGGTTGTAGATGTATTGTATGGTCCCAAAACATGCAAACAAATTGGCTTTTGTGGAAGTGAGAAGATACATATTTAAAAGCATAGATAAAAAACAAAATTAAACATTTTAATATTAGTAATTTGGGAATAAATTGTCATAAATTACAATTAAATGGGCGAGGGACATTTCCGTCTCGCCACTTCTCTCTCAGGGATTTAACCATTTTAAATGATCTAAAGTACATTTAATAGCCCAATTATTGGCTATCCAATAATATATTGATCATCCAAAAATGTAAAGTTTTGGCCAAGTTCTTGCCAAAAATTTTTTTAAAATCGCCTTTATTTTTTAGTTTTTATGGCCATATCTTGGCCAAAGCATTACAATTTTGGATATACCAATAGATAACTAATACTTAGGGCTATAAGGCACTTCATATCAATTGACTGATTATTTGGCTGATTAGCTATGGTTCGTCAAAATCGCTGATGAGACGGAAGTGGCCGAGACGGAAATGGCCCCAACCGCAATTAAATATATTGCCGATAAAAAATTCGAAAAATTCAAAAAATGCTTTAGAAAAAGGATTTTATTTTGTAAGAATCTGAAAAAGAATTCAAAATTATATAAAAAATAAATTTTCATTATTTGGCTTACCACCATTAAACTAATTAATTATTAAATATCTAAATCTATTAAAGATTCGACTCAATTGATAATGAAGCAACAAACATTTACGGGCATAAAATGCAATTCATGCCTGGCATTAAATGAAATCCTTCAAATGGAATTGAGCAGTCAAAAAGTGCAAAAAGAATTCGTTGAAACAATTGAACTTTTGTGCAATCGAATGCCAATTGGTTCGCGGCCAATTTGCCGAAATATTGTTGAAAGCTTTGTTCCCGTTGCCATTACGGAAATTATTCGAGAATTGCAGAATGGGAAAATTTGCAACGTAAAAATCAAATTATATCGATGTGCAATAATTTTTGAAATTTTCTGTTTAATAATTATAGTGTCAAAAAATTAATTTAAAAATTCTTTTAAATATTTATTTTTATTCGAAATAAAATTTTCGGGGAAATTAAAATAAAAATATTCTTCTACATAAATTTCAGGCAATCCACGCTTGCAAAAATGAATGAATGAATGCATACGATTTGGATGCTGGATTGAAATCAGAAAATACAATGAATTTGGATGATGGACATTAATAATAATAATAATATTTTTACACTTACACTTTATTTATCTGTCCGTCCATCCATCAATAAAATGTTAAATTTAAATCTTCTTATTTTATTTTTCAATTATGAACATTCAAATAATAATTCCAATTACCGGATATTTCAATAAAATGCATAATATAATGATAATGAGTAATGAGTAAAAAATGATACGTTGAAAACCTCAGTTATAAAATGGGATTAATTAAATACTAAAATAAAATTTCAAAGACTAATGGGATGTATCGATTATTATTTACAATATTTATTTTCATTGTTGGGGTTTAATTCTAAACCAATTGAACAAAATCTTTTAAACTTTTTTTTTCTTCTTTTTGTTAAACCTTCTAATTTAATTTTATTAGAATTAATTATTTTTATAAAAAATTGCCCCAGGCAATCATCAAAATGACGGAAATCTATTGATAGATTTATTAGCAATCCCATCATAATCTATGAATATATTTTTAATTGCATTTTCTATTTCTTTTCTACCTATTCCACCTTACTCTATTAAACATTCTTTAAGTAGAATACATAGCTAAAAATATATTAAAAGAAAATTGCCTGCTGAATTGCAAAGGATTGAAGGAATAGCCCAAGGCAAATTTCTTAAATAAAGTTAAAGATCGACGGACGTCCATAAAAGACCAATCATAGAATAGAGGCTGAGATATTTAAATGAAGCAAATTATAAAATTATGTTGGTAGATTTTAATATCAGAAATCATTTTGCTGATGAAGATTTATTTATTCCAATATGTCATTCATAAATTAAGGTCAACCATTTTGATGTTGGATGTTGGTATAAAAATGAAAAATTCTGTTGAATTTGTGTAGAATATTTGATTGAGAATAATTTATGCTCCTTTATTTGGTGCCAATTGAAAACGTCCACATTAAATATTTAAATAACCAATATTATTTATTTATTTCACTATTTAAGTAGAAAAAATGGTCAACGGCTGGACATTGAATGTTATTCCTTTGTTTGTTTGTATTGTCTTTTATTCAATTAGTGCGCTTTTTGTGCGAAAATGGTGGTTTCCATTTGTCTATTCTCTCGTGAGTTTTTTTTTTTTTTAATTCTACAATTTCTGCTTTATTGTAAACTATCAAAAATTAATCATTTAGAAATGTAAATGGAAAAATTGCTTTAAAAATTAATTTTATGTGTATTTAAATAAATTTTTAATTATTAGTTAATTATTGCCTTTTTGTTGGTCACCATCTTGGCAATGCTGACTCTTCTCTGTCGAATTCATATTGACAAATTCAAGAGGAGACAAAATAAGGAGATCATCCATCTTCCATTCACAATGTACACATCTGGTTTTGTGTTGAGTTGCTTTGTCATAATTGGTTTTGGCATCTTTTTACCGGTAAAAAAAACTAATTGAAGATTGATGAATTGGTGCTTAAGTCGAAAAATTAACATATTTTGAGGCAATAAAATGTGGCCAAATTAGACACTATTTTAAATGCTATTATCCTGCTCTAACTAGATTTTTAACCAAACCTTAATCTTTAATTTAATCCCATGTTCGAATATATTGTTATTTTGATATTTGACCACATAAATAGTAAATACCGATTTTTTGATAATAAAAATTATCAGCAATTAAAATATTATTTAAAAAATAATTTTTATGCATAAAATTACATCAAATATTAGGTCTTCAAAGTTGCCCTGTATGGATGCGATAAGGATCCAGCAAATACGCCCAGAATTATTGAATTAATTACGAATGTGCATCTCGATTGGTTAATTAGTCTGTTCATATTCGTTGCCATCATTTACATCACACAAAGGTTGATTTATTTTTTTGGTTTAAGTTTGTAAATCAATATATTTATATTTATTTTACCTAGAAAATTGATTACCGAAGGAGGACAATGAGTTTTATTTTACCCAAAATGCCAAAATAATTTTAGAAATATAAATAGTCTCAAGCTCAACAAAGAAATATGGATTAGAAATTTTGTAATAATGTAAATAAACCGACAAACTTAATTGATTGAGTTGTTCTGATTTAAATGCTCTTTAATTTCAAAAAAAAAGAATATTTTAACATTCTGATTTTAATTTATATAAAATTGTTATTTAAAATTATGCCCTTTTCTAGAATATGTTCCGTGTTCCCCCTTTTTAAAGAAAATTCTACCTATCTAACTATAATAACTATGACTAAATTGTAAAATTTCATGTATAGATCGCATTACAAATGTGAGGACAAGGAAAAGGATAGCATGCTCGGCCTCGGTGACATTGTCTATATTCTAGTCAGTTTTGTGCTAGACTTACTTTTGGTGCGCTTCATCATTTGCAAGGGAAAATTCATCATTGAAGTATTTTTATTTTAATTATTATATTTTTACTATTTATTTTTAGCAACAATGCAAGAGAATGTCCCTCATTTGGCAACCACATTCAATTATACACGATTATTTCTGTCCAGATGTATTGAGTCGTTTAACGTAAGGGAATTATTTTTAATTTTTTGGGGTGCAATTTTTTGTTAAGTGCTTTTAGCGGCAAAATCACCTTTTTTATCGAAAATGTATAACCGGTTTAAGAAGTGATTTTCACCAGACATTATTTTACATTTTTAGAGTTTATTGAGACGCGTCGATTCATTTATATTTTTGTCTATTTTGCGCTTAAACCGTTTCAAATTTTTGGTTTAAAAGTAACTTAGTTTCAGGCTAAATAAGAAAAAGCATAAATGGTTCGAATCTCAGTGAGTTCTACAAAAATAAGATGAAAATCGTTTGCTAAACCGTTGTAACTTTTTCGACAATGAAAGGTGATTTTTTCGACAAAATAAGTTAAATTTGTCAGCAAAAAAGTTTTTCTCAACAATAAATTTGCCCTGTATATAGTTACAATAGAAAGAAGAAAGAACTATTAAAATTGATCTTTAAATCTTTCTTTTTTGAAGAACCCATGATTACATTTGCAATACCACTATTTTGATGGAGGAGCAGCACACTTGGTACATGTTGCACAATGGCCTTTTGAAATCAATTCTCACAACTTGCACAGTGGAATTGATGCCAGTTATGATGGCCTTGCATTGGTACGAAAAATTTAACAAAGAAATATGGAGTATTTAAAAATTTTTATAAGTGATTTTTATCGAGCATTTATATAATAGGTATTAGGGAGAGGGGTAGGGGGTCCATATAAAATGTTGGTGTCATAACTCATAACCGATATGCCATATTCACCGGTAGCGAAAGTTTGCATATTCTTTTAGGACATGTTACTTTCTATTGGTAACAATTTGAATATTTTTTACATTTTGTAAAAATAGTAATAAAAATTTTTTCTAATTAATTCCTATCTTTTATTAATATTTGAACATTGGAGTTACAATAAATGAATAAGTAGTAGAATAAACCATCCAATAGATAAGTAACGTCACAGATTCCGGATCAAACATTTCAGTCTCAACTCTATTAGCAATCCGGAAATTTTTTCTTATTGAATAAATCTGCTGCTCAATAATTACTAGGGGGCGGATTTTTATGGAAATGCATATTTTGTGTGCGAATATGCACAGCATTTGGGAGTGCGAAAAATGTGGTTTTAGGTTCTAAAAATGATTTTGAACCGGTTTCATAATGCATATTTTGGCATATTTTGGCATTTTGGTTCATATTTTGCATATTTTGGTGCATATTTTCCAAAAATTCGTGAATTTTTACCAATTTTTAGTGTAAATTTCGAAATTTTTAGAAAAATTTTTTGTATTTTTTTAATTTTTGAAAAAAAAATTATTCAAAATTTATGGTAGAATAGTATTTTCGGGAAAATTTTTTTATTTTGACTAGAAAATTTGTAAAAAAATAAAATGGAAAAATTTTTCCTAAAAAGTGAACGGACCCCCCCCCCCCCCTATGGGTCGAATATTCAACATTTTTTTCAGCAGTAGAAAATTTTTGAAAATTTATATTTTTTGCAATTTTAAGCAACGGAATGATAGATTTTCGAGTTTAATAAAATTTTTTTTATCATTTTTTGACTTTTAATATCCAAAAAATCAATTTATTTTTGTGCATATATGTGCATATTTTTGCATTTTTTGGCATTTTTTGTGCATATTTTAGCCTTTTTTGGTGCATATATATGTGCATATATTGGCACTTTTCGGTGCATAAAAATCCGCGCCCTAATAATTACGAATGAATGTATGGGCTATATTGACTTGGATATATAATTCTTTCGAATATTAGTGATGGTAACTGGTAATGAATCACTTTTATATTATAAAAAAAGTATATCCAAAAATCTATAACCAATTATTTTCCTTTCTTGGGCAGGTTGACTTCCGGAAAAATGCCAATTAAAAAATCAAGCAATGCCATGGTAAAAATGAATGCAAGAAAGAGGAAAAAATATTTTTTATGAATTTAAAGGAGGATGGCACAAAATTTGATAATTATTCGTACAACGATGATAGTGAGCTGCAGCCATTGATTAAAAAATTCAAGAAAAAATCGAAGAAAATTTCACATCCAAAAGGTTAATTTTAAATAAAATATTAAATCTACCCATAATTTATCAGACCTAGAAATTTTTTAATTGTCCATAAATACTAAACATTATTTCGATTATTTTATTTCATAGAACGTGACGTCAATTTGCCAATGATGAACATTTCATTGGGATGGGTTGTCATTCCTATCAATTTTGCCCACATGGCTCTTACCATATTCTATATGATGTTTGTTTTTCTCAACTATATGCATGATACATTGAGCCTGAATTTCTATCGAAATTTGAATACGTCTTTATGGCCAGACCATCCGGACCCACTTGGACTTGAAACATATTCGGTTAATGCGCATTCAATTCTTTGGCTTGGTCTAACTGTGCCAAATTTAATCTTGCTTTTTTTGGTAGTCTTAAACTAAATTATTTAAATTTTTATTTTATTCAAGTCTAAAAAAATTCTGAATGGAGAAATTGCATGATTTTTTTCAAAATTAATTTTTTTTACTTTTTGAGAAAATATTAATTTATCCATAAAATTTTGGAATTTAACATTTTTTTGTGAAAAATAATCGTTTTTGAGTCCATATAACTAGACCAAAGCAAAAGGTTCATTTTAGCATAGGTCTTGGCTTTAAATGGAATATGGTCTTAAAAAAGGCTAATTTAGCAAGTTTACAGGTGTAAAATGATAATTTTTCGAAACGAAAATTTTTATTTTTAATATCTGATTTGGTATAAAGAATTTAATGATCTTAATTTTTGCCATTAAATTTTCTAAGTGAATAAATGAGCTTGGAATTGGAACCCTGATTTCATTCTAGCTTATATTTAATTTTAAATTTATAATTTTAAATCTAATGGGAGAAAAACAATTAAAATAGATTATATTTATTTGACATAATAAATATATTATATTTTTAGCTCTATTTCAATTGGGTGGGTAAAATTCCAAAGAATTGCCACAATTCTCATCTTGAAGACGAATTCAACTGGGATTATTATATTTTGCTGTCGGCTATGTGGCTATCAATTTTTTTCGGTTCATTTACCGCTTTGCTGCAATTAATAACAATGAGTGGAATCTGTAAAAAGAAGACGTTCTTTTATGCATTCTGCATAAATATACTCTACTATGCTCCATTTTTGGTAATGTTGAATATTTTCAACGAAAAAATCATTTTTTAGATTGGTCGATTTTTTGAAGTGCTCATAATACGGAAATTAATGATACTTGACAAGAAATATTTGTATAAGGTATAAAAAATAATTAATGATAATATTATGGATTTAATATTTAATATAGTATATACAAGCGCTCGGTCGCCGCTTCGCGGCTCCCGAGCGCTTGCTCAATTTTTTTGGTTAAAAAATGTATAATGGATTTATAAAACCCATTAAATAAATTAGGATGATTAGTGATTATAAGTTTTTCTCCAAACATTTTAGTATTTTTGTTTTCCTGAACATTTTGTGTTTTTGTTTTCCAGAAAATTTTGACTTTTTGTTTTCCGAATATTTTGTGTTTTTTTTTTGTTTTCCGAACATTTTATTTCCCGAACATTTTATGTTTTTGTTTTTTGTACATTTTGTGTTTTTTTTGTTTCCCTAACATTTTTTTAATTTTTACATTTTTTGCTTTTTTAAACAATGAATTTTTGTTCAAACAATTTTGTACAATTTGTGTTTTTGTTTCCTCAAACATTTATTTTTGATTTTCTAACGTTTTTTTGGTTTCCTAAACATTATTTTTCATCAAACATTTTGTGGTTTTGTTTGTTTTCCCAAAAATTTTTCCTTTTCCATACATTTTATTGTTTTGTTCCCCAAAACAATTGATGTTTTTGTTTTTTCCGAACATTTGTATTTTATGTGTTTTTGTTTTTCCAAAATTCTCCAAACAATTGTCGTTTTATTATTCAAACTTTTGTCATTTTGTGGTTTTATTCCCTAAACATTTGATGTTTTATTTGTTTTGTTTCCCAAATTTTTTATTCTCCAAAGATTTTTATTTTTGTTTTCCCAAAAATTTGTTTTTATTTCCCAAACTTTTTTTTTTTGTTTTTTTACGTAACATTTTCTGGCTGTTTTTCCAAAGATTTTTGATATTATTTTTTTTCCAAATCTTTTCATTTTTTATTCCCCCAAAAATTTGATGTTTAAATATATTTTTGTTTTTCCAAATGTTTGTCTTCTCCAAATATTTTGTATTTTTGTTTCCCTAACATTTTTGGTTTTATTAATATTTTGTGCATTTTGTTTCCCAAATATTATTTTGCGTCTTTGTCTTTATTTTTCCTAAAAAAAAATAATATTTGGATAAATTGTCTCATTTTTTAAAATTCTTGGCGTTATGTGTGCACGGACACACAGAACTCGTTTAGTAAGAAGTGATTTTATACATAAAAGGAAAAAATAAAATTTATTAAGAAATATTCATGTCAAAAAAAATCGGCATACTTCTTTAACCATTGCTTTGCCAAATAAAGTGGAATTGTAAACCATCTGCTGATGTCATTTAAAATTTTAATATTAAAAAATGTCTAATAATAGATATTAAAAATTGACCCAATTAATTAACTATACTAATAAAATCGTTCATATCTTATTTTGCATTTAGATTTTTTAATACTCTTACATATTATAGGATTAATTTTTAATTTTATTTTAAGTATCGCCGCCTGGCTCCCTTTGTTTCAATTGCTGGAATGCTATTTGATATGACAATGTTTTGGAATGTTTACATTGCCATAGACCTGCAAAAACACAAAATAATGGATTTTATTGAATATTTCTCAGTCAATTCATATTTGATCATGTGGCAGGAATTGTGCCGTTGTGCTTACAACATTTGTCTAAATTTATTCTTCTTTTCCTCAATGCTATGTTGGATTGAATTGTTGATGCGATTTCATGAGAACAAATTTTTTATTTTGGGATATCGAGAAAGCTCAGAAGGTTGGTAAAAAAATTCAAAATTACTATTAATTCGAAGTTCATCCAAATAAATGCTTATTAAATCATTTATAAAATAGTTATTAGAATTTTTTAAAAAAGTAAAAAAAATTTCGTAAAAAAATTTTTCGATGTCTGAAAAATATTTGCAAAAATTTATATTTTTACAGAAGATACTCAAAATGAAGAGCCGCATCAGTTGGCAATTGATCAAAATACTACAATTCCAACATCATCAAATAATCTCAATCATCAGGTATGTTATTCTTTTTTAGAAAAATATTATTTTAGGACAAAATAAAGAAATTTTTTAGCCAATTCTTATATTGTTAAATTAAAATATTTTTGGAAAATTAATTTTAAAAAAATTTAAACTTTTATTTATTATTAAACGATTTTGATAAAAAATTAAAATCAAAAAAATTGAAAGTTAGGTATTTATTATTAATATTTAAGAAAAGAAGAGCTATAAAATTTTTCATATGAATTTCAAAATTTTGGATAAAATTAAAAAAAAAAAAAACAATATTTATTCAGAATTATGAAGCGATTTAATGAAGATGCCACAAGGAAGCCTCCAGCATCCACTGATGGAAATTGAAAATTATTTTTAATTATGTTTATTCAATTTATTTTTTACCTTTTTAATAATTTGTGTACTCAGAAAATTTAGTCCACATTTCAATTTAAATTAATTCAATTTATATTTATTAATTATTATTTTCATTTTTATTGATATAAATTTTATAAATTCTGTTTTGAAAATATGAGAAATGCCTCATAAAAAACATTAATTAATGTTCTTTTTTAGTTTTCAAAAACATTTTTAATTTGTCAGTTCGTTTCTTCATTCAAATCCATATATGTTCAAAGTCCCCTAAATTAGACTCCTGTCGAAATTGAATTATGCTTTTTAAAATTTAGATTTTTTGATAAATTTTTTGTACATTTCACATTTCTTTTGTATTCTCTTTTCACTAGACAAAAATACAAATAAAATAAACAATAAATTAATTTTGTCGCCCTACAATTATTGAGAACCACAAATATTGGTTATGAACACGCTCCATTGTAAATTAATTAATTCATCGTTGTTGATTATAATTGTTTTTGATTAATTTTTGTTCACAAAGCCCCATGGCAGAAAATACAAAAATAAATTTGTCGATGCCAAACACGGAAGGAAGAAAAATTGGGATCAGCCATTCATCAAAATTTGCTTCTAAAAACTAGACAATTATTGAGCAATGAGTTGAGCACCACAAATTTTGGATCACGCTCCGTCGCTAAAAATTAATTAATTCATTGTTGTTGATTTTTTGTTTAGCCAAATGCCAAAGTGAAATACAAAATAATTGTGTAGACTATAGATGTGATAATCACGGAAGGAAAAATTGGGAGCAGACATTCATCAAAATTTGCTTCTAAGAACAATTAAATTTATTTATCTATTATTTTTTTTTTGAATGACTGTCATTCAATGATATTTTCATAATGTTCTCTAATGGGAATAATTGACACTTCTTAGAAATTAGCAAAAAATTAATTTTTCCGAAAAGGCAAATAGGCTTAAATTGGCAGTTTACTATGACATAAATTTATAGAAAATATTCTAGAAAAAGAGATTAAAAATGATATATAAACATCTTATTATTTGATTGAAAATATGTAAGATTACATGGGCCTTGACTTTCATTTTCCCCTTAATTAATTATTCATAAATTCTTATTTTCAAAATTCTTTTTTTTTAAAATTATCTTTTGCCCCTTCCTTAAAATTTAAATGAATGAAAATGGAATTTTTTGATAACTTTGTAAAAATTTAGATTTATTTTGAACAAAGAATATATTGTAAAAATGACTGCTGGTGATGGATATTATAATTTTATTATGAACAATTGGACATTTTCGGCAAATGTTTTCATCACTTCGCTGGCAATTCTTTTCTTCATCAATCCTCTTCGTAAAATTTCCAAATCCAGAAGGGCATTGATGTTGATGTTTAGCAAGGTTGAAAACATTTTTAACCGATTTAATTAAAATCAATTTTATATTGGTTCAATATTTAGATAATTTTTGAACTGGGTTTAAAAAATTAATTTCAAACCGGTTGAACTAATATTTTAAAATTAAGGAAATTGCAACATTTTTGTTTTTTGGACTTTTGTTTATTGATCATTTGGCGTTTACACTTGGCATTCGGCCGCCCTGGTTCAAATATATCAACTATACCAATATAATGCCATTCATTTCCATTCGCCTGCATTTGATTGCGATGGCCTGGAGCCGAATGCATGCCATCTATTTCCCATTCAGCTATTCAAAATGGTCAAAAACGAGGCAAGATATTATAGATTAGATATAGATCAAAATTTATTAACATACATAGCCATAATTCTTTTCAGATTCATGCAAAAAATTTGCATTTTCATTTGGATTATTTCCACAATTTTGACTCCAATTAATCTTTACGTTGATTTGAACAAAATTTCCAACTTTCCATTTCCAGTGTTTTCACGCCGAAATTTGGAACAAATTCCCATCTATCTTTCAATGGGCTTTTATCTTCTGATTTGCGTCAAATTGCTTTGGATTAAATGTAAAATATTGAAAATTATATTTTTATAAAATATTTTTAGGGCAATTCAATGTACTTTTAAGAATATTTCTTTACATATAGCTCAATTAGATCTTACTTATTAGTCCAATCTGGGAAAATTATATAATGCAAAAGCCAAAATGCCTTCTTTAAATTAGCTGTTATATTTTTCGAATGTAATAAATTCATCAGTTTTTTGGAAAAGCTACTAATTTTACAAATTGATTTTAGTGAAATATTAGACATCTTTTGGAGGATAATTAGGGCCTTAAAATGGCATATTTTCTTCCCAAATTTTGCTTCGTTTTTTTAATAAATTATTCTTTTCCGATTCATCCCATTTTGAACAATTTTCAGACAAAATTGTATCAGATGCCCATATGGAAGGAACGGCGATGGAAAAGGACCATTTGAAAATTTCATTGGCTTGTTTATTCAGTCTCGTCCCATTCTTGTTGGATTTCGTTTTGCTCCAAATCATTCAGTCCATTACAATCGAAAAAATGCCAAATTTAATGAATGACTTGCTAATCACTTTGAAAGTGCCCATATTTTATTTTTCACAAATTTCTGAGGAATTATGCCTGACAATTATTTGCGATGATTTTCGTCGTCTTATTCGGCGCCAATTTCGTTCAATTTTTGGATGGACATTTTGGTGTATTTCCTTGGGACGTTGGAAATTAATGGACGAAAACATCGAGAATAAAGTGGCCGTAACGGATGCTTCGATTCGAGTCAGCTCATTGGCAAAAATTCGTCAAGAATGTGCAGTCAATAACAAAAATTTATAATTTTTTATATTTGGATGTTCAATTTTGGGAATAGAATCTAACCACGAACTATGAAATATTTGAAATATTTAATAGAATCTACCATAAATATTAATTTACAATTTTATTTTTTAATTAATTAAAAATATTTTAAAGATTGTATAAAGAATCATAAATGATATACCTAATAATTAATCTATTCATAAAATGTAGAATCATAATCATTACCATAAATTTTTGTCGAAAAATGATCATTTATTGAGGCCATTAAATAATGTGGCCAAATCTGGTTCCATCATAAAAATGTGTAATTTCTATCATTTTCATTATGGCTAAGTTATGTGGCCATAAACCAGTAATAACCTTTAAGGAGGACCCTTCATTCTAAAACATCTGGGTCCCAATAATATGTAAGTAAAGTAACTAATTTTTAGCACGAAATGAAATCTTTTATTCAACATAATTGGATCAAATTTTAAATTTCAAAAATATTATTTATGAAATATTCCATAGTTCATCAAATTGGAATTGAATTTTCAACTTCATCGTTTCATTTTTCTGACATCATTCTTCTTAAATTCGATAAATGATCATGGAATAGTGTGCTCCAGCGGTAACAAATTCTTCTTGTGCATTGATCGGCAGAAGTTGATTTGCATTTGCCCAAATATTAGTCGAGTCAACCATATAACGGGAACCCTCAAAATTATTAATTATAATTTAATATTAATAATATTATTGAATTAAAATTTAATATTAATAATATTTAATGAATTATAATTTATCAATATTTTTAATCATTGGGTTAATCTTTTTTCGGAGCATTTTGATATCAAAATAATTGACCTAACATAACATTGTACAATAAAAGGAAATTGCACGATTTTGGACTATGATGCCATTTTTGATCATTTTTTTTTAGTAATTTCTAATCAAATTCTCTAATTATATCTCCTTAATCAATTTATCCCCACACTCAGCAGAGGGACAATGCCTACCGATTACCGAAACTATGAATTAATGAATGCCAGATTTGTTTTGAATCCATCTCAATCCTAAATATTTACCAAATCGATAAAAAATAAGAAAAAAAATTGGAGCCGAATTCTCGCCTATACCCATTGAAAATTATTTTAGAAATTAAATCAAAAATATTTATTTTTTTTATGAAAATACATAAAATCAAAAATTTTTCATGAATTATTTATTTATTTATTATTATTTAATTATTTTTCTAACCGGTTGCAAACGAAGTGTTTGCTCCACCACAATTTGTCCCAAATCTGCCACAAGCAAGTCTTCCTCAACTTTGATGGAAACATCGCGGCCTTTGAATTTCCAATAATTTGTTCCAATCTCATCAATTTGGCCGGCATCATTGCGGCTGGGACGGTCAAAAAACAGTTCAAAATCAATGCTAACATGAAGAATGTTCTCATCATTCTGCTATTAAAAAAATATTTTATGTATTTATTATTCAATTTAAAATTTAATGAAAAACTAATCAAAAAATAATTCTATTCTATAGGCAATTTTTAGCCCTTTATTTATATATAGTATTTTTCTTTTTATTCAATTGTTTTCTCGATTTGATCAAAAAAATTCGATGGGCTGATTAATTTAGTTTTTAATTCTTTAATAATATTTTCTATGAATTGATCTCTTTATTTATTCACTAATTAATTGATTTGAATAACCTTTTGAGTTTCCGCCGGTGGTGGCATATTCATACTATTGACCGGATCAATGGAAGGATGTTTGCGCATTTCTTCAGAAGCATCAGTGGAAGATGGTGACGTTTTTTCCGACATGATAAGAATATCTCTGAACTCTGATTGTAAATGTCTTATAATCTAAATTCTTAAAATCAAAATGTTTCAAATATATAAGTGAATTTTCAAGCAGACTTTGTCTTATTTACACGAATTTTGCGTACTCTAATTATTATTCATATCGGCCAATTTAGCTTATGCCATAAGATGAACTATTAGAGCATTTTGATACAAAAATGATCAATTCAAATAAAATTAGCCTAAAAGTTTTGATCAAAAAAAAAGGAAAAAAAATACTAAAATCCGATTTTCTGAAGGGTTTAACTGAAAAAAAATGAATTGGGGATAAATTCGGATGTGCAAATTTCTTTTCATTCTTAACGATTAATGGCAATATGCTTTGCTTCGTGACATTTTTATTTACTTAGGGAATGGCTAATGAATGGGCAATGGCAATGTAATGACACCAACAACTTTAGGTAGTAGTAGTAAGTAGTTGACCCAATTGCTTTGGAGAATAAAAAATGCTCTCATCATCATCAACAATGGGAAAATGGGAAAGACGAAAATAGGTAGGTAAAATTGAAAATATAGCAAATAAAAAAGTACATTTTAACTATTTTTTTATGACTCATCAGCATCAGCTTTCTGTTCTCTACTGCCGTTTTTGAAATTATGGATAATAAAGTAAAATCAATATTATATTACCAAAAACACATTAAATCATTTAATTTTATTATCTTTAAAAATTCATCATTTAAATGTAAAAATTGCTTTGAATTTAATGGCCAAAAAATTTGGTGATATCGAAGAAAATGGTCAATGTTTTTCCGTCCGCTGATTCCAACTCCATTCTATCATAATATTTGCCACCTTCGCCGGACATCAAAGCCTGCATTTTGGTCTTGTATTCGGGAAAATGTTGAGCCAAATACTAAAAATTATCAATTTATAATATTTGTAAATATATATAATAATAATTTAAAGGTCCGATAAATATTAATTAAAATTTATTTAAGACAAACTAAAATTAATTCTCATATTTTAATTTTACTGATTTTTAAAAATATATTTTAAATTTTAATTGAATTTTATAATTAAATTTCCAAAAAATATTCAAAAATATGAAAAAATAGCTAAATTAATTTTTACCATATATTCGGCCTGAATTCCTCGCATTTCGGTGTCCAAATTGACGATGACAGCGGTTTCCAATGTGCGGCCATCGCCTCCCAAAAATACGGGTACATTTGCGCCATTCAATTGTTGGATGTATTGAATGGAGAAGAGAATTGCCAAAATTGCAGCAATTTTATTCATTTTTTTTGAATTTTATAAATCAAATGAGGCTAATTTAATTGTTTTCTTAAAAAATAAATAAATTTAATCATGACTTATGTTGGGTGAAATGTAATTTGGGTTCAGAATTGCGAAAAAAAAATTTGTAGTGAATATTTTTTCTATTAAAATCAATTTAAAGAGCTAAGTTGATTAAAAAATATCAGTGAATTTGATTGGAAAATGGCAAAAATTTAGGAACAAAAAAACGGCAAAATGGGCCAAAATTTATTTGACACTATTATATTTTTGTAATAATCAATTGTAATACGGCCGAAAATTACGAGCAAAAATGACATTTGAAAAAATATTGAAAGATCAAAATTTGGAAGAATCAGTTGAAATTCATCACATTTGTCAATTTCCAAAAAATGGGCCCAAAACTCTAAAAAAATTGTTTGCTTTTTTTACCTCAACATATGGCAATCTAATTTAAATCTGCTGCCATGCATTCAATTTTTAGTCGATGTTCATTGTTCAATATTTGTAAAAAATAGAAAAAGACGAAAGATTAAAAAAAAATAATTGGCCTTCTTAACTAAATTCAAGATTTTATATTGAACAAAACTTAAAAGAGTGAAATGAAATTGATTTTCCGCATGATTTATGTTTTTTGTTTATAATTGGAAATTGGAATTCAATTTTTGGAGTAAATTTTACAGGTTGGGCGTTGGGGTATTAGGGTGTTCTATTTTGGTGGTAAAAAAACATTGTTTACCGGAGTATGCTGGTTGAAGGAATTAACAATTAAATAAGGAGAATTTTTGGTCCATTGCTGCTGGGCAATTTTTTTCTCTCAGCCACTCACTCATCATCATCATATATGTCAACAAAATTTCTGACTCTCAGACAAACCAAAACCACAGCAGAGGAGAAGAAATAAGAGGAATTTTGCCACTTGGCTTGGCTTTTCATTTTTGAATATCTTCTATTCGATAATAAATAAGGCATATTTTGAATAGAATAATACATTTTAAGAGCAAAAAATGGAATGATTTTTAATGTGTTGCAATTTTAATTTGGTTGTTTACATTTTATTGGTAATTTAATTTTGTCATCTACCCTAAATTTAACCCAATCTTCCTTATAAATTTAGGAAGATTAGTACAACCCGCATGCTATAATAATGGTCCACGAATTTTAATTCGATTTTATAGTCATTTAATTTGTCCCATTCCCATCTTAAAATAATAAGAATGGCCAAAATGGGTTATAGCAAATAATTTGGTTGGGTGATGAATAGATTAATGAAACATTAAATTTCGGCAGAATCCCACAACGATAAAGATCTCAAATTCTTTGCCATTTTAAGCATCCCATAAGGGATGCAGTCCAAAAATTAGGGTAAACCCATAAGCGTCCCCCTGCACGGAAATCTTTAGTAAAAGGCGAAAGATTTCTTCGTCCGAATACAAGGGGACCAGGGATGAAAATAAGAAGGAAAATTGCCAATTTATTTATTTTTCCCATCCAATTGTTTATAGAAAGCAGGCAAGATGGGAAAGTAGGAATGGGGACTGGGCTCATTCTCTCTTCTCTTCTTTCTCTTTTGTTCTCTTCCCTTCACTACCAACATTCTTATTTCTTCACACCCTATTCTCACTCTTTCCCTTCTCTCAGCTGATCTGTGCTCATCCATTGCAACGAGACAGTGCAATATTTCTGTCTTTTGATTCGCTCACCCGAATATTGCTGCCCCCCTAAGTAAATGAATCCCATTGCAATTTTCTATTAATAAGATGGGAAAAGGGCACTTTTCGTCTGGCCATTAACTTACCTGGCTGGGATGTTCCAGCGATCATGAAGGCTGCTGGACATCTGTGGCGAGACTCCCTCATTGCACTTTCGAGTGGGGTTGACCCGCAGGGCAATCCCGAACTGGGATGGGCTCACAGCTAAATTTTTGAGTGCGGGGGATAGCGTTCGCGCTTCCCCCTTAAAATTTTTAAAAATTTGGAATTGGAGCCGTTCGGCACAGTCCGGTCTCTTATCTCTAGTTTATTTTCTGTTGATATCAAAAAAAATATGGAAAAGCAAAAGCGTGATAGCAGTTTACATTTTTAGATGAAATTTTTTAAAATTTACATAAATTGGTTTTATCTTTTATCCCAGATAAAAATCCTTTTATAAGTAATAAAATTTTAACCTTTATAAAAATTAAAAATAATATTTTTTATTATACTAATATATCACATGTTTTAAATCATTTTCTAAATATTATTGAAATTGAAAATGAATAAAAATTTTGTAATCATATTTGGAATTTTCTCAATTCATTCCATTCATCCAATCAAACAAATCAATTTTTGTCCAATCAATACCAAAGTTCGGGCCACATGAAAAGAACACTGAAAAATTTAGATTTTTAATTTATTTTTTTGCTCACAGATTCAATGCCAAAATGCCCAAATAGAAGTAGAGGGAACAATGCTCAAGCCGATTGATCACTCTCTCCCAATAGGCGGGCAAATGCCCTTTGGTGCGCAATTCACGTCGAATCTTTTTAGGGAAATTTACCAATTAATTGAAGTTTTAATGATAATTCAAATGAGAATTGATTGAAATTTTCAAAAAATTAAAATTAACTTCCCTAGAATAATGAATCCTAAACAAATTTTTTTTTGAAATATAAAATCTATAAAATATTACATTTTTTAATTTTCCAAATTTATTAATTAGAATTCGTTGCAAAATCTGACTAAAAACAAATTTATGAATATAAAATATCCCTGAAAAAGAATTTTCTTAATTAAATTGATCAAAAATTTGTTGTTTTAAAGTTGGAAATTATGGACTAAATTTTATAAAATATTTTTTAAAATTATTTCCAAACCTCAAGTATTTCTCGCAACAATGAAATCAACAAATCCAATTTACAATCAAGCCTTTGTGCTTCTAGGCCAGTGGCAGCTGTAAAAATATTTCATTAAAATTGGATCAAATTGAATAAAAATAAATAATTAATTTTTTGAGGCCATAAAATTAAAAAATATTTTTTTAAAAAAAATCTTAGAAAATAATTATTTGAATTATATAATTATTAAAATTTTATATTAAATTAAAAATTTAAATAAAATTGCCTACAGCTTGACATTCCACCACCGGCACTTGTTCCTCCACCTTGGAGTAATGGTGCCGTCGATGTGGAACTGATCATCATCATTGGCTCCATTGAAAGATCAGCAGCCGCTTTTGCCTCCTTCTTTTGGTAGTCATTGAAATTCAACTTGAAAGATTAAATATTTTGATTTTAAATATTTATTTAATAATTTCACACCTCTGTGGGTACCATTGTGCTGAAATCCATGGAAGTCGATTGAAAATGATTGCATCGAATATTCTAAAATAGAAGATTAAATTATTTATTTATATAATTTTTATTTATTTCTTAATTAAAAATAATTTTATCAAATTAAATTGAATTTTAATGATTTATTAAATTTAATTAAATTGAATTTTTATTTATTTTTTTAATTAAAAAATTTAATTAAAATTGAATTTAATTTTTATTTATTTCCAAATTATTTAATAATTTTTAATAATTTGACTTTATTCCGCTTGAATTCGTCGCCTTTGTTGAGACGGACCCGTCTTGGCGCATAACAACAAAAAATATTTTCTGCCGACAAAAAACGCAGGCATTTTGGAATTGACTGAAAAAATAAAATATTGTAGATTATTTTTTATAATTTATTAAATTTACCCCAAAGCTGGGATTACGAAGTGCATATTTTTCGAGGTGAACAAAAACGGATGAGGTCCAAGTGGCAATGGATATGGTCAAAATTAGGGACATGTAATAAATGCCTGTGAAAAAATGTGAAAATAAATAATTAAATTAGGAGAATATTTTTCGGAAATTAATATATCATAATTATATAAGATAGAATAAAATAAAAATGTACTGTTTTCCCAATTTAAATTTTATTAATATTCTCTTAATTTTAAAGATTTTAAATTTTAAATTAGAATTGGATCCCAATGATGTGACAATGGACGAAAATGATAACTTTTTAAGTGGATGTCCAAAATATGCGGGATAATTATTTTTTTTCAGAGGAATGAGGATTGAAAAATTCTGAAAATGCTAGAGGATATTTGGCATTTTGAAGAAATTCTCGGGGATTTTTCCTATTAAAATTTTTTAAATTCCCTTTTACTTATTTTTTGACACTAAAATATGGCAGCAAACCTATCAAAGGGACATCGGAGAATGAGCCACGTTGGCCGGGAATGGATTCCAGTGCAAATTTCATCTCATCCACCAACATCAACAACATTACGGACAAACTGAGAAGAGTCATTACGCCAAGACGAAATTTGCTTTCCCTTCTGCCGGTTGCATTTATTGGCGCATGGAATCCGATGACGGCCACAAGGGAGACCTATGGAATAAATATAAAAATTATTTGAATTTAATTTCCTAGAATTTGCCTACCAAAGTTGTGGGGAAAACCAAATTGAAAACATAATAAAAGGATTGGCGCCTTAGCAACAAAATAATTTGGACCATCGAGAATGATTCATTGCCCAAATATTGCATTGTGCCATTTTGCATTCTGGCGTCCACCTGTGAATATTTATTAATTTTAAAAATAAAAAATTATAATTTTATGAATTAATTTAAATTAATGTAATTAATCCTAACCAAAAGCCATTCTTGATTATCGTAAAAATCGCCCAGGAATACTTCATGCGAATCAATGACCAATCGGACCAATTCAGATTGATAGGACCATGAGCCAATCTGTGCAAAAAATTATTTTTTTAATATTTAATTTAATTTCCAGAATTTTTAAAATTATATTTTTAAAATTTTTAATTTTTTATTAAATTTGTATTTTTATTAATTTAAAAAAATTTAAATAAAAAATTTAAAGAAATTTTCCAATTTTTCTTTTCAAAATTTTGTTTTCCATTCCTTTAATTTTCCTTCAATCCAGACACTCAATTTTATTGGTAGGCCGGCCACCTGGCCAAAATTGCCGGTTTCCGCGGGTGCCAACTGGCACAAAATTCAAAGGAGAAGGGCGGAATTTTTGTGGGTACCTTTTCCCTATTCTTTCTTTGTGGTCCATTTCCGACTGCTTGGCACAAATTTGGTCATAAATGGCCTTTCCATATAAAATCGAGACCCTCTAAAACAAATCGAGTGGAAATGTTTGGGAAATGGGTGGGCAATTGAGGAAGGAAAAATTCTTGGATATGTGTTTTGAATGGAATTGGAGCAAAAATAATGGACCAAAGTTACCAAAAATCAGTACATTGAAAACTCAGCATCTGGGAAAGCATTTTTTCCCTTAAACTCTCAAATTTTGGGATATTTATTTAATTAATTTAAATTTTTTAAAATTTTCGCATTTACTTTTAATTGATTTTTAATTTATTATTAATTAATTTAATATTACTGTTTGAAATTATATTTAAATGATTTATTAAAATACTTTTCTATTTATTAAAAAATAAATAAATAATTTAAATTATTTAGAATATATAAAAATGAATCCTTTAATAATTTTCTCCATATTTCTATTATTCATTTTGGCAAAATTTGTCTCTACACAAATTCCCATTGGAACGGTTATTGTTGCCCAACAGCAGCGGGAAACCACACCAATTTTGCCAATTTCTACTAACAATAATAATGGAGGGGCAAATGAATTAGTGGATCAAGTATTAAATTTTTGAATTTTTGTGAAAAGACAAATTTTTAAGATTAATTTAACTTTAAAAATTGGCTTTTAGGCCTTAAAAATTTGTTTTTATGATTTCAATAAATTATAATTTTTCAAAAAAATTTGTGAAAAAATAAAAACGATAAGTGAAAAATATTTTGTACAATTTTAAGATTGAATCCATCGATGTTTCGGCCACCCAATTGATTATAACCACATCGAGGCAAGGACCGCCCGATATGGCCAGAGTGGCGGTTCGTCAAAATATTTTTTTATTTTATTTATTTAAAATAAAAAAGAATATTTCTAGAGAATATTTTTATTTTTTCCAACTTTAGATTCAAGTGGTCGACATTGTCAGTGGAGAAGAATTGCCGCATCAAAATTTGACAGGAATTTTGCTGGTGTTGACTCGAGGCAAAAACAATTAAAATATTGGCTATAACTATTTTTAATTCTTTTTAAGGTAGATACACCGTCAATTGGCTTCGCCCAAATCGATGGTACGGTGTTCTATTCCGCGCGGAACAACAGTAAATTTTTTAAAATATTTAAATAAAAAGGGAATTATAAAATCAGTGTAATGAAATTTATGCATTTTAAATCAAATCAATTTTAAATAGTTTTTGGTTTAAGAAATTTAGTAACATTTTATAGACTATTTTGAGATAAGCTAATTAAAGAAAAAATTAGTGTATTTGATTGGTAATTTTGAAAAGTTTAGATAAAAAAAAAAGCAATAAAATAGGCCAAAATCGGAGCTAATAGAAATATGATATAAAAATAAAGATATATTTGAATAATTTTTTAATAAAGTTATTCCGGTGGCAGTGCAATTTATGCAAATGAGGAGGCACATTTGGTGAAAACGCATCGAGCGGATGGCTCAAATGAGGACAATAAACCAATTTTGAGTGTTCGGTAATATAATTATTTTTAATTAAATTATTAATAAATTTTTAGGGCACAACGATATGGAGATGGAGGAAGATCGCTGGAAAATTTAGTGCTCACCATTCGATGGGAACAGCATCCGGATGAAAGGTGCAACAAATAATTAATTTATTAAAAAAATAATGGAAAAATATCTTTTTACTTCATTTTTTATTTTTACCTCACTTTTTAAGGAGTTTTTGACTTCAAATAAATCAGAAACCGGTACCGGTTTTAGACCCGTCTTTTGGCATATAAATTTCTTTAAACCATTTAAGTCATATTTATCAGTTTTTGATTTTAAACCATTTTAATTTTGGACCAAAACCTAATATTTTATATACCATCGATGTGTCTTGATGAGATCTACAAATTGGTATAATCTAAAACCGGTTTATGATTTATTAAAATCAAAACTACTTGGGATAAAAAAATAAAATTTAGGGCATAAATTTTAAAAAAATGGGATAAAAATTGCTTTTCAAAAATAATTATATTCATTTTTAGGACAAATTTGGACGCCGTTGCAAATATCACATTATTTTGTAATGATCAAATCAAATATAGACATCTTCGATTGCGCCACAACGAAATTGATAAATCCGTCGAAATTCGGGTTAAATAAATTTATTTTATATTTTTTATATTTAATAAAATTTATTTTATAGTTGGATAATCATTTCGAAGTGATGGAACAAAAAAATGGAAGTGCCCGACAAATGACTGCCTCAATTCGGCCAAAAAATTGTCCACGGTTCAAAGTAAATAAAAATTGGGTAAATAACTTTTGTTAAAGGATTTGTTGGAATGCGGAATTAATTGCGGAAATGAGTGGAGGAAGGACATTTCGGCGGGCAGCAGCGCACAACTGTCAGGAAATTGAAGCAGTGAGTCAAAAATATTGACCACAAATTTTTTATTTTATTTATTATTGAAATATAACTTTTTGATAATTTATAAAATAATTTAAAAATCTATTTTTTCTTAAGTAAATGCAGCGAAAAAAAAGCAAAAAATTTAAAATTTTATTTTTTAAAGATAATTGCAACAGCAATTTTGCGTAATTATTTGGGCTATAAATTGGCACCTAACAATGATTTAATCATTTTCACGGATTACAGTGAACCACAAAAAAGTAAATTATTTTTAATTATTTAAAAATAAAAATCAAAATATTTAATTATAACGATGAAACGAGCAGTAGTGAAGCATCCAATGAGGAAGTAAATGCCAATGAAAATGATGCCTATGTTCAATTGACGGCAATCGTAGTGCCGGAACCAAAAATGGCGGACAATTTGACAATTCGATATAAAACATTCAAGTAAGGAAGACAAAAATTAGAAAAAAAGAATATTTATATTTGATTAATTTAATTAAATTTTCTCCAAATTTTTAAAATAATTTTAAATTAATTTTTGAAATTAATTTAGTTAATAAAAATAAAATATTTTTAAAATTTTAAAGGCAAAAAATTAAAAATTAAATAATAATTTTTTGTTTTGAAATTTTTGAAGCATTAATTAAATAAAATAAAAATAGTAAAAATGCCAAATTTAGAAATTATTTTAAATTTCATAGAAAATATTTTCCATTTTTTTATCAATAAAACCATTCAATATTAATTTAATTGAAAATATTTTCAGCACAAACAAACATGGCGAAGAATTTGTTTTGGACAAATTGGAAAAAGGTCGACTATATGCCGTTCAATATTCGGTAAAATCAAAAATCTTCTTAAATATTTTTCCATAAATCAGTATGGAAAGCAATCTCCGTTTGCCTATGAAGAGTCGAGGCGTTTTTTGGTAGACGCCGGTTCACCTGTTCAACCAATTCATTTGGAATTCAATTTGACTGGGGAAAATGGACTTCAACCCGGGGTATTAAAATTATTTTTAATTTAATTTTAATAAATAAAAATACTAATTTTATTTTTTTATTTTCATTAAAAATTTTAACCGTAAATTTTTCTTATTAAGGTAATTGGAATTGCTCGACTAGATCCGGCCTTCAAGCAATATGAAATGGGCGTTGATGTGGAACCATTATGCGAGAGAAGTGAACCGGTAATATTTATTAGAAAAAATATTTAGAAAAATAAAATAATTTATGTGAAAAAAATTTTGTAAAATTTTTTGAATATTTTAAAAAATTTTAAAAATATTTTTAATTAAAAAAAGACAAAATTTCCTCATTAAGGCTATCCATTTCTGGTTGGACAAGGATCGGAAAATGCGAGAATTACGGGAATTGCGTGTGCTTGATGCACTTTGTACGGCATCCCCAGGGCATAGTATTTGCCGGGTGCCGGGCACAGCGGCCACCATTAGAGGATGTGGAATGCGCGAGGGAAAATTATGTTGGACAACAAATATTGTTGTGCATGAGAAGGTGAGAATATGATGGAATAAGGAAAATGAGGATAAAATCAGTGTGAAAAATAGTATAATTTTTGGAAAAATAAATAAAATAATTCTAAGAAATAAAAATATAAATTTAGATAAAAAGAATAAAAATTAATTTAAAAATCTTTTAAAATGGAATTACGAATCAAAATCATTTTGAAAAAAAAAATAAAAATTGTTATTTTTTAGCTGTTTTCCGCTGAACCAAAATGCCACAAATTGGCCGATTCCATCCCACAATTAATGATGACGACCACCACAACGAGCATTGGAACAACATTTTTGGGGGCAAATGGACAACAACAAAGTAAGTGATAGTGAATATTGAATAAAGATTGAATTGGAATTTTGAATTATGAAATGAACAATTTTTTTTATCAAAAATGGATATAAACTTTTTGGAATATTAATTTCGTTGAAAAAATGAGCAATTCGAATAGAGAAAAATCATTTATGAAAATATATTTGATTGATTTTTAAAAATTAATCCATCGCGTAAATTTTTTTATTTAATCCCGTTATTACATTTTTTAATTAAAATTTTAAAATTTTTATTTTAAATATTTTTAAAATTTCATAAAAATTTCGATATAAAATTTTTTCTTTTTTTTTTTAAATTTTAATTTATTTAATTTTCAGATGCAAATATTTTGAATGGAACAAATCCAATTGGCACCAATACTTCCAATCTATCAAAAAACAATGCAAACCGCCTTTGTCACTTTATAATCCCAATTTTATTAATTCAAATTTTTTCATTTATTTTTACGCCCATTTTTCAATTTGTTATTTTTCACAATAATTTTTAATAAATATATTATTTATATTTTTCAATTTTTATAATTTTATAAATTAAATTATAACCCACCAAAAATGTGCAATTTTGTGTGTCGTAGGGAAAATATTTCACTAAAAAATAAATTTAAAATAAATAAATTTTTGAAAAGTGCCACCATTAATGGGGCAAAGTGCCCGAGGAGTGATTGGCACAAAAAGTCGAACCATTCCATCATTTCGCACTTCAACCATTGCACTCGGATCATAGTCGGGCGTTTTGCCTTGGATGCTTAAAAAAATTGAAAAAATAATTTATTTTTTATAAATCAATGAAAATTGTGTATATTTTATTTATATTTTTTTTTAAATATTCTTTAAATAAATAAATCATTATTAGCATAATTTATTTATAAAAATTAGCTTTGCAGGAATTAAAATTCAATTTGTTTGCTTTAATTTTAATCCAAAAACATATTTTTGAAATAATTTAGATGATTAGCATGAATTAAAAGTGCCTTCATTTTTATAGATGGGTATGGGTCACATCACATCTAAAAATGTCGGCGACCTATTTTTTCAAGATAACCTGTAACCTCTGGATAAATATGATTGGAATAACGATGGCATATCGTATTTGATTTTTAATTCCTCAAATTTGCTCCGAATTGAAAACATATAGTTGGGAAGGAATATTATTTTTCATCTCCTCAAAAAATGGAAAATTTAGTAATCTAATTCCTTAATTTGTGAATATTTTTGAATAAATTATAGCTAATTTTATAAAGCTTTAGGGAAATAAGAAAATACATAAAAAAAATTTTAAATTCAATATGCCCGGAGCAATGGGTCCTCAAAATTCGGGGTGGGGTATTATTATAGTAGACTAACTATAGAGTGGGGACTAAATAGCATTTATGGTATATATTATTCGAATACAAAATTACCAAAATAAAATAGATTTTAAATTATTTTTAATGAATTGATTTTCTATCAATTTTATAAATTTTTACCAAATTTGAAAAATAAATAATAAAATAATTTACCTATGATAGAGATAAAATTCAGGCCGCCAAATCTGAAAAAAATTATAATATATTTTTAAATAAATTTTGTATTTGACCCATCGTAATGGGATGAACGTGAATGTGATCCCTTCAAAATCGCTACTATTCCAGGGCAAAAATGCATCGGTCCAATGGACATCAAAATAGGCCGAAAGTGTGGCCAAATTATTTCGCTGATCCTGAAAATATTCTAATTTAAATATTTTTTTATTTAATTAAATTATTTATTTTTAATTATAATTTTTATTTAACATTAATTTCAATTTTTTTGGCAAATACCAAATCCACAATTTGATATAGACTTGAGCGAACATGCACTTCAATTGTGTCATTGGAATGTTTGACAGGCCGCCGATATGGTCGAGTTAATCTTCTGTTAAAATATTAAAAATATTAATTTAGTTAGAAAAATGCATTAATTATCAATAATAAATTTAAAATTAAATTTTGCCTTATTCTCTCCATCAATCTGCTGTTTGGATCATCAGCGGCCAAATATCCATCCAAATCTCGGTCATCCCCATCCTCAGTTTGTTGCGCATTTCGACCAAAGTCCAGGCCATTCAATGCATCTGCCGCTGTCTTCTTTTGTTGACTTTTCTTTCGGCCAGAAGTAAAAGCTGCGCAAAAAGATTTATTCAAATTTTATGTCTTTAAATTAAATATTAATAAATTACCATTAACTTGGGCAGTGTGAAGCCATAAAATTGCATTCAAAATGAGCATTAATTCGGGAAATATTTTAAACAGCATTTTTTGGGCAAAATTGACTCTTTGACGATAAAGCAATTCGATTTAAATTAACTGAAAAAATTTTAATATTTAAAATAAAATATTTTTAAAAAAAGCTAAATTAAATTAAATTTAAATAGAAAAATATAAAAAATATTTTTTCATATTTTAAAATATTAAAATAATAAATAAGGAAATAAAAATTATAATTTTCAACATCCGGAAAAAAATTTTTCTGGAATATTTAAAAAAAGAAACTAAATGGGGAATTTTCAATGGTTTCCATTTTCCAATAATTTTAAAAAAGAGAATTCTTTATACAAAATTCACTCACATTTTCAACATGGTTTGAGCGTCATTCTGTAAAAAAAGATTCCTAGATGGCCAATTTCCTTCCTTTCTTTTATTCCTTCATTTTTGCGTAATTCTCTTTTTGGTTTCTAAGGACGATTGTCTTCCAAAAATTGGTTTGGGAAAAATTTTTTCTTGATGCTTTTGTTTAATGAGAATTTGGCAAAAGGACAAAAAATGTTGATGGGAATTGCAAATATTTTGTGTCCTTGGAAATATTCAGTGAAAATTAGCAGCAAAAATGAAGTCAAAATTATTCATAGTTGAAATTTAATATTCTGACAAATTCCAAATTTTAGACAAATTTGAGCAATTTTCTATGTGTGTAAAAATGGAATAAATTTAAAATATATAAAAAATTATTAAATTTAGATATTGAAGAAATCAGCAATTTTATTTTTAATTTCATTTTTAATATTTTAATGTTTTAACTTTTAATATAGAAAAATTAATCTAAAAATTTAAAATTTAAATAAAAGTAATAGTAACAATATGAATTAAAATTGTGCAAATATTTATAGATTAGTAAAAAATATTTTCAAAAAAATTAAATTGCACTGATTGTTTTGAATATTTAATTGATGAGGCTATTTGATTTTTTTATGGACCCAATCCAAAATAATTTAACTTTCATAAATTATTTAAAGGTTGGCAAAAATTGTAAAAATCCACCAAATTTTGAATACCAAAAAAAATTAAAAATAAATCCACTTCTTAAATAGTTAGTAACAAATTTAGAAATTTATTGAAGGATTTGAATGAAATTGAATATTGAAATAAAAAATTGGAGAATTCCCTTGAGATCTTTAGAAAAGAAATTGGGCAATGGAATAATATTATTGCATTTATTGCCTGACATTTAGGATGAAGTGAGATTTTAATCTGTAAAATATTAGAAAAATGGGCGGAAGTCAATTAAAGGATTAAAAGTTTTGTAATTGAAAACACTTTCTGGCTTCATGATTTTCGATATTAAATATGATTGATAATATTTTCCTAAAATTAAATGTCATTATTTTCGTTGATTTCTTTTATGGCTTTAAGTGAATTTTTTATAAGTCAAAGTAAAATTATATTAAAAGCCGGAATGTGAATACAATGAAAAAGAGAGAATTCTAGTTCTTTTAATTAATTTAATCGATGGCTATTTCCTTTTATTCTTGGGCTTCATTTCCTTTTCGTGAATAAAAATCTAATATTTTGCCTGAGGATCCTCCCGGGAAAACGTTTTAATTAAGTCTTAAAAGGAAAAAAACTATGCAAAAAAATGGAAATGATTAATTTATTTTTAATAAAATTTACAAAATTATTGATTGCTTTTTTGGTCAAAAAATAAACATTTTTATTCCATAAATGTTTCTAGAGCCGAGGAAAAATGATTGAACGCAAGGGTAGAAATTTTGTCGGAAAAGGGGGTAAATTATAAGGAATTTTTCAAGCCATTGAACGGATAACTGTGAACCTTTTCTTTCCATTTCCCAAAACAGTCAGCTGTGTATGGAAAGAGGGTAAAGTGAGTTCCCCCACGTCCGGCATTTTGCCATAAAAGAGTGCCGAAAGGAGGAAAAGCATTGAAGGGAATAACCGAAAAGAGAAGGAAGGGGCGCAAGTGAGTCGAAAAGGGGAACAAGCACAAAATTCCATTGGGACCCATATTGGTGGTTGGGAATGGATAAAAAAGGAGGAAATCGACCTCACTGGCACACCGCTTTTTGACGACAACAAGAAGAGAAGTAGGAGGACGGCAAAAATCGAACCCAAGTTGCTGCTTTGAAGGGGAAATGCCGGAAGGAAGGCATTGTGGATAAATGGCCAAAGGGAATGTCCTTTTTTTTGAAAGTGCAAGAAAAAAATTTAAAAAATAAGGTAATAATTTTATTAAAAATATTAAATACGAGCGTTGGGATGCCGCTTCGCGGCATCCCAACGCTCGTTAAAACCTTTTAAAATAAAAATGATGGAAAACTCTAAATTTAGTTTGAGTTCTTTTTAAATGGAACAATGGAAAGCATAAAGTTTCCTCCCTCATAATAAACCATTCTCAACAATTCATGGCTTTTTACCCTTCATTCTCGACTATTCCCGGCATTTTACCCTTCATTCTCGACTATTCCCGGCATTTTACCCTTCATTCTCGACTATTCCTGGCCTTTTACCCTTCATTCTCGACTATTCCCGGCTTTTTACCCTTCATTCTCGACCATTCCCAGCTTTTTATCTTTCATTCTCGACTATTCTAGCTTTTTGCATTTCATTCTCGACCATCCTTGAGTTTTTCTTAATTTTTTACCAATCATTATCGATTATTTCCGGTATTTATCACTTCATTCGTGAACTCATTCATGGCATTTCTAATTCATTTCCTCATTTTTCTATTATTATAGTCTTTTTAAATCAAATCCCGATAAATATTAATTATTATCTTATTTAACTCATGAATCTCTCTACCACTTGATCCGATCCAAACTATTTTAACCTATTCCCGAGTTTGCTATTACCTATTACATTATTCCAATGATTTAATTGCTTAAAGGAGCGCCCGGTCGCCGCTGCGCGGCTCCCGGCCGCTCCGATTGGTTCAAAATAATTAATTATCTCAATCATTTTTTAGCATTTTATACAATTATTTACAAAATTTGGCAAATTTTTACATTATTTTTTTATTCTCGGCTATTCCATTAAAATAATTAAAAATTTTTCTCATTTAATATCATTCTAAAATATTTATTTTTCTTTATTTCTTTATATTTTATGTTTAAAAGTTCTTTTTCTTTATTCTTTAACTATATCATTTATTTTTTGGATATTTATTTCATAATACAAAACGCCAAAGTTAAAATATTCAAATGTCTCTTTGTCCCGGACATCTCCATTTAGTATATTTAGATGTTTAAGGTTAATTCAAGTTCTAGGGTCATTTTAAAAATTAAAATTCTAAATAAAATGATAATCGAGTTGGCCATCATGCATGAAATATGGCCAGAAAATTCGAAAAACATCGCTGAATGAGTTGATTTTATGTTTTATCTGATTAATATGGCATAATTTGAAATTATTATTTTGTGTATTTATGTCAATGCCATTTGACAAAGTAAATAATTCATTTTTTTTTCGTTTTTGTCAACTCTACATTCTTCTTCAATGACGTCAAATGGTACCGATGCTGACTGCCATTCCATCGAATCAATCATGCTTTTTGGCCACAAGTCTATTTGTGTGCCATTTTTGACTATATGTTTTTGTTTCCATTTGCCGCCATAATTGATGATGTCCGTCTGAATATTTTTTTTGACAATATTTTTGAAAAATTTGAAGAAATAAAATAAATATTTAAAATAAGAATAAATTAGAGAATAATCAAAATTATTTGATATTGTATTACGAACACTATAAATTTAAATTGTTAAACAATGATCCAATAAAATGAACTAATAAATTAGAAAAAACTCAAATTGGCTCAAAAAGAATAATTAATTCAAATTTTAATTAAATAGCCAATATTTGCCATAATAATAATTAATTTGATTTATTTTCTTAAGTTGTAGGCCAATTTTTTCTCCTAATTAATAAAAAATTCCATCTTTCCAATGAAAATAGAAGAGATTGGCAATGACACCTGCCGCTGGCAAATTCCTTTTCATTGGCTTATGTTAACGTGAGAAAGATTCATTTTTTCCTCGGAATCAATTCTACGTTACATTTTTTCAATTTTGCCAAATTTTTGTAGATTTTATTTTAAAATTTTATAAAAATTCGTCCAGTTTCTGTATATTTGACATCCAAAAAGGAATAATAAAAAAATGTTTAAAAAGAAAAAAATGTCAAAAAATTAACAATTTTATGGCCAAAAAACTTGACAAAATTATGGCTTCCATTAATAATAATACCTCATAACTTCTTTTAAAAATCCTCCCTCTATTAATACCCCAGTCTCGATTTTGAGGACCTACGATCCATAGCTCCCTAGCAGGGTGAACCCTAAAAAATTTTTTAATTGCATTTTCTTAGTTCACCAAAATTCTAGAAAATCCACTACAATTTGTTTAAATATATATATATATATATATATAAATTATCCCAAATTTCCCCATTTCTGTAGGAATAATTCCTAATGGGAATTTAAAAAGGATATACTGTATCATATACTGTCTAATGTCTATGGTATACGGATTATGCTTCTATAATAAAATCTAATTAAAAATTGTATTTTCCTATAATATATTCAATAGACAATACGATATATTAATTATGAACATTAAAAATAAATAAATTTTTAAGAAATCCAAATTTATCATATCCTAAAATGTCTTCATCCTCCTCATTTCCAATTCCAATGGATTTTACACAAATTTCATCCGATAATTTGCTGCAAGCCACAATGCCAATTCAAATGTCAATTATAGACAACCAACAATTCCATCTGCCGGAACATTCATCAGAGACAATGATGATGGCAATGGCAAATGGAAACGGTACCAATCCTCAATTTACAATGATGGGAATGCCAAATTGTGTTGGGTCATCCACATTTTTGTTGGCCAATGCAGAAGTGCCAATCCTCTCCTTGCCAAATCCACATTTCAAGTTGTTAATTACTTTTTCTTTTAATTATTTGAAATAAATTTTTGTCTTTTTTTATTTCGATAATTTTAAATAGAGAGTGGATTTATATTTTTTTAAAGTATTTTTTCTTGCTAATGAAAATTGTACAAAAATAAAGTGTGCAGAAGCAGAAATTTTTAAATTTGTCGCAACATTTTTCTCAATAATTTCAATATATTTTAATATTTTGGATTTTTTGTCAATATAAAAATATTTATTTCAATATTTCGACATTTTTATAAAATTATACTATAATATTTTAAGATTTTCATAATTTTAAGAGGCGAAAAATTTTTTGAAAATTTTGAAACCAAAAAATTTTTGGCGAAAATTTTTTAATCTATAAATAAGACTTTTTGATGAAAATTTAAAAAAAAAAGGTTTTTTCTGAAATATAAAAATTTTTTGATGAAAAAATCAAATTTTATTTCAATTTTCGTCAATATTTTTATTTTGACATTTTTGTCAATATTTTGGACTTTTTTTTTTTGTCAATTAACGATCTAAATCCGCTCTCAAATTATAAGATTCATTTAAAATTTTTAATTAATTTAATTTAAAAATATGATGGATTTAATTTTTATTTATTTTCGGGTATTTATGAATATTACATATTCCTAATTTTTAAATATTTATTATTTTTTTTATTATTTATCCTGGTGAAGAATGAAAATATGCAATATTTAGACATATTAAATATGTAACTGATAAATTTATATAATGGTGAATGTTTTATAAAATTTTAATAGTGATTTAAGTTTTCGGTCTATTTATGAAAAATTTTAGAATGGTTTTTTGCACCTGTGCAAAATTTTTTCCATTTCACAAAATTTACTTTTTTTTAAATTTCATTTCTATTCCTTTCCCATTTCTCAATACTTAAAATTATCCTTGCTAGCCTAATGCTCGCTATGAAATGCTTAAGTTCCAACTATTTAAATGGCCACGTGGCACGGCATAAAAATGTCATTGGGCAAAAATAGCTTTTGTGTGAAAAATTTTTCCAAAAAATCAAAAACGCCTTTTATAGAGTTTCAAGTTTAATCGACCACTATAAAAATTGATAAAAAAAAAATGAAAAAATATTCATGGAATTTACAATTTTCAAATATTTTTCATCATCGAAAGTATGCGATTTTTATAATTCCTCGATTTCATCCATTTTGCCACTTTGAATGCGATTGTAACCAAAAAGATGACAATGGAAATGAAAGAAATGAATATAATTATTTGAATAATATTTTGATTGAATATTCCAATGATGGCAAAAATGATTGGGAATTGGCCGGTGAAAATCTGAAATTTTTCGATGGCATTTTTTAATTTTATTTTAATTTAAAATTTTACAAAATTTTGGAAATTTCTCAAATTTTCGGAAGCTGAATTAAAATTTTCAACCGAAAATTTTTACAAAAATGTAATTAATTTTATGGAAGCTTGAAAAAAATTGCCAAATTTCTGATGATATTTTCGGATAATTTAAAATTAATTTGACCAATTGAAGTCGATGCAATCCAATTTGAGAGGAATTGGCCAATTCCAGCCTTTCCAACAATGCTTGGGCCATCCGTTGTGTGTTCGGATCGATTGGATTTGGAAAGGAATTTTCCAATGAAAGTAAACGGCGCAATTCATCAAACTGAAATATTTTAAATTTATTTTTAAATTTATGGACAAAATTCACCCGAAAATCCATAATCAGTGAATTGAAAAATATTCCCAAAAAAGCTGCAGTGACAAAAATAAGGAAAGTGGTGAGCAAATTATTCACCGGGGCATTCGCAAAAATCTGGAAAAAATATTTTTACTCTAAAAATTTAAATTTAATTAATTCTAACTAAAAAATTCTTCATTTTGTTGTTGTCAAATTGGAAAAAGATCAAAACGGCAGACAAATTTATGGAAGCCGTGACAGCAAAAGCCAACCATCCCAGCTTAAAATAAAAGTAAATTAATATTTTTATTTATAGTATTTGCATTTTTTAGTTCAATTCAATAAAATTAAATTTGATTTTGTGTTTAATAAAAAATTTTTTTCACCAAAAATTTCATTCCCCATTTCAAGTTACCGTTTTACTTCTATTAGAATTAGAAGCTCCAAGATTAGAAACTTCAGAGACCCCCAGCCCAGCGGGGCTTCAGATAGAGCGGGGGTTTCTAATAGAAGAAATACGGTATAAGAAATAAAAAAAAACGTGCAGATTGGCCGGAATTTTTAATTTCCATCAAATTTTAACGTTCGAAGACGACCAATTTTTTTACTGGTTTCCTTATTAGGTGAATACTAAAATTCAATTTTATTTTTGTTCACTCCATTTTAAAAAAGAAGCAAAATTTTTCCGATTGCATCCAAATTTCCATTTTATTTACTTTTTCATTTCTCGCTTTCCTTAAAAATTTTTGACGGTTTTTATAATATTCTTACTTCCCACTATTTGGAGTAATAAACATCATCCCATTGTTTTTATTATAAATTTTTCCACGTATCTATCAAGTATCAACTCTTCTCTTAATATTAATCAACTTTATCCCTTTTTAATTTGATTATCATACTTTTAATAGAAACACGTCATCTTTCACAACATATTATTAAAAATGGCTTTTTGGCAAAAATTTTGCATCATTGTGGTAGAATTTTTGGTAATTTTAATTACCATATCATTCATTATTATGATGGCGGACAAATGCACAGGGGAGAGGATTGGACAGGTAGAGAATTTCCTTTTTTTTATTTGAACAAATCAGAAATCACCAAATACGCAAAATATAATTAATTACAAAATATTAATTCACTGAATTTACCCAAATACATGACAATCTTGAGACAAAATAATTTAGAGCCATAAATGAAATTTTAGAGCTACGTTTAACGCAATATTTTACTTGATTTCAAAAAAGAATAAACAAATATTCAATCAAATAAAAGACGCCATTTTCATTTCAGAACTTTCCAAACTACGAACCGAATAAGGCTCCTTCTTGCGACGATTTGATCAACGCTACTATAGCGATTGTTAAGTTCGTTGGTGCAATCACTATTCCAGCTGTATTCGTTTATTTGTTTCTGGATTTTGGCAGTCGAATTTTTGAGATGTCAGTGTGGATGTACAAATTGCGCGAATGGAAATTGGAAGGAAATTTGGAATGAAGAAAAGAAAAATATCTGATGATGGATTGAGATATAAATTGAAAATTTGTAAAATTGAGGAAAGAAGTCAATAAAATTTTCGTTTATTGCTAATTTATATATTTTTTTTGACAAAAAACCTGTGTAAATTGCATTCGGGCAAAATAAATGAAACGCAACAAATTGTCTGATCGCCGTAATGCCTTCAACGGAATATTTGAAATTAAATAAAAAATAATAATTCTAACCAAATCCAATTGTTCATTTTGTGCTATTTTTCTCGTCACAATTTTCTCATTTAATTCCCTCAAAAATTCGGAGTAGGCAAGGAAAACGGCATTTGAAACGAAAAAATGTACAGATATTGCCAGGCCACAGAGCCAGGCATTTTCGAATGATGTCAACGTGGTCACCTTTCAATTTAAATATTAAAATAAAATTTAATTTAATTTACCCATAAATCAAATTAAATTCACCCAAAATTTTACTCTTGTTAAAAAATCGAAATTTTTATGGAAAAATTCTTTTTTAGGTCATATAATTTGGTGATAACGAATTTTAATACATATATATGATTAGGATTATGCCAGGGTTGTGGTTTAGACCTTTAGGGTTTCATAATTGTTTGACATAATTACTCAAGAAATGTCTTTTTTTCCACAAAAATTTTTTATAAATTCAAGATTTTATGGGCAAATTAATTAATCCATATTTTAATAATTTTTTAATTATTATTAAACAAAATTTATAATAAATTATGCAAATTTTACCAAGAAGACACCGCTGCCACCAAAGAAGTTTAAATTTATACTCGACTCTGACTCTGAACCTGTTTTTAATTGTTGGCCAGCAGAAGTAAATGATTGAGTGTCGATTGAAATTGAATCTCTAGAAATTTTAAATTTTAATTTAAGTATTTTTAAGTCTAAAGAGAGCTAGAATAGGTAATGGTCATTCTTTCCGTAAAAATCTCTTTCATTAATTAGCCTGTATTTTAAAAATTTATATGTCTGTCAATGTCAATGTCAATTCAATACCAACATTGACTGATTGTGAGGGTCTTTCCTATTTTCCTACTGTACCCCCAATTTTTGCCTAATCGCCCCTCACCTAATCAATCAAATATTTGCCTCAAAATACCTTTTTAATTCCACCCTTTTTCTCTCCTTATGTTTTTTCCTTTTCACATTATTCTCATATTTTTAGTTTTTAGCCATAATAAAATATAATCAAGATTCCCCTTATATCACTTAATAAATACAAATATTCCTAATTATTCATTAGGCCAAATTTTATGGCTCTAAATAAATAATTTTGTATATAATTAATTCTATTATTACCTCTTTATGAATTCGGTGCTGTTTAGTGTTAAATTTGAATAAATTGTTTCATTTAATGGTTCCATTGTTGTTGTTGTGTTCAATTCAAATTGGCTAACATCAATTTGGGGCAATGTTTTGGCTCCAAATAAATTTGCCACCAAATTATAATATCCAGCTTGGAAGAGAAGTTCAGTGGAGCTGGAAATTGCAAACAAATAGATACAAAATGCCATCAAAAGAGTGCACATTGCAATATTCGGCGCAATTGGTCCCTTAAATTATAAATTAAATTATTTATTAAATTTTTGGGAATAGAAAATTGAAATTTTTTAAAATTTTTATTTCAAAAGCCAACATTTTTCGGATTGGAATGTGCAGCGGATCGAAGCCATGCAAATCTATCCAGCGGCCGATAGTCGAGTTCATGATCAAATGTGGCAATTTGGGATAATGCAAAAATTAGGGCAAATGAACAGCCGACTGAGCCAAGAAGCAGGGTGGATTGGAGCCAAATAATTCCAAGGCTCTGGAATGAACAATTTCATTAATATAATTATTTTTAGGTTTTAATATTTCAATAAACTTCTTAAAATATGAATTGACTTGGTTATAAATGCAAAATTTTAGGGTGAATTAATTTAGAATTTAATCGAATCAATTTTTTAGAAGGAGTTATTTTGTTTTCGACTTAATAAATGTCAAAATTAAATTTATGCAAATTTTTAATAGAACTAAAATTATTTATGATTAAAGATTAATGTTTTTTTATTTTTTTTTGCTTTTTAATATTCAATATTTAAAATTATCTACTATAATAAAATTTATAAAATGTAGGATTGCTATTTAATATTTGAACTTTTCAAAATTATTTTGGCCTTTTTCAAAAATTATTCAACTCATTTCTTAATAATTTTCAAATAAGAATCTTTCAAATTTCCATTAAATTTTTAATCTATTCCTCTTTTAATATTTTTAATTTTTTTGATAAACGATCATTAAAAAATTAGTTATTTCAATTAAATAGTTATTAAATTATTTTATTTTTGGTTTTTATTTTAATTTTTTTATAAATTTTTTTATTGAAGGCATGATCAGAGCATTTATTTTATCGAAAGTAATATTTTTACAGCATTAAAATTTCATAATAATTAAACAAATTTATGTGTTGCAAAAAATAGAAATATATTTTATTAAGGAAAACCTTAACAAAAACTATTTACACTTTTTTCATTTTTTACTTTTTTAATTTACCGGGGCCAAAGCAATTGCAATGAGGCAATAAATTGCCCGAATTGCCAAGCAAATTGTGAACAGATGGATGAGTATATGAGTTCGTCCAAATGGCCTCTTCATTGCCTGAAGGCATCCGTAAAATCGACGACGACGGTGAAATTTGCTGTTGCTGACCGAATGCCGTTCCAAGGCAAAACATAAAATTAGTCGGACAAAGGAATTGCCTAAAAATGTTTAAATGAATTTTTCTGAAGTAAAAATTAACAAAACCAAATATTGAAGAAGCAGAAGTTTGTTTGGCATTATTTTGTGATGGCATCAACATCAAATGAACATCCTCGGCAATTGACCCATTTAATTGGAGTAATTTTGCATTTTCTTCAGGCATATTGTGAACTTTCATGTCCGCTTTTAATAATTTTGAAATACTTAAAAATTAAGGAAAAAAATATTTTTGAGCATTTTTTATTATTAAAGTATTTTTATCATTTTTCTAACCATATAAAAAATAATTAGAACATAAAAAAGTTTAATGAAGGAGGCTAAAGTGTAAATTTTAACATAGTGAGAATGTGTTTAAAATAAAGAATGATTTGGCCAATTTTTGTTCTCATGAATGTTGATTTTTTTATATGAAAAGTTTTGGAATCAAAAAATTTTAATAATAAAAATAAATATGAATTAATGTCATATAATTTTCAATTCTATATACGTCATTTTTGGTTGATTGTTTGAAGAAAATCGAATTTCTGATAGGGCCATTTTTATCGGCTTTGTCTATTACATGA
Organism: Pratylenchus scribneri; assembly: GCA_030063045.1. Taxonomy (NCBI): domain Eukaryota; kingdom Metazoa; phylum Nematoda; class Chromadorea; order Rhabditida; family Pratylenchidae; genus Pratylenchus; species Pratylenchus scribneri. Next base: position 404,992 of record JAQSEB010000124.1, read on the forward strand.
AATTATTAACATTTAAAATAAATAGGATAGTTTCTTTTTCACCTTTTCAATTTATTCTATTCTTAAGATCCTGTTGAATAAACAGAATTTGACAGAACAGTGAAACCTTCTTTGAAAGTTTTTTTAAAATCAGGAATTACATAAATCTGATTTATGATTTTTGTGAAAAAAGTTTGATTTTCACTTTTAATTTTTCTATTTTCAATTATTTTAAGTTAAAAGTTCTAATACCGGTAAATTTCTTAATATTTTAGAATCAAAATACTTCTGCTCATAAATTTGAATATTAAAATGAAAGTAATTTTTTGCGCTTATAAGGAACAAATTCCCACAGACAATATTGTGAACACTTTAATTTTATGGTAAAAATGAGCCTATGAAGTAAGTACTTTATTAGTTTTGTTGATTTTTGCGTTTCCTGGCAACCAACAATTAGGAAATAAAATAATAACAAAATATTTGCCTTTCCATGAAATAGTGCGAAATTAACCAAAATGAAATAGTCTAAGTCTACTGACTCATTGAGTGCCGGACTATTTTGGTAAATCAACAAAAATAGATAAACATTTTTCTGGGATAATTTTGTATGTTATTAATTAAAGAGTATATTAACATTTACAAATATGAGATCTTCTTATGGTAAATATTGGCATTGTCTTATAAGATTGGCCTAAATTTTAAAAATTGAGGCAAAATTTTAAAATTCCTGCTTAAGTAGCATTTTTTGACCCAAATAAAAAAGTTGGAGGGAATTAAAATTAATTATAAATGTTATTTTCAAATTTTATCAATATAAACTTTCTTTTTTGTATCAATTGCCAAAACCAAAAGGAAAAATGCCAAAACCAAAAGGAAAAATAATTGAAAATTGGCAAGCAGATACAATGAATTTACCTAATAAATTTTGTAAATAGATACTAACTAAGTTATAGAACATAAGTGGGATTGAATAGAATTCATTGATTTTGAATTGCGTAAATATTAAACATATTGTATAAAATTCGAGAATGACGAATGTTTTTCTCCTTTTTGCCATTATTATATTATAATATTTTAAATTATTATTTGCGCAGTTGACCAATAAATTGTAGACTCTGGGCGAAAATTTGTTAGAAATGTTCTATTTGTACTATTCTATGAAATATTTGTATTCATTTGATTTTACAATGGGTTCCATCGATTTTTTGTGCCAAATGCTGGCAAAAATAAAATGACGAACTTTATATTTACGAAAAATAAAATGGAATAAATTCCGTTTAATTTTCCCTAATTAAAAAGGAATGAAGAAAATTTTATTTTATTTTTCCTGAACTTTTTTGAAAACATATCACAAACACAATATGTATTAATCCATCTATATGATAAAAAAATTTTTTAATATTTGCATAAATTCTTTTCCCCAGATGGGGTAAATGTTGAAGAATTGAGGAATTGTTTGTAATTTTAAGAGCCATGGCCAAAATATTTATAATCCGTATAATCTTTTTTTTTTCTTATTTTTCGATTGTTTACTAAAATCCGTGGGATTGGCTTGAAACTAAAAAATGGTATACTTATTAGAAGCTAAAAAATTGGCAAACAAATTTGATTGCGGAATATGGAAAGAATTGTATTCTTTAAATGTGAAAATATTAGTTTTAATGGAGTCAAAAATGACATTTTAATTTACTAAATATAAATCAATGTTTTTCATCGAATTTATCAAATCCATCTTTGAATTTAAAATTGGGCCATTTTGAATTCGCCCTTTCCAGATTAGTTCCATCATTTTTGTCCGCATTTGCAATCCGTGCCACATTTGCAGTCGGCACCGCATGGGCAATTCACTGAAAAATGTTAATTTTTTTTAATAAAATGTAATAAATATTCAGGATTCTGGGAGAGTTTTTTAAGGAAAATTACCCAAATTTTTCGCAAATGAATTTTGCGTTTATTTTTCAACAAGAGAAATTTAGCTTTAAATCTTGGAAATTTTACCATTATCTAGCTATAATTTGGATGAATTATTTAGAGAAAGAATTTTTAAATTTGATTGAAAATTATTAAAAAGTTTTGATCAAAAATTAGAAAAATTAATCAAAATATGGCAGTTTTCATTTTTGTGGCCACAATTTTCTGATCAATTTGATCCTAAATTTTATAAAAGCTATAAACATTGATCAAAATTTTGGGCAGCTTAATATTAATTTTAAATTTATCGGCTAACCATTTCCGCAAGCGGCAATTCCGCATTTGCATTGGGCACATTGGCATTTGTCACCGCAAGTGCATTTGACTAAAAAATATTTGTAAAATTAATTTTCAATTTTTTATCACTATTTCCGCATGCCGGTGGCGGTGCTTGTTGCTGAACTTTGGTGCCAGAATCCTTTAAAATTTTTTGTTAAAAATTATTATAATTTATATTTTTTTTACCATTTTTCCTTCTTAGAAATTAGAATTGGTGAGAACTGAAAGCTTTTTTTTAATCTAAAAATTATAATAAAACTTTATCAAAAGCAAAGAATTATGATTTATATAAGCAAAAATATGAAAAATATGGGATAATCATTCATCACGATTTTGTATAGTTTTCTAACCAATATGTATGCCTATTTATTTATTCTAGAATTTAATGAATAAAAAATTGTTGGATGGAAATTTAGATGAAGAAAAAATGAATGGATGGATTTTGGATGGATGAATAGTTTTATTGGTTATGCCCATGTGCCCACTGCCCAATTTCATCGCCTCCCATTTAAGCATTATTATTTGCGCAGTCAGCACATCGCCCATTCAAAGGCAATTTTAGTCCCCTATTCTACTAATAAGCCTCCATCTCTTCAAAGCAAAATAAATGGGCGGTCGAATAAGTGGGACGGAGGCTGGCAGTGGTAGGCAATGTACAAAATATTCCGGAATTGTTCTATTAATATTTATAGTCACCTTAAATTTGGAGATATTTTTGTTTAGGAAATAAAAGCAAAAATACCGGAATAAATAGTTGAAATGAATAGCGACTTTAAACGGATAAAGCTGGAATTAATTGCCGGATTGGTAAATAAAAGGAACAGCGTAAAAAATTAAATGTGATTCAATTTAATTTATAGCTAGTTTTGTGTTTTATTCTCAATTTTTCACCACCCCATACAATTTTGCTTAATTGTATAATTTTAATTTTTTTTGATCGAATTTGGATTGACTAGGCTAAGGAAATAATTTAATTTATATTTTTTTTCGAGCTCGAATATGAATTGCAGATTAAATTTTGGACTAACGTTCCGTAATCCGTAGCCAGCAATTCTGCCCTTTTATATATGGGTCAATTTTACTTGTGCTTTTTATCAGCGGTTTGTCAACGTAAATTGCCGGAATAAATATTTATTATTTTTATGGTCGCAAGGAAAATATTCCGGCACAATTCCGGAATATCTGTCTGAAATAGAATGGAGTTTGTTTATGACCATGAGAAGACATATTTTTTTATATCATTCCATTAAGAAATAAATATTTTGTATTTTCCATTTGACATAGTGCTTTTAGTGGCCTTATCTTTTTTTTCCGGCCAATTTGCAATTAGGAAAGGAAAAATTACCGGAATAAAAATAAACAACCAAAGGCCAAAGAAGTCATAAAATGTGAGGGAATTAATGGGAGTAAAGATTAGTCCAAATTGAATTGGGCAAATAAAATTCCGGAATCTTCCAGTAAAATAAGATTTTTTATGTTTTTTGTATAGAAAAATTGAAAATTTCCCTTAACGGTTAGCGACTTAATATAAATTTATTTCGATTTACGTAAAAAAGAACATTAAAATAAGGCTGAGTTTTTAAAAAAAAGCCAACAGAAAACCGAAACCGCAGAATTCGAAACCGTGATCAATTGATTTTCATTCTCATCAGACTCAAGATATTCAGATGATCTATCATCATATGCACTCGATCACAGGATAGAAATCAAGAGTTGATGTTTGATTTCGTGTTCTGAAAAATCAATTGACGGAAATCAAAGGAGGTTAAAGCGCGCGGACCGGACAATCGATAGGTCCAGAATCCGTCAAAGGAAAAGAATGGGATGGAACATAGAAATAAGAAAATCAAGGGAAAATCTGCCAATTGATCGGAAAGGAACTTGATAAAGAAATTTAAAGATTTTTACTTTATTTGGGTCATCGTGTACTTTATGTACTTTTTTTCATGAAATTATAAAAAAAAAAGATAAAATTTTTCGCTGCGCGGCTATTTTTGGCCCAAATTTTTCGCTGCGCGGCTATTTTTAACTTAAACTTAACGCTGCGCGGCCATTAGGTCTAATTTTTAAATCTGTAGCATTTTTGGCTTAAATTTTTCGCCTTCGGCTTGTAAAATTGTAAAAATTTCTTCTCAAAAAGCATGTAATCTTATTAGTCCTTCCCGATAACCTCTTGCTAATTTATAATAAAAAAATTTTTATCAATTTATAGAGCTTAAAACGAAAATTTTTATTTTGACCCCTAAATCTTTATTTTCAAGGCCTGTGTACTTTATTTTGAAAAAAAAATCTGTGAACCCTGTTATATATATATATATTATATATGTTGGCGGCAAAAGTGGAATTCAGGCAAAACTGGAATTCACACACTATTTCGCCGAAGAAGCAGAGTACAAACCTAACCCTAGACCCTAGCCCCTGACCCTAATCCCATGCTGCCGAGCCCCTAACCCAACCCTATACTTAGTTTTTCGAAATTCCAACTTTCTCTGCTTCTCTGACGAAAAAAAATAGTGTGTAAATTCCAGTTTTGCCTGAATTCCACTTTTGCCGCCGACATATATAAGTTTTATATGAGACAATTTAAATTTTTTATTTTATAGTAAAAAATTTTTACTTATTAAATTAAAAACAAAATTATTATTGAAAACAAAATTAGTGTCTTTTGAACAAATTAATTTACAATCTGCATAAAAATGGATTAAATTTAAGGTTGACAAAATTAAAATAATCGAAAACGAGGCCAGCAGCAGTAAAACCAAAAAAGGGAAAGGCAATAAAAAATTGCCCCCAATAAATATCGAATACCCTTTGGTGGAATTGATCAAGAAGAAGTTGGAATTTCCGCTCAATTTTTTTAAATTAGAACGCTCTTTCATGACAATCAAATTGGCTATTGCCTCGGAGAGTGAAAAAATAATGGCTAGGATCGAATCGCATGTATATTTAATATTCATCAATTTTAAATCAGACTGAATAATTTTTTAAAAAATCAGATATTGTGCTAAAAATTTTAATTTTAATAAATTTTTTTTCCAAAATATACTTCACATTACAATTCGAATTTGTTGAAAGAATTTTTAAATTAAAATAATTTTATAAAATCAACAAAAAATACGCCATTTCGTCATAAGCTCATATAAGTGAATTTTGGTCCTCTTTTTCCCTTTTGATTTTGACAGATTCGAATTGAAGCCGCCAAATTGTTGTTGGCCTATGAACGATTGAAGCATATGTATTATTTGGAACAAGAAATGGATGCAGATGAACGTGAAAATGCTGAAAAATTGGCAAAAAATTTGAGCACCACTATTTTGATGAAAATTTGATGTAAATCATGAAAATGAAAAAACTTTGGTGAACTGGTGATTGAAGAAAATTTGTTTTTATGCGCAGTGATGATATTATCCCTCGGATATGATTTTTAAAAATTTTTCTTCCCTACGATTTATTTATTATTAACCAAGATTACGAAATTATATGCATATTATTTTCAAGATTTTTTAATCATTCTTGCTAAATAAATATGTTTTAATTAAATTTTTTAGCCTTTCTCTAGTCTTTTTTTTAAAAAAAAAAGAATTAATATTTCGTTTGTATAGAGGAAAAAGCCAAAATCCAAAATAGGGCCATTCCCCATTAAGTTAAAAATATTTTTCCAATTGATATAGTAGATACACTTTACAGCGATGAATAATATATTCAAGTAGCCATCAATTTTTGTCCTTTTGTAATGGGGACGGTTTGTTAAGTTAAATTGACGGAATAAATATTTTTTATTTTTATGGTCAGAAGGAAAATATTTCGGCATAATTCCGGAATAACTCTAGCGCCATAATATAAATTTGTTTCAATTTACGAAAAAAGAACATTAAAATAAGGCTGAGTTTTTTAAAAAACCAACAAAAAACCGAAACCGCAGATTCGAAACCGTGATCAATTGATATTCATTCTCGTCAGACTCAAATATGCAGATGATCTATCATCATATGCACTCGATCACAGGATAGAAATCAGCAGGAGGTTTGATGTTTGCTTTCGTGTTCTGAAAAATCAATTGACGCAAATCAAGAGGTTAAAGCGCGCGGACCGGACAATCGATAGGTCCAGAAAACCGGCAGAGGAAAGAAGTCAGGAAGAAATGCGCCATTTGATCGGAGAGAAACTTGATAGAGAAATTGAGACCGGCACAATGGGAATTGGAAATATTAGATTGCGCGAATCCAAAAGAATGGAATGGCGAGAGGCATCGAGAATATTGGCGGCCATTAATTTTTGGCTGAGAAAAATCCGTTTTAAATTTGTTTCTTTAAAAAAAATTAATTATTGTAACCAAATTTAACTTAAAATTATTGAATAATTTGAAATTCTTTTCAAAAAACATCACTCAGATTCACCAACGGATTCAAAAGTTACTGGTCAATAACCAATATTATAGCGATCGAGGTCGAAGTCGAACGAGAGCGCAAATGCCTTATAGTGTCTATATTCTCTTTTTCTCTATCAAAGTTCTTCTTTGGAATATCCATATCCACAGCCAAATCAATTGATTGGCCAAGCCGCGCATATGCCACGTGTTTTGTGCCGCTTACAAATTTTGTTTTGAATTTGAATTCACTTTTCATTCAGCCATCCTACAGTGGATCTCAAAATGTACCCTTACGGGGGGGGGGGGCATATGCATATGCCCCTTTTTGAGATTTTTGCCACTTTTTGTGCCCCCAAAGTCGAGGTTCCCCCCAAATGCACCCTTTTTAAAATTTTGTTATTTTTTCTCCCTTTTTAGATATTTTTTGGTTAAAATTTCTCTCTGCGAGATCATTTTTAGCGAAGCATTTAATTTTTTTATTTCAATTAATAAGAATTGTTGCGAAAATGCAACGATAAATATTGGGAAAATTTTTTATATAATTTGTACAACTTTTTAAAAATGCCCGGTTTTACTGAAGATGCCCCCAAGCACCAAATCCCCTTTTTTTAACCAAAATGTTCCACAAACCGAAAAACCGTCGGAGATCCTCCTGGCCATCCGATCGAATCTATTAGATCTTCTGTTCTTCAAATTGATCCAATTTACATATAAGTGAAAGAACGGGCACAAATTTTGCGGAAGGAAAAATTTAACCTTATGTAAAAAGCCTTATGCAACTTCTTTTCGGAATTTTTCAAAATTAAAATAATATCAAATCCAGATTTTAAAAAAATGCTATTTAAATTTATTAAATATTCTGAATTAATTTATTCCTCAATATTATTAATTTTACTTTTGGGCGACACAACATTTGCGGACCCATATCCAACAGATAAAGAATTCATTGAATTATGCAAAGAGACATCCAAAAATTTGAAGGTTTGTTTTAATATAGGCTAATCTTTGGTTGCAGACCGCACCGATAGCTATTCTCAAAAATTTAAATTTATTAAAATATATCTTAAAAGAAATAAAAATTTATAACATAAAGTAAAAAATCAATGCATGAAAGGGGTCACTCCAAAAATTCTTAATTCAATTTTTGCAATTAATTTAATTTCAACTATTCAATTCATTAAATATTTATTTTCAAGTCTAAAATGGACTCACAAGAAGCTTCAGCGACTTCCACCACCCAAAATTATATTGGCCTCCGGCAGCCTGTATTCGAACACAAGGAAGATTTTGATCATTATATTATGGAAAAAATTGAATTTTTGGCTGATTCGTTGAGCAAAATAAAACGAAAATACCATGATAAGGAATCTTTTTTTGACAATGAGGTCAAAAAATTGGATACTATTATCAAAGAAGCCAGAGAAAATGCCGAGAATTACATTAAAAAAGCTGAAGAAGATGCAAAGAATTCCGTTAAAATATCCGAAAAAGATGCTGAAAAATTCATAAAAATGGCCAAAGAAAATGCTAATGCCAAAAATAATAGCAAAATTTTGGACAGAATTTTGGATAAAAAAAATCCGCACCAATTTTTTGCCATTCTGAATCAACTTTTATGGAAAATTGATGACAAAAATTTGAAAAATGTTGAACAGAAAAATGGCATAACTTTTGTAAAATATGAAGAAACATTTTTTCCACCAATTGTAGAATATAAGGATGGAGTGAATCATTCCACCGGAAATGAGGTGATTATGGTTGTGAAGGAATATGTAGAAACACGAAAAATAATTAATGAATTCATAAAGGAGTTGAAAATAGAAATTGTCTATGGAATGGACAACGCATTGGGACTATAGAGTAAGTTTTTTTTTAAAATTTTATTTATTATAATTATGTCGCTGTAAAAAATTGAAAATCTGAATTAATTTAAATGGCTTTTACCTAAATACAAATTCTCTTCCTAGTTTTGAATTTAAATTGAAAAAGGATCGGGAAAATCTGGCTTAAATTACCGTATTTATTCTATTCGAAGCCCAAGGGCCTATAAGTTTCAAAACCCGCCGAGGTGGGGACTTTTCTGAAATTTTCAAGTCAAAAAAATGCTATTTCGGCTTAAATTCACCTAAAAATTGGTTATTTTTGATATTAATTTTTCGATGGGTGGGCTTCTAATAGAGACTGGGCTTATAATAGAATAAATACGGTAGATTAAGCCGGATTAAGATAATCGAAAAGCAATGTGTCGAAACCCGAAAATCAAAAAAGCTTGGTCCAAGATATAAAGGGATAAAGCACAATAGAACAAAGATAGTGGGGTTAAAAAAATAAAAATTACAAATTGAACAAAATGGGATTAAGTTACCATGGTCCCAAAATATGTTTATAAATAATGAAATCAGACAAGCGCGAGAGATTACTCGAAATATGAACCTAGGAACTCGGTGGCGGTATCCACAAAGAATTTCATCACTATTTTAAAAAATAGAATTATTATTATTTTAGGAAAATCAAGATGAAACATTCAAAATTGGCAGATGAATTGTACAACGAATTTAAAAAAATGGATTTAAAAAAATGGAAAAATTGAAGGCAATTATAGAGAATTCACAAAAAAATTTGGAGAACAAATTTATTAGAATTCTTGAAAATAAGGTTTAAAAAAATGAATTTTTATTTTCAAAAATTTTGCAGGACAAGACGATTGACCATAAAAGCAGAGCATTATTTTTTTATAATTTATTGAACAATGCAAACAAAATGTTTTGTGAAAATTTGGAGAAATTAGTGTCCGATGCTGTAGATGGCAATTATGACCATGGCGTTGGGAATGCATCTCAAACGGATAGTTGGGCTTTGGTAGAGCTAATTTTGAAGCCAATGTTGCGCCAAGTATTCAACAAGGCCATAATGGATATTGCGAATACCGCTGATGAAGAAACAAGAAATACCATTGTGATGACATTACAGAGAGATGAGAAGGTTTTTTAATTTTTGGTTAACTTGGAAGCAAAAATCATTATCATATTTGATACTATTTTTGAACTATTTCTCAAAAATTTTCTATTTTAAAATTTTATTATTAATTTATCAATAAAAATATAGGTTAAATTGGCATCTAATTTATTCATTTTAAGGTTGAAAACAGCAATAAAATCATCGTAAATGAGTCAAACAACCGCAACAAAAGTAAAAGCAAAATAGGGAAAGACGGCAAAAGATTGTCCGCAAGCAATTTGGAATATCCTTTGGTGAGATTGATCGAGAATAAATTGGAATTGCCCAGCAACTATTTAACTATGGAAGTCATTATGATGACATTCATATTGAATGATAATGCCTCGGAGAGTGAAAAAATATTGTCTTCTGTCGAATCACATGTATAAATTTTGTTTACCATAAATTAATGTTGCCAGATTTTTTTTTAAAAATTAGATAAATTTTGTCCAAAATATTTATCAAATTTACACTTTACAGAATTAAAAATGATAAAAAAATATTTGCAATTTTTACACCAATTTTTCAAATTTAGAATTTGCTAATGTTCTAAAATATCAGATAAGTTGTTTAATCATTTTACCAATATAATTTTTTAATATTTTACTAATTATGATGTGAAAATTTTAGCCAATAGCCACTAGAGACAGACTCAATAATCAGAAAAAATCAACCACAAAAAAATTAAGAAAAATATCTGATTGTGAAATCAGCAGGGACATATGCCAATTCACCTTATTATTCAATTAAATTCCCTCCTCTCCACATTGGCAGATTCGAATTGCTGCCGCCAAATTGTTGTTGGCCTATGAACGAGTGAAACATTTCTATAATTTACCAGAAATGAAAGCCGATGAATTGAAAAATGCTGAAAAATTGGCTCAAGATTTAAGCAAATTTGATGAACAATGAAAACCCTTGATGAATGAAGAAAATTTCTAAGGGATTTGATTTAAAAAAAAAACTTCCATCCTCCGATTTTATTTTATCAAAGAGTGCGAAATTAAATGCATTTATTTATTTTCATGATTTTTTTGAATATTCTTGTTAGATTTTGGATTCTAGGACAAAACATTAAACCGTTTTAATCTTTTTGACATTTTCAATATTTTTTCCCTATTTTTTTAAATATTTTCCATTTACTTCCATTTCCATGTACGAGTTATCTTTAACGTTTAACCTAATTAAATTACATTTCAGTCACTATTATAAAGCAAATTTAACAACTTTAGTATGTGAACGCGTGGATAAAATCTAAACAATAATTATCTTCCATATGAGGAGATTGTGTAACCAACAATTTAATTAAATTTCATTGCTATCATGTGCTTTATTCCTCACAGACTAAATATTAACAAATTTTAAATAATATTTGCACTTTTTTTCTAATAGGAATATTGGGTGGAAAGAATTTCTAAGAATTTGGTTTGTTGATGAATAACCGTAAATTTACAGCACATTTTCACTTCCTCTAAAGGCTGAAATTATTAGATTAGAGCATTGAATTTTTAGGAAAATTGTTAGATACGAAAGAAATAAAATGCCCTTACTTTTTAAACCAAAAATTATAGATTCGTAAACACAACTCTCTTCATATGCGTCATTAAAATTAAAATATAATTAAATAAAAATTATACATTTTTGATATAGTGAAGGCAAGGACTGAAAACCTATTCAATTCCTTATTTAAAAATATTCAAAATTTATGCCTTATAATGCTTCAGCCGATCTGGTAATTTAAATAAATTATTGCAGAATTTATTTATTAAATGATAATTTTTTTACTTAAAATATTTTTTACAAGACAGTTTTTAACTTCTAATAAATCAGATGCCGGTTTTAGACCCTATAAACTTTATATTTATTTGTAGATCTCATCTAGACGCATCAAATGGTATATAAAAGCAGTGGTTTTCGCCTAAAATTAAAGAGTTTAAAACCACATATTATTTTCGCTCACAGTTTCGATTTAAACTAAGAATTTTAAATGTCAAAAGACACGTCTCGAAGAGTTCTACAAATTGGTATAAATTTTATATGGTTAGGGCTAAAAACGGTTTCTGTTAGAAGTTAAAAACTAAGTTTTAGGTAAAAAAAAACTATTTGTGCATAAAAATATTACTTCTTTATCAAATGGAATGAATTGTGAAATATCACTGAAAAATTTGACTTTTTCCCATTGTTTTCAGTGGTATCAATATTACAAGGATGGAGGTCCGCAAAATACAAATCTTATTTGGCTGTTTGGTGTCAGAGTTTTATTTTCTATTGTCGCAATTTTGTTAAATGCCAGTGTCATTTACATCACCATCAAAGAAAAGTTTCATTTATTTTAAATATAAATAAATAATTTTATTCAATTTGTTAAAATTTGCAAAATTCTTTTGTCTAGATCTTTGCATGGAACCTGCAATATTTTGATCGCTATGGAATGTGTATTTGCCATTTTCTTGGATTTGAATTATTTTGTCAGTTTTGGCCTCATCATCAGCGGCATTCCATTCATTCCATATGGTCAATGTTTTCCGTTCGTGGCAACAATGTCTATTTTGGCAAACTTGGGCCACTTCACAATGCTGCTGACCGGACTGGACCGATTGTTTGCAGTTCTGTTCCCAATTTGGTTGGTCCAGAAAATATAAAATATGTCATTTTTTAGTTCCAAAATTAATTTTTCTAATTCTTAGTGGGATATTTTGTTTTTCACCTTGTAAATAATTATAAAATGATTATATTATTGAAATTCGAAAATAGATTTAGTTTTGCCTAAAATGTTCTGAAATGAAATGCACCTATTGGTTTGACTAAACTGGTTTAATCGAATTAAAAATTTTGAATTGATAAAATAATGGGTTTTCAATACTGAGATTAACAAATACAAGGTTTATTTCATGTTTTAGGCCGGTTTCGAAGTTTATACCTGTTGTTCGCGAATCCAGATTTAGGCTATTTTACTTCCGGCTTCGAGAGATTCCTATACTTCGAATCTTAATCATGTATTCTAGACCTAACTAAGTGACCTAATTTTCTAAACCCTACCAGATTTAAAAACCGAAACCATCTAAACCATACCCGCGAACAATCGGTGTAAATATCTAACCGGTGAAAAACACGAAATAAAACATGTATACATTATTTCCCAACATCGAAATATATTATTTTATTAATTCAAAACTTTTAAACCGGGTTTAATCAGTTGGGCCAAATCAGTCCGCGCACCTCCTTTCTAACCATTTTAATCTAAATTAAACATATTTTATTCAAATTTCAATAAAAGAAACCATATTTACAATATTAAAAACAAAAAATCCCACTTTCAAGTAGAAAAAAATAAATGTGGAATTAAAAAAAATTTACTCCTAAAATAATATAATTTTCTAATATGAAAAAAAGGTATAAAACAAGAAATGAGCGCAGATACATGTTCCTTCTTTGTCTACCATTGTCCTGTTATGCCATTTTTTTATTCGTAATTTTCATACTTGATTACGATGGTGAAATGTAAATTTTAAAATTATTTTTTTTATTTTAAAATTTGCCAGCATGGTTAACTGCACAATAAATGACATCCAATTGGGAAAAAATGGCCCATTGATGAGTTCATACGCAATTGTACTGAGTGTGGTCATTGTTTTCATTTATATCTTGATGTGGTGTACAATTTTTTTGTTCAAACAGACAACAAAAAGTACTAGAAATAAATTTATTAAAAATTTTTAGAGAAAATTTTTTCTAGCTATTTTATTTTTTAGCTAGATTGATTTTTTCACTTTATAAATAAATGTTTTCTATTATTGAAATTTTGTTAAAATAGGTGGTTTAAACGAAAATTTTCCAAAAATTTGTGGGCAGACTGGTTTGGCTAAACCGGTTAAACCGGTTTAAAAGTTTATAATTAATATAAAGAATTTTCGATGATGGGGAAGGGTTAATTTCATTTTTTGGTCGATTTTGATGCTTAAGGCGTTTGTGCGCGAGAATGGTTTAGACGCTTTCGATTCAAATCTCATAGGCTTTAAAGCAGTAGGTTACTTATTAGGTAGGGGCTAGAGTTTAGGGTTAGGGCTCGGACCTCGGTCTATAGGAATCTCTCCAAGCCAGGAGCAAAACAGGCCAATCCCTGACTCGCGCACAACCGGTTTAAAGCTTTAAACATTGAAATTGATGTATTCTTTATTAGTAACATCAAAATCACCTCATTTTTTTTATCAATTCCAAACTTTTAAACCGGTTGAACCAATTTGACCAAAACAGCTTCGCGCACTCATCGTTGGAAAATTTTGGTTTAATCTAAACCATTTTAACCAAATTTTTAATAATTTAAATAATTTTTTATTATTTACAACATTAATAACAAAAAATACTTCTAGATAGCAAAAAATGAAATTCAAAATTTTTATAAATAAAATGCAGATATGAACGAAATCAACAAGCGTTTGGCCAAATCTTTAATCATTATTTGTGTCATTAACTTATTCGGCGTCATCTTCCGTAATTGTGCCACATTGGTGATGTCATTGAATAACATGGACACTTATATGCGCAGATTTGTTGGCATTTGGCTAACTTTTATTACCATTATTGTGTACGCGATGAATGCCCCAGTGCTCTATTTGATGAGGCAAAAAACATTTCTGCATTTTTTTGACTTTATATTTTCATTTTTTAGCAAAGAATATAGAAGAAAATTCGATCGCCATTTCCCATTTCTTCAATGCCTTTTTTCCTTCCGAATTAGCAACACTGTTTCCACTGACCAAATCGGCCAAGTTCCCGGCAATATTATTCGTAATCATAATCAAATCAATAACCGAATTGCTCAAGAAAATTTACCGCAGAGAATAATGACCGATGTCCAAACTGAATAGAATATAGAAATTTGCATAAATTAATTTTATCGTGTTTCAAACCCAAAATTAAATATGAAAATCCAAACCGAATCAATAAGAATAAAAAAAACTTCGACATAAAATATGATTATATTTTTGTTTTATTTATGCTTATTTAATTTGAAAAAATAAAAAATAATTATATAAATTCTAACATAATTAATCGCAAATCTCAAACATCTCTCAAATTGCCGTCTACCTTATTTATCCAAAAGAGTCAAAAATTTCTCACCGAGCCTTCTTTGCCTGCCGTTCAGAAACATGCTGGCCATAACGGTCTATATTGCATTAAAATTCTTTCTTGTGGAGCAATTTTTATTATTTACAATCTTATGTAAAATTTTAGGTTCTAAAAAAATTATTCATAAAATTAAAAGTAAAAATCCATATAAGAGAAGCATTTAGAAAAAGATTAAAATTATTTTTTTTATAAAAAATAAAAAAATTTTATATAATATATATTTTAAATTTTTCCTTTCTTTGTCTTTATAATATTGATTTTGTTCTTAAAAATTTTCTTTGTCTTGATTCAATGGAATTCCTGTTTAATTCATTTCTAAATAATTTGAATTTCATGGATACCCGATTATTCAAAAATGCACCAACATTTATTTTGTAAAAGTTGGAAAAATCTTTTTCCCAGACATAAAAGCATTCAAGGAAATTTCATTTCTTATTTTCCCATGTACTTTCTTAGAAATGGCAAAAATCGTTGATATTAAATTCATTAATATTTTGTAAATGTCGCCTCTAATTTAATATAATTTCGACGGACCAGCTGTCACTTTTATATTTTTATATGGAAATTCCCTGCCGCTAATTAGATCAGAAAATTTAGATTGAACGAGCCATTGCCATAGATCTTACAAGAATTCTAATAATTAAATTGCCAACATTTTTGAAATGAACATATTCCGGCAAAAATGCAGATGTGTGGTCCCATCCAATAATAATTGGGAAACCTCATTTCTAGTAATAATTTTATGCGCTGAGGCACAATTCTGAACCCAGCAGATTTTAATTATCTTTTCATCTTGCTAAGATAATTGCCAACTTTAACCGAGAAGAAACATAGAAATAGGAGGGACCAAGGTCATTTTTCAAAATATTTTTTAATATAGGCATATTATAGATTATTCAATGCAGCTTCTAGGTAAATTTTTAAATTAGTATTTTCTGCTTTTTATTACCATAGTTGTTGTCTTCTTAATGAAAAAAAAAGATTTAAATTTTTGAAAATAATAAATATTCAAAAAATTATTTGCATAAAAGATAAAAATGGCTGATGCGAAAAATCTGTCTACTGGCGGATATCCCCCAGAATGGATGCCCAATTGTAATTCAATTGAATCATTATTATTGAATAAGTCAATATAGAGATACTTTTCCTTTTATTTGTTATCATACAATCATTAATTCTGATTGGCATTGGGCTATTGGTTAATCAATATATCCGATACAAAATTGTACTCCATGGAAATTTGTTTGTAAGTTTTTAAATAAGCCACACACAAATTACCAACAATTCATTTCAAAACTTAACCTTAAAGCCTTAAAATTTTCAATTGAAAATTTTATAGTTTTATTTTAATCGAAAACAATTATTATTTTATTAGAAAACAATTGAAAGTATTAAAATAAATAATAGGTAATCTTTATTTTCAATTTTAAGAAAAAAACATTTTTAAATTTGAAATGTCGAAAATATAAAGCTCTATCTTTATATTTTTTATATTATTAAAAAACATAATTATATTATACAGATATTGTTCGCCAACATCATATTTCTCTACTTTCTCTATACATTTGCTTACTTCGTTCAATTAATCCGTTATGGTGTAAGAAAGGGAAATTTTATTGGATAATTTAACAAAATATTATAATATTTAAATTGAATTTTAGTTTTTATTATTTACTTATACGCATCCATGCCAAATGCTAACGCCCAATTGGCTAGTTGCTCTATTGATTGGTCCATATTATACATATTTATGCGCATTTCCCGCTTTTCACTTTTTCATAATGATCGACGATTCCGGGCAATATTTTTGGCAGAAAAATATGAGTTTGAAGGAAATAAATTTGGCATCAAAATTTCGATCATTATTGTATGTTTAATTTTATTTATTTATTCAATATTTATATAAATATTTTTTTTCTAATAACTTATAAATCAAATTGAAATAATATTTTTATTATTCATTTATAAGTAAAAGAATAAAACATTGATAGAAGTTTTTAAGAAAATTATTTATTTTAAACCAATAAAAATCAGTAAATTAATTTTGACAGTGGATTATTTCTCTCTTCTACACGGTCTATGTAATTTTATCAGCATTTGCCGATACCCAGCAATTCATGTATCCACAAGGTTTGTTGTCATTAACAAGCAAATACAATGGCCAAGTGACTCTGTGTGTGACAATTGCCGTCGTGCCCATTGTTCTCTTGACCGCATTCTGTGATTGGCGAATAACAGTTATGAATAGAGAAGTGAAAAAGTAAGCAAAATTTGATGGAAGGCTATAGGATATAATGTATAGGTCATATCAAGTGGCTTTTTAGTGAATAAAATAAAATATTTTCCATATAATTCCATTTCTATTAATTTAAGAAATAATTTTTCTTATATTTCAAAACATTTAAATTTCTATTAAATAATTCTTTCGCTTTTAAGAAATTTCCAATACCAATTTGGACATTACAGTCTGAGCCGTCAATATCAATTAAATGAAAATGAATTGACAATGCGCTTGATTCTACCATTGGACGTTTCCTGTGCCTGTCTATATTCCGTCTTTAATGCATTGGTTATTGTATTACGCGCATATAAATCAAATATTTCCATTAATGACTACATATTTTACTACTTTTTTATATTGATGGTAAATATAACTTAAAATTGGGATAAAATGAATACTAATTAATAATATGCTTCTAATTAAGCTAGTTAGAAGTTAGAAGCTAAATAATTTTTTATCCTAATTCCATTACTGGTCTCTTCCTTACTATATAATGTTCACACAAATTGATCCAATGCGACGGAGTCAATAGGAGTAGGATTTTTGGGTGCCTTCAAAAAATTTTTCTACCAAAAAAATAATAATTTTATATCAAAAGATAGAGGACATTTTTCTACATCAAATAGGCTTATTTTTTAATATTTTTGACGATTATTTCAAAAGGTCGGCTCCGACGATTCAAAATATGAATCCATGAATCCATATTTGCAAATTGCAATCGTCAGAGTTGGCATCGGAGTCAGCTTCAGACTTCAGAGTCAGGCTAATAAAATTTTTCTAGCCATCAGATAATTTTTATAACAATATTTTCCGTTGCAGATCAGTGTCTTTATTTTGATATAAAATTATTATTTTTGGAAATGTAAAAAAATTTTTTTGTAGGCACCCAAAAATCCTACTAATGCTGTTGACTCCGAAGCGTCGAATCCATTTGTGTTAATGTAGCTTAAATTAGATAAATTTTGCTTATAATTTTTTTATTTAGCTCTCTTTTATCTATATCCTTGCCGCCATCATTGTTTATATTCAATTTCTGCGCTATGTGAGTCGAAATTGCAAACGGCAAAAACCAGTGAATGTTAACAAAATTTTGCCAAATCAAAATGATCAAATGAATGTTTATTTTAAACAATTGAATGAACAATGGTCATAAATATTTATATAATAGATGGAAAAAGAATATTCAATAAGGATAGAATTTTTTAATAAATTAAAAAATTAAAAGGTCCAATGAAATGGGATTTTCCGTTTCGGTTTATCAAAATTAAAAATCACTTATAGCAAAATTAAAATCAACAGAGAGCCGGCGGAGAAACTCAAACCGATGACCTAGACCCTAGAGGGAAGTGCAACGATCCATCTAAATTATTGAATTAATATTGTTGACAATCGACAGACTATCTATCATTCATTTTAGACATCGGCCGAGAGTTCTCGGAAAGTCTCGGTTTCGGCAAATTTCGATCTCAGAAAATCTCGGTTCAAAAATCCCATCCCGAGATCTCGCCGAGATTCGAGAATTTCCAAAGTCATATTTCAAATTTTAAAAATATAAATTTAAAAAAATGAAAAAGTAAGATAAAATGATATAATTTAAAGTAAAATTTAATAATTTATTCAAAAAATCAAAAAAATTCGACTTCAAAAAAGTCTTATTTTTCTCTTGTAGACCGACCGAGAGTCTCGGGTTTCGGCCCAGTCTCGGTTTTCCAGAAAAAATCCGATCGAGACCTTTCGGTTTGATTCTCAGCCGAGATCACGAAAAGTCTCGGCGAGAGTCTCATCCCATCTCTAATTCATTTACATGAATGATCACATGGCTCTAGAGAGAAGCAGGAGGTTTTCGCGCGCTTACCAGACAAATGGATTTATTCAAAATCCGCTTTAGGAAATTTATTTGATTGGAAATATGTGGAATGGGAAAGCCAGCATGATGCGAAATGGAATTGCACGCTCGCTAATCCAAAAGAATAGAACAGCATTGCAGAAACAATCAGAATATTGGTGGCCATTAATTCTTTTGGTCAATACATTTTAAATTTGCATAATTTAATGAAGTGATTTATTGTTATAAATTGGTAAACTTTCGGATATTTTATTTTATCATTTAATTTTTTTAAAAAGAATTCAAATCATTCTACCAAAATTTATGAATTACTGGATAGTTTACTTATTAGTGCCATTCAATCGGTGGCATGCGAAGGAGCAAATGCTTTTGCATTGGCCAAATTCGCTATTTTCCTAATAAATCCATTTATTATTTTTCTCTGGCAAAATACTTCATCGGCAAATCCACATCATTTGGCCAATATTTTAGTTGTCAATTTGCCGTTATATTCGACTGAGTCGCTGTCTTTTGCAAAATTGCTTTTGGCCTCATTCTCTTTTGTCCTATTCCCAATTTCTCATTTGAAGGCGTATTGGCCTCAAGCCACGTCTATGTCTCGTGTTTCCAAATGCAAATTTCCATTTTGATTTCATTGCTTGATTCCACAATCCAATGGAATATATTATAATACTACTACCTTCTTCTTATAATACTACTACCTTCTTCTCCCCCATATTAATCTAATTTTCATTTAAGCTTGGGCATTCAAATTTTGGGCGAAAACAAGAATTCCGATAACAGCAATTCCCAAATACTTAGATTTGAATACAAATTTAATCTTTATTGTATTGCATTTATTATCTATTATATTAATTATTAAATTATTCAACAGATTCTTCAGAAAATGCTATTCAAATTTCCCAAATATACTCAATTAAATTATTCAACAATTTTATTTATATTAATTTTGTGCATAAAATTTGCAAACTTAACTTTAACTAATTATGATGATGAAACTTATTATGATGCTAAAATTGATGATGAAAAATTTGTTAATTTATGCAAAGAAACGTCGAAAGATTTGGAGGTTAACTTTAAGTTCATATAGAATAAAAATATTTGATGATGTATAATTTAATTAATTTAAAAATCTTTAAATATCCTAATGCTCTCTTTTCTTATGTCAGAGAAATTATGCGATTATTTATTTAAATTTATTTAATATTTCTTAGTCTAAAATTGCCGAAACACCTGCCACCATTCTAAACAATCGTGATCGCCGACCGTATAATAATGATTTCGACGATTATATTGCTGAAAAGATTGAATTTTTGGCTGATGAAATGAACAAAATAAAACAAAAATTCATGGATAAGGAATCTTTATTTGATGGTGCCATCGAAAAATTCAATAATATTTTCGAAAAGGCCAAAAAGGAATCTATTTGGAATCAAGAAAAAGTATTGGAAATTTTTGATGAAAATCCCCACCAATTTTTTGCCACTCTGGATCAACTTTTATGGAAAATTGAGGATAAAAATTTGGAAAAAATTGAAGAGGAAAATGGCAAAATTTTGATTAAATACACAAAAAATATTGGTGTCATAAATTATTACAAAAGAATTGTGATGATGGTTCCGATAGAATATATAATTTTGCGAAAAACAATCAACAAATTTATAAATCGGCTGAAAATTGAAATTCTTTATATTCGAGACATTGGAACTATTGAGGTTAAATTTTTAATTAAATTTAATTAATTAATTAATGTTTGACAGTCTAAAATTGCTGAAATACCTGTAACTATTCAAAACAATGGTGACCTTCGACCATATTTCCCGCCAAAGAAAGATTTCGACGATTATATTTATGAAAAAATTGAATTTTTGGCTGATGAAATAAATCAACTAAGGCAAAACACCAAGCATAAAGAAACTTTATTTGATCATGCCATCAATAAATTTGTCAAAACAATCGAAGAAGCCAAAAAAGATGCAGATGGGAACGAAGAAGACGAAAAAATTCCAGATGGGATTCATGGTTTAATTTTGGACAAAAATCCACACCAATTTTTTGCCACTCTGAATGAACTTTTATGGAAAATTGATGATGTAAATTTGCAGAAAAATGGCGAAATTTTGATGAAATACACAGAAGATGAGGGTGGACCGAAATCTAACCATCATTCTAAGGGAAATTTACTGATGGTTTCGAACAAATATATAATATTGCGAAAAAAGATCAACAAATTCATAAAGGAGTTAATAATTCAGATTCTTTATGTTCAAAGCCTTTTAGCTATTGAGGTTAATTTTTAATAAAATTAGGGTCAAAAATTGTTAAAATATTATAATTATTTTTATTTCATTTATTTTCAAAAATCATATTCGCGATGCGCTCAAAGTCATTTTAAAATAAAAAAATATTAAAATATATTTTATGATTCTAAATTTTCAAAAAATTTATGGATATTTTTATATACTATCATAAATATGATCTCATGGCGGTACACGAGGTTTAGTGAATTTTTAAATATCCTCATATTTTCACTTCATATGTTACGTATAGAAAAAAAATTAAAATTAGTTGGATATTAATTTAATTAAAACTAAATTTAATACTTCTTAGTATAAAATTGCTGAAAACCCTACTACGATTCTAAACTATCGTGATAGCCGATCATTTTTCAAAATCGAGAAGGATTTCGACGATTATATTGGTGAAAAAATTGTATTATTGGCTAAATCATTAAACAAAATAAAACTAAACACCAAGGATAAGGAATCTTTATTTGACCATGCCATCAAAAAATATGATAATATCTTCGAAAAGGCCAAAGAAGATTCTGTTTGGTATTATAATATTGTTTTAGAAATTTTGGACGAAAATCCAAATGAATTTTTTACCACTCTGGATCAACTTTTATGGAAAAAAGGCGAAATTTTGATGAAATACATAGAAAATGAGGCGAATCATTCCACAGAAAATGCGTTGATATTCCCGAAGGAATATATGATATTGCGAAAAAGAATCAACAAATACATAAATAAATTAAAAATAGAAATTCGTTATGTTCGAAGCACTGGAGCTATAATATGAGTTTTTTTTTTGTCTTTTTATTTTCATATTTAAAATAATATGATTGTAACAGATTTAATATGAAAAAAATGAAAATATAAATAATATAATTTAAATTAGGAGAAAATTTTATAATTTTTTTTGGTTAAAGATATTAATATGTAATATTTATTTTTTAAAAAAATCATTTTTTTTTTTGCTTAAAAAATTGAGAAAAAATATTTTCTATTAAATAAAATTAATCAATTATAATATAAAATTTTCAAGGCTCGAATGGCAATGGCCCCGTCCATGAGGATCCTTGAACCTAAATATTATAAATACAAACCGATGGTCGCATCCAAATCAGAATTCAACATTTTCATTTGGAATAAAATTAAATTTTTGGCTGATGAATTGAAAAGAATAAAGAAAAACACAAATGTTAAGGAATCTTTGTTTGATGATGCCATCAACAAATTCGTCAAAATAATCGAAGAAGCCAAAAAAGATGCGGATGAGAATCATGATTTAATTTTGGACAGAATTTTTGGCAAAAATCCACACCAATTTTTTGCCACTATGGATCAATTTTTGTGGAAAATTGATGATAAAAAATTGGAAGAAGTTGAACAGAAAAATGGCGAAATTTTGAAGAAATATACAGAAAAAGGCAATGTTTCGAATCATTCCAAGAAAAATGTATTTATGGTACCGGAAGAATATATAAATTTACGAAAAATAATCAACAAATTCATAAATCGATTGAAAATTGAAATTGTCTATGGTCAAAGTTTTGGGGCTATCCTGTGAGTTTTTATCATTTTTTTTGTATGAAGATTCAAATTTAATTATATTTTTTTAATATTTTAGTGAAATAGAAGAAAATTCAAAATATAAACAAATTTTCAAAACTAATTTTGATGAAATGGAAAATGAAGCCAAAAATTTTGTCCATAAAAAGGAGGGAAAAATTAGGAAATTAAAGAAAGAAATTCGAGAGGAAGGAAGTAAAAAATTGGAGGAAAAATTTATAAAATTGGCTAAAAGGAAAATGAAGGTAAAAAAAAGAGTAAAGAATATATTTAACATTTTCATAAAATTCGCAGGATATTCCTCACAAATACAATGAATTATATTTTTACAATTTGTTGAATAATGCAATTAGTGATCTTCAAAAAATGTTGGTGGAATTGGTGGCCGAAATTGTTGATGGTAAGAAAAATGGAATACATGGAAGTTTGGTTCTGGTTGAGTTGATTGTGAAGCCAATGTTGCGGGAAGTTTTTGATGAGGCCACAACGATGCCGGACACAACCGAAACAAGGAATTTTGTGGAGGCAAATTTTTATATTTTTAATTTTGGATAGAGGTTAAATTAAGAAATTTTTGATATTTAAAATTGAAAATAGGAGAAACCTAAACAGAAAATCTACAATTTTTAAAATAAAGCAAACCAGATTTTAAAACCTAAGCAGGTCTAAAAAAACCAAAATTGAAATTATGATTTTTAAAAAAAATTGAAAAATTAGTGTTTTAAATTTTTTTTAATATTTCAAATTTTTATGGAGAAGTTTATGCAAAGTTAACTAAAATAAAATTAAAATCTTTTAGATAAAATTTTATTATTTCCAATACATTAAATTAATAATTTTTTAATCGAAAAAATTAGGAAATAAAATTAAATATAAAATTCAATTTATTTGTTGTTTTTTTCAATGTCTTCCATTCATAATTAAGGAAATTGTTGGAAAGGATAAAATCAGAACGATTTGCCTTAGAAACATCAAAGGCAGCAGTGGCATTTACAATAGAATTAGTGAAAAATTCAAGGGGAAAGACAATGACTCAAACGAAATCCCTGTTGAATTCTTCAAATTCGATTATGATTTGGTGGAGATGATTAAACAAAATTTGGGATTGCCATCAGATTTTCTCAAAATAGAAAATTTTATCTTGGCAAAAACAACTAAAAAAGAGGAAAAAAGAATGGCTGTGCGCAAATCGAAAGTATAATTCAATTTTATCTAATATAAATTAATGCTCTTTAAAAATATAATTTGTATAATTTGTATAATTTGGCAATCAAAGTTTTTTTCGTAATCATCTTGGTTAGAATGGAATAGGGAAATAATTTTAATTGTATAGATTAAATTTTAAAGAATGCAAAGACGGTTTCGGTTTGAGAAAATAGATGAAATTTAAAACCGAAATTGGGAATTTTTGCTCTTTAAAAACAAAAATAGGAGAATTTCTAACCCGATTTTTTTCCCAAAACGAAACCGGAAAAAGTCAAAAAACCATATTTCCAATATACAATAATTTGTCCTGTCGTATATGGACGGCGAAAAAATTATAAACGTTTTAAATTGAATATATAAGATAATAAGATTAAATAGGTTGACAATAAAGCACGACGAATTTGAAGTTTAAAGCGATTTTTTGTGAAAATTCCCGCAACTTCGTCAAATCAACTCAAGGGTTAATGCAAAAATACATTCCTGCTGGTCAATGTCTCTGGCTATAAAATAGGGCATCAAACTAATTAATTATAATAATAGTTACAAATTGGTCAAAATTTAAATGAAACTCATTTTTATTGGAGAAAAGGTTCCCTTTATTTACACAGATTCGAATTGCAGCAGCCAAATTAATATTGGTTTATGAACGATTGAAGGCGATGTTTTATGAGAAAGAAGAATTGAATGAAAATGAAAAGAAAAATGCGCAAGAAATAACAGAACATTTGAATCAAATTTATATGGAGCCAATACCGACAAAGCGTTTTGGTGAATTACTTTATAAATATCTGTTTGAGAATTTCCAAAAAGTATAATTTGAAATGGCAGTCTTCATTTATATTTTAATCTGAAACCACGAATATATTCACAACCTATAAAAAGTGCAATTTATTTATTCATGATTTAATCCGAAATCATTTATGTTATATATGATAAATCATTTTGTTGAAATTTTTATTTACACAATTAATTAGAAACATATTTTACAAAGTCAGACTTTGCATTCCATCAAAAATTATTGCAGTGAAAAAAAGCAAAAAAAAATAGTAAAAATGTCAGTATTGTGTTATTCTAGTCTAATAAGGTTTGGGAATTTGAAATGTTATAATTAGTTGGTTAATTAATTTAATTAATACTGATTTTAATGAATATTCAAATTTTCTCACAAATTCAAAAATTTTTGTTGCTGAAAAATAATTCATTGTTGCCATTATCCTCATCATCTCATCACCAGTTCTTTCGATCGCGATATGTGCGCACGCGCAAATGCTTTTTCCGTGTTGGCCCACAATGGATTTTTCCAATCAATCCCAGGGGTGCCATCTCCAAAAGTCAAAACCCCGGCATTCAGTTTCAAAATCCCGGCAAAACCCCGGCAAAAATTTTCAAAACCCCGGCAAAAAACCCGGCTTTTTTAAAACGTGTTAAAATACAATATTAAAGCTTTTAAAAATATTTATACTTTATATTTCTCTTGTGATTTGACTTGTTTAAGCAATTGGGGTTGCGAAATAAAGATATCATAAGCTTGAATACAATTAAAATCGGCATTTAATTTGATAGAAATAAGAGAATTGATTAATTTGGGTTCCATACTGTTCCGTTCATCGGTTTTGAGATTTTTTAAAATCGAAAATATTGATTCACAAAATGAATTGGAAGGAAAAAAAGAGAAGAGAATTGCGACCAACTTTTTGATTAGCACGAAATTTTTGTTTTTAAACAATTTTGTCCATCGTTCTTCAATTTCTTTGTCTTCAAAACCGGTTCCAGATAATTTGTCCAATAATTCATTTAATTCAGCCACTTCATTGAATAAATTATCCAATTCTTCCGGTGTATTGCCGCAAAATTTTTTGTAGGCCTCAGAAATTTTTTGAAATGATGGCCGCTTTTAGAAAAGTAACCAGTCCGAAACATAATTCGCTAATTCATTAATGTGTGCGCTCCATTACAGTTTGAACATCGCATAGAAAAATTGTGAGCGCCGGAATGGAAATCCATCAAAATTTCTGTTAGCAATATGCTTTTTTCTTCATCTTCCTTTAATTATTTTAATTTTTAATTTTTTATGAACAAAATAAACCGTTCTTTTCTTGATGAAATGATTAATTGGCTGATTTTTTCGAAAATCAGAAATGTGATCTTTGTGTTTTTTTGTTGCCAAATGTTCTTTGATAAACTTATCACCATTTTTGTTTAAAGCTAAATCAGCGTTACAAGCTTTGCAATAAAAAAATCCGCTTCCTTTTTTGCTTGCTTCAATTGTTTCTTCCGGATTTGCATAACTTGGTAAAAATTTTGAATGAATACCCACTTCCGGGTTTTCGATGCGACTTCTTTCTCTTTTTTGGTGGAGATAAATCCTAAAAATTTATTCTGAATCTATTTAAAATTTTTTACTAACTTTTTGTGATTTATTTCCATCGTCTTCGTCATCTTCACTGTTCATTTCAATTTCTTGCACTTCTTCAGCCTCGGAAATCGCTTCTTCTTCATTTTGCTCAGTTGTTTTTTCAGAATTTGTTGCTGAAATCGAAATATTCCGAACGAAATTAAGTAAATTTGATTGTTTTTGCGCCATTTTTCTGAAAAAATCAATAGATGATCTTTATGTTTATTGATAAAGTTAAGAAAATTCACATTAATATTTAAGTAAGTTAAAGTAAATATTTATTTGCGATTTGCCTCTGCCCAAAAAATTTAATTTATATAAGCAAGCAGGAAGAAATTCCCATTTTTATGTGATTGATAGAACAGATAGCTAAAATATAGAAATAGATGATAAAATAAAGAAAAATATGAAGTGAGAGATTAGAAAATGTTGGATAAATATTCAATTTTTGGCAATCATTTAAAAAAATTTAAAAACACGGCAAAACCCGGCAAAATATGAAAAACCCGGCAAAAAACCCGGCACTTTCAAAACCCCGGCAAAACCCCGGCCGGGACATCAAAAACCCGGGAAATGCCGGGTTTCCCCGGTATTATGGCAGCCCTGATCAATCCATTCCTTTTTCTCTGGCCCAATGCTTATTAGGAGGGATATCCACATCCATTGATTTAAAGTTGATTGTGCCGTTCTATTCTAGGATAGGACAGAGTCAATTTCGGTTTGAGAAATTTAGCTCAAAATATCCGAGAATAGAAGAAACTGAAACAAATCGAATATTTTTACAAAAAAAACCGAAAAACCGGTTTCCAAACCGACATTTTCCAAAAAATGATTCCGTCCTATTCTATTCTATACAATCCAATCGAGGCTTGCGCATCCATAAATGCTTTCGGCTTTCGGGTCATACAATTTGTTGGCCACATTATTTTTATTTTTCTCCTTCATTTTCTCTCCACCGATGTTTCGTCCCTGCTGGCATGTGACGTGTTTTGCCAAAGCCAGCAAATTTGTATTTTGAATTCATCCCTCCTATTCTATCGTTCGATTCACCCATGTAATCGCGGTCCTATCCTCATTCCTCATATTGATCCAATTTTCAAGAAAAGGAAAGAATGGGCAATCAAAATTTGAGGGAAAACAAAAATCCCGCAACGGCATTTCTCGAATTCTAAAATCCTAATTAAATTTATAATTCCTTAAAAAATTACTAACAAAAATTTTTTAGATCCCTGAAAAATGCTATTCAAATTTTCAAAATATTTTCAATTAATATATTCGCCACTTTTGTTATCGTTAATTTTATTTTTGGATTCATTTGTGAATTCAAATCCAACTGATGATGAAAAATTCATTGAAATGTGCAAACGAGTATCTGAAGAATTAAAGGTTGACTTAATTTCAATTAAAGTTCGGCCATTATAAACGATCGAGAGCTCGGCGGTGGGGGACGTTTCATCCCCGCCGGTTCATCGCCAGCTACATTTGACGAGTCATAACTCAGCAAAGAAGAAACCGTTTGAGCCAATCTTGATATCATTGAATAGAGCTATTTAAGCTTTATTAAATGGTATAGAGTAATATGTGAAAAGTTGAATATTCGCTTAATTACAACCTTCAAATAGGGAAATGGCGACTTTTATGTAGTTTTTCGACTTTAAGCCAATTAAATTTCGATTATTCGAAAAATCTTTAAACGTTATTCAATAGATCTTAAATAGCTCTATCCAATGATACAAAGATTGGCTCAAATGGTTTCTTCTTTGCTGAGTTATGACTCGTCAAAAGTGGCTGGCGATGAAACGGCGGGGATGAACCGGCCCCCTCCGAGAGCTCGGTCCGAGACTCTCAGTTCAGTCTAGGTTTAGCTCAATCTCAGATTTTCAGAGAAAAATCCGGTCGGCACCGCGGCCGATAATATCGGTCAAGTATCGATCTCGAATCTCTCGGTTGAGACCTGATATCGGTCCGATCTTTAATTTCAATTATTCAAATTCATTATTATAAAATAAATATTTTCAAGTCTCGAATTGAATTGAGCCCAGCCCCTGCGCCTAGTACCACCACTTTAACCTATCTTGATCATCCATTAGTCGTATCCAAAGAAGAATTTAACCAATGGTTCATTATGGAAGAAATGAAATTTTTGGCTGAAGAAATGTACAAAATAATAAAAAAACCTTGGGATAAATTTGATAATGCCGTCATATTCGCCAAAAATGTATTAACAAAAGGCGACAAATATTCTGACAAAAATGTATTAAGAAAAGGCGACAAATATTCTGAAAAGTATATTAAAAATTGGAAAAATATATTGGACGAAAATCCACGGGAATTTTTCCCCAATTTGGACAAATTTCTGTGGAATATGGATGATAAAAATTCGGAAAAGATTGAAAAGGAAAATTGCCAAGTTTTAATGAAATACACAGAAGAAAAATTGCTTCCTCCACTTGTGGAATATGAGGGTAGTACAACGCATTCCATGGTAAAAGAGGTGGCTATATATGCGGAAGAATATGTTGAAGCACGAAAAATAATTAACGAATATATAAAGAAGATAAAAATTGAAATTGTTTATGGCCAAGGCATTGGGGCTATCAAGTGAGTTTTTAAATAAACCCTTATAGTGGTTACTGAGGATGAATAGGAAAAAGTAAAGGCTTACCCCCCCCCCCCCCCCCATGGTTTGTTAGGTTGGAAGAAAAAGGGGACCCATTACTTTTTTCTACTCATCTTCTAAACTACATTAATACCATAATATTATATTCGGATTCTTCATCGTCGAAAAGCGAAAACAACTAAATACAAAAATTTTTTTTGGAAAAAAATGTCTAGTACATATGTCACTATTATTATTACCAATATTTTATAAAAGAAATACATTTTTAAAATTTAATCATTTTTAATATTTTAGTCAAATAGGACACATGCATTCAACAATTAAAAATGAATTAAAAAAGAAATTTGACGAAATTCACATGGAAGTCACAAAATTCGTTCATAAAAAAACTTTGAAAATTAGTAAATTAAAGGAAAATATTCATGGAAAAATTAAAAACTTAAAAATGAAGGGCGATGAAAAAAGTGAAGATATTAGAGAAATAATGAAAGAGAAAAATCTTATGGAAAGAAGGAAAAAATTGAAGAAAAAATTTACAAAAAAAGAGAAAAAGAAGGTTAAATATAAATTTAAAATTTAAATATTTTCATAATTTCGCAGGATATTCCCCACAAATACAAAGAATTATATTTGTACAATTTGTTGAATAATGCAACTATTATTCTTTTCCATAATTTGAAAGTATTAGTGGCCGAAGCTGTGATTGGTCATGAAAATGGAATAAAATTTGAAGAAAATGTTCTGGCCCTGGTAGAGTTGATTTTAAAGCCAAACTTGCGCGAAGCTTTTAATGAAGCTAAATTAACTATTCCGGTCTCACCGGAAGCAATGGATTATGTCGAGGTATATATTTTGATAAAACTGATAAATTTTAGAAATTACGGTTAAAAACTCTTAATAATATTTACTATGCTTTCATCAAAATTATTAATTTTTATTTAACTGAAAAATATAAAATTAATGTTCTAAATTTTGTAAATTTTATAAAAATAAATAAAGGAATGGCATAATAATGAATAAATAGAGTTACTCTCTCTGATAATTTTCATTTTAGTCAAATTTAATTTTTGTAAAAAATCAACAAATAAGATAACATTTTCTATTGAAAATATTTAGAAAAATTAATCTGTTTCATTTCATTCCATTTATAATTAAGTCACTTATTGGAATTCCTAAAACCGAACTGATTGAAAATGAACCGAGTAGTAGCAGTAGCAGCAATACCAAAAGTAAAAAAGACAAAGGCAAAGACAAAGTAAAT
The DNA here is from genome assembly GCA_030063045.1 of Pratylenchus scribneri. Taxonomy (NCBI): domain Eukaryota; kingdom Metazoa; phylum Nematoda; class Chromadorea; order Rhabditida; family Pratylenchidae; genus Pratylenchus; species Pratylenchus scribneri. The sequence continues at coordinate 435,180 of JAQSEB010000124.1, forward strand.
GAGGAAAAATATATCCCCTACAAATTTGAATATGATTTGGTGGCAAATATAGAAACAAATTTGGGATTGTCGTCAAAATTTTTCGATCTAGAACGCATTATCGTGGGCAATCGAGTCGGTGGAATGATAGCGCGCAAATCGAAAGTATATAACTTTTTTTTATAATAAATTTAAAGATATAATATTAATTTGCCGAAAAAATAATTAACCTGCCGATTTCCTGTCGAAAAACATTTATTTTTGAAGCCTTATAACTTGGCCATAACTAGGTATTAGGGCTCAGGGTTAGGTTCAGGGCGGGATGGGATTAAGGGCTAGGGGTTGGGGTATCTTAAAGAAGTCTGATTTGCCAAGTTATATGGCCTAAAAATATAATATTTTTCAACACGAAATATTTCAGCAAATTAATAGACTCTCTAAAAAAGTGCCAAATATATTATAATTATTGTCTCAGATTCGAATCGGTGCCGCCAAATTATTAATAGTCTATGAACGTTTGAAAAAGATGTATTATGGGAAGCGGGAATTGACTGATGATGAGAGGAAAAGTGAACAAGAAATGATCCATAATTTGAGTGAGCCAATAACAATCGAAAATTTTGGTGAATTGCTTGAAAATTATTTTATGAATCCTCCTCCTCTTCCAAAGAATTAAATGTGAAAATGGCATATCCTCATCTATTCTTTATTTTTTTTTTTATCAAAAATTTCGGATATCATATATTTATTGGAAGAATATGTAAATGTGAATATTTTGTTAATTTCTTTGGAATGTCTAAAAAAGTTCTGATTTATTTTTCTTCGAAATATCTATTCATTAATTATCATTTTTTAAATTTTTAAATGATTTATTTTCATTTTTTCATTAAACATTTGAATGACTTTTTTTAAATAATTTATTTTTAATTTATGATATGCCTAAAATGAAATTGTGAATTATTTGAAGAATGCCTCACATTCACATCATTTGAATTTGAAAACAGTTTCAGCACTTATATATTGGGGATTATTAAATATTTAAGATTTGATTTTTACAAAAACAATAATGTAGATTCGGATTCGCTTAATTTATTATATATTTGAGGTTTATGGGAAAATCAAACTTAATATTTCAAAACCGTGATGTATTATCCGGTGCTAGGTAGGTCATCAGCAGATGAAATCGATTTATTCAAAATCTGTCTCTGGGATTTAGTTCAACTTTTCCGATTCTTCATTCAATGAAATGTAAAGTTATTGTGAAAATTGTTCTGTAAAGTCACCAATAAAATGGGATTTTTATTTCTTTTTTAGTCTATAAAAATTAAAAATCGTTTAAAACAAAACCGAGTTGAACATAACCAGCGGAGAAATCGAAACCCAGAACCGCGGAACTGGCGATCCATTATCGAAATATTGTTGGCAAACCGCAGACTGTCATCACAATTTGCGCATGACTTGATCATGCCTCAAAGGACAATCAGGAGGACAGTCAGCAGGAGGATCTCGCGTGAGACCCGGATAATCGATTTATTCAAAATCGGCGGAGTAAAGGCATTTGATCAGGGGAGGAAATTGGTAGAGAAAGGGAAAATCGTGGAATTAGGCGCGCACGTCCCAAAGAATAGAACGGCGCTGAAGCAATGAGAATTTTGGCGGCCATTAATTTTGGCAAAGGCTAGTTATTATTTAAATATGATTAATTAATGGAAAACAATTTAATTGTCGAAATGATAAACATTTGAATACTTTTATTATACTAGTAAAAAGTTTTCAAAAAATTCATGCCGATTGGCCAGAAGCCTTCAAGAATTATTGGCCAACATTCAAATTGTCCATTGTGCCGTTTATTCATTCCAGGACGCGTGCGCTCGCGCTAAATTTCTTTCGATGTCATGCCGTTTTATGTGTATTCAGCCATATTATTCTCTCTTTTACCGATGATTATTTTTCTCTTCCACAATGGTTTCAAAGGTATATCCTCACTGCTGGCCACTATTCTAGTTTTCCTAATTGCGCCATTCTATTCCTCCAGAGTGCGCGCGTTTTAAGCGAGTGCTTTTCGTTTTGCGTCATTTCTGGCTCATTCTATTTTCCCAATCATTCAATTCCTTTTTCTCTGACCCAGTGCTTCGTCGATATGGCCACATCTAAATCAATTGATTGTACAAGTCACGCATCCGAATACCGCGTGTTTTGAGCACAAATTTGTATTCGGAATTGACTCCGAACTCCGATCATTTTTCAGTCCAGCAGTTCACCATTGGAATTGGAATTCATAAAAGATAAAACCTTCTTCTCCTTTAGGGGAAAATAAATATCGGGAGACGGTTCACAAAAATCTGAACTCTCTACAATCCATTTTACAATTATCAAATTCAGATTCTAAAAATGCTATTCAAATTTACCAAATTTATCAAATTAATTTATTCATTTATTTTATTAATTTTACTTTTGGGCATAAAATTTTCTGAAACATATCCAACTGATAGAGAATTCATTCAATTATGCCTGGATATGTCTTGGAAATTGAAGGTTGATTTTCGTTTAATTTTTTAAATTTCAATATTAAAATTTTGTTTTTTTTATATTTAGACTGAAAAGGTAAAAGTACCGGCCACCACCAATCAAAATTATCATGGCTATTATCAACCGAAAGTTCCATCCAAAGAAGATTTCAACAGATATATTTTGAAAAAAATGGAACTTTTGGTTGAAATATTTGGAAAAATTCAAGAAAAAACTAACAAGGAAGAGAAATCTGTATTCGACCTTGTCATAGAAAAATTCGAAACGACCGTCATGAATGCCGAAAAAGATGGCGGGAAATATGCCAGGATTTTGAAAAATGCTTTGGATGGAAATAAACGCCCCTTTTTCGACTATATTATGAAAGAATACCCAGCCTCATTTTCCCTTTTGGATGAACTTTTATGGAAAATTGACGATGCAAATTTGAAAGAATTTAAACAGGAAGATGGCAAAATTTTGATAAAATATATAGGAACGAATGATGAGAATCATTCCTCGGAAAGTGTGAATGCTATATTTGTGAAGGAATATATAAAATTAAGAAAAAATATCAATGAATTCATAAAGGAGCTGAAAATTGAAATTGTTTGTGGCCAAGGCATTGGGGCTCTCAAGTGAGTTTTGATTTATTTATTTTAATAATAATGGTAAAATATTAATTTACCCAAAAAATAATTAATTCACCCAAAATCTTTCGTATCATAAAATATAATATTTTTGAGATCATAAAACTTGCCCATAACATAACTATGTATTAGGGGAGGGCTCAGGGTTAGGTACAAGGCATAATGGGATCAGAGGCTTGGGGCTAAGGATTAGGGAATCCTAAAGAAGTCTGCTAATTTCGCCAAGTTAAATGGCCTCATAAAAATGATTATTTTTTCGACATGAAAAATTTGGGTAAATTAATTATTTTTTTGGGCAAATTAATAGACTCCCAATAATAATTGATATTTTCAGAAATATATTTTAAATAAATATAATTAATAATAAATAAATTTAATTTAAAAAATTTTAATTATAAATTATATTTTAGTGAGATCGGAAAAAAGTCCGGTAGATTTAAAAAGCAGTTCAACAATGAATTTAAAAAAATGGATAAAAACAAAATTGAAATATTGAAGACAATTCTTGTAGAAAATTCAACAGAAAAATTTGAGAAGAAATCTATGAAAATTATTGAAGAGAAGGTAAAAAAATGAATTAAAAAGGAATGAATTATTTTACAAAATTTTTTACAGAATATTCCACGCGAATATAGAGCATTATTTTTTTACAATTTATTGAATAATGTAACCGAAAAAATTAGCAAAGAATTGATTAAATTGGTTGACAAAGTTGTCAATGACAACAATGACCAAGATGGAAAAGAGATTCGAAAAGAAATGCCAATGGCAATTTGGGAATTGATAGAGTTGGTTTTGAAGCCGATGTTGCAACAATCATTCGATGAGGCCATCGAAATTATGAGTATAAATGGCATTTCTTTTTCCATTGAAACAGGGGAAATTATGAAAGCGTTAAAAATAAGGACGAAGGTACTTTTTTGGTTATTAAAATTTTTATAGTTTTTAATAAATATAAATTAAATTAAACTTCATTACTTTTATTTGTTCTCCTTATAAAGTTTTAATTTAAATAAATCTTAGTATTTATGTGATAATGATTTATAAATTTTCCTGATAAAAATAATAAAAAAATATCAATAAAAATAGAGTTGCGCATTTTTTACCGAAAAAATTACATTCTTTTTCGACATATCGTATTTTTTATAGACAAATCAGTTTTTTTATATAACTTTTTAGTGCTTGATCCTAAACCCATAACCATAAACCTTATACTTATTTTATAGAGCTCATCAAGAAAAATCGATTGATTTATAGATTGTTGGGGATTGGTTCAAAAGTAAGAGTTATAATGCAAAAAACTAAAATAAGATTTAAACGGTTTAATATTTTGAATTTTGGCCAAACTGTGAAAAATTATAACACAATCGATGCATCTCAATGAGCTTTATAAAAGGGATTAAGTTTTATGGGTCGATCAAGCACTAAAAAGTTAGGTATACTAAAAAAAACTGATTTGACGACAAAAAAATATGATTTGTCGACAAAAATCTTTTTTCATAAAAATCGTCACAATTGACAATCATTAATAATGAATTTTAAGGTTGATAATAGCAATAAAATTATCGAATTCGATGAGAGCAACAGTAGCAATAAAGGCGAAGAAACTATTTTAGAAGAATACCCTTTGGTGAGATTGATCGAAACAAAGTTGGAATTGCCAAGCAACTTTTTAATATTAGAGGGCGTTTTCTTGAGAGAAAAAATTACAATGGCCAATTTCGAAGACTTTAGGAAAAATGAGCTTCAAATAAAAGCAATCGAAACGACAGCTAAACGCGAATCGGATGTAAATTTATTTTTTTTTCAGCTATTTAAATAAATTAGGGTTGATAGATTTAAAAAAATAAAAGATACAATTAGAATTTCACTTTATAGTATTAAAAAATAATAAAAAAATATGTCCATAATTTCCAATTTATTTAAGTTGTTATAAATTCTAGTATTCGAGAATATAGTGTAAAATTAGAATTTTAATATTATTGTAATTTTTGTCAATTTTTAATGCTTAATTTAATTACTCTTCGGACTCTCAAAAATATGAGAAATTAGGACATCTAGGCATTAAGGCAAAATTCTTCATGTTCCGTCATTATTTTGTCCCATTTCCCATATCGACAGATTCGATTTGCGGCTGCCAAATTGTTGTTGACTTATGAACGTCTGAAGCATATGTATTATTTACAGAGTGAAGATGAAAAATTTATTGCGATATTTAATGAAATAACTGATAAATTGAAGGTCTATTTCGTTATTTTTAAATATATGGTAAAAATTTTTTCGAGGGAAAAGATGTTAGTGTAAAAATTATTTAATTATCTAAACAATTAATTTCAAAAATTAAATATTAAATCTTTTTTTTTTCTAGTCTAAACAAATTCACCGCATGCCTGTCAACCAAGTGTATAGTGACAAATCGCCTTTGGTCACAAACAAAGAATTATTCGCAAATTACATTGTGAATAAAATGAATTATTTGTCGGAAAATTTGGCAAGATTCAGTGAATTAAACAAATTATTAAAAGTTCAAAATGTGGAAGAAACGATTAATTTTGATCGAGCTCTCAGAAAATTAGATAAGATCACCAAAAAGCCCAACAAAATTTTCGACGTTTTTGATCAATTTTTATGGAAAATGGACAATTTACACGAGGAAATAAATGAACAAGTAAATGGAAGTTTGTTCAATGAAAATATTATACCAATTGTGAAAAATGAGAGTGACTCGAATCATTCGAAGGGAAATGCGCAGCTGCGGATAATTGATGGAGAATATATAAAATTACGAAAAATTATCAATGATTTTATTAAGGAGCTGAAAACTGAAATAGTTTATGGCCAAGGGATTAAGGCTATTAGGTAATTTTTTTTGTAATTTTTAATCAATTTGAAGTAATTGTAAAAATTTAAAAATGAAAGTCTTGCTAATAAGTATAAATTTTACGATAACCAATAAATAAATGCGGCCAGTAGCAAATGAATTTTTAAATTGGGGGCATTTATTTCGGAAAAATATTAATTTAAATAAAAAATTACTGAATTTACAAAAATTCTTTTGTGTCGAAAAATTTTATATTTTTGAGGCCATAATATAACTTAGCCATAATTAGATATTATGACTCAGGGTTAATCTCAAGACAGGATGGGATTGGGGGTAGGGGCTAGGGATTTGTGGTTAGGGAACCCTAAAGAACTGATTTGGCCAAGTTATATGATTTCATACAACATTTTTCGACACGAAAGAATATATAAATTCAGTCATTTTTATATAAATTAATAGAGATCCATTTATTTTTACTTCAAATCTAAATTGACAATTCAAAAGAGTTGTCTAAATTCCGAAAAAAATTTCAATATATATTAACGGTAAACTTCTATATAATGAACTGCATAAATATAAAAAATATATAATTAAAATATTTTTAAATTTATATGATATTTTAGTGAAATAAAAGATATTCATTCGAAATTTAAAAAAATATTCGCTGATAAAATTGAAGAAATGAATAATGTAGCCGGAAATTTTGTCAAGGAAAACATTGAAAATAAGAAAAAGAAAGAATTTGAAAAAAAATTAAAAGAAATTGCTAAAAAGGAAAACAAGGTAAAGAATATAATTGCATTTTAAATTAACAAAAAATGTACACTCATCAGGATATTCCGCACAAATACAATGAATTATATATTTATAATTTGTTGAACAATGCAATTATTGAACTTCAAAAGAATTTGGAAGGATTGGTAGCCGATGCTATAAATGGAAATAAAAATGGAATACAAACTGGGAGTATTGTTCTGATTGAGTTGATTGTGAAACCATTATTACAAGAAGCTTTTGATGAGGCCAAAACAATGCCGAACACAGAAGAAGGATGGAAATTTGCGAAGGCAAGTATTTTGTGATTAAAAAAATGAATAATTTTTATTAAATATTATTTTTACCCATTTCAAAAAATTTACTAATTTTAACCAAAAAATTAAAGTTTATGTTCGAAATTTAATAGAGATAGAGATGCAATGATAAATGACATCTCTTTTTGTATATCTGTATTTGTCGGCAAATTTTATTATTCATTAAATTTTCAAGATATAATTAGGCAACAACAATGAATATTAAATTCGAATTATATATAGCGGAAAATATATGAAATTGATATATTTCCACAAATACACCAGCAGAGTTGGATTCAAGTTGTCTTAAAGACTATTTGGCACCTTCGACTCGACATGTTCGATTTACTATATGAAATTTCAATTTCAGACCGGTAGGAGCTTTACTTTAGACCCCTAGCCCTTAGCCTCTAAAATCCATGCCGCCCCTACCCTAACCCGAGCCCCTAAACCAGTCTGAAATTGATTTCAAAGAGTAAATCGAACATGCCGAGTCGAATGAGCCTACTCATGAGTTTGTACGACGCCTAGGAAAACCGAGATTTCAAGAATTATCTAACCACATCACTTGGATCAGGGCTGGGGCTGGAACTCAAAAAAGCCGGAATTCCGGCAATCGGAATCGGAATCGGAATCGGAATCGCATAGTAAAGGTAGCAGCTACCTTTGCTTTTTTCATAAAATCGGAACTCAAACGCCGGAATTCCGGCATTCGGAATCGGAATTCGGAATTCCGGCCCCAGCCCTGACTTGGATAATTCCGGAATTATACAATTTCCAATATTATCAGTAACATATATATATATTCCAATACTTTTAAGGAAATTGTTGGAATTGGAAGCAATAAAATCATAATTGAAAATGAGCAGCTTGATAGTAACAGCAACGGTAGCAAAAAAGTTAAAAGAAATAACAAAATTCCTGCTGTCCTAAAATTTGAATATGATTTGGTGAAAATGATAGAAGACAATTTGGGATTGTCCCAGGAATTTCTCAACATTGAACGATTTATCGTGAACAGCAAAAGAGAAGATATAATGGAATTACACAAATCGCATGTAATTTTAACTATAAATGATTTTGCCACAATAATTGTAATTGTTCCCTTTATTGTCATAGATTCGAATTGCAGCCGCCAAATTATTATTGGTTTATGAACGATTGAAGAATATATATTATGGAGAGCAAAAATTGGGTGACGATGAAAAGAAAGTAGCCAATTATTTAAAGGAAGTTTTTATGAAACCGATGAAAGCAAAAAGTTTTAGTGAATTAATTAAAAAATATTGGATTAATTCTCCAAATTCAAAGCATTAAATGTAAAAAGTAAAATGTCATTCACCGTCAAATTGTCAAAAACCTTCGATATTAATTATCGTTATTATTTAAAAAGTTCACATTATTTTTTCAATATTTAGCATTATCCATTATCATCATCATCAAAAATTCAAATTATTCATTCACCAAATTATATTTTGAATTTTTATCATTCATGTTAAAGAATTTTTACGGTTTATTATTTTTAAAATATTAGAAGGAAAAATGATGTTTTCATATTCATTTATTGCATTTTGGATATTAGTATAATATTTATGCATTTTTGGATTGTTAAAAATTTGAAGTGATAAATTCATTATTTCCATTCATTTATCATTATTGCCTGTTTCGGCATCATCAGCATTGTCGGGCACGCATCCGGATTGGCATGGCGGTGCGGGACATTGAGTGGGTTCCACACATTTATAACCAACACCGCATTTTACTGTTAAGCAAACTACAAAATAAAAATGTGATTATTTGTCTAAAGAAAGAGATAAATGAAGGCACTAAATTTTCCCAGTTTTTGAGGGGTTGAAAAATAATTCCCTAGGGGAATTAAAAGACTATACGGTATATGCTCCTTTCCCTATCCCTACCCAATGATGCAGAAATAAAAATAATGGAATTCCGAGAAATAACATTAATTTCCCTGTTTTTCTCCAATAATTGGTGTGCACATTAGTTTATTTTATTTGTCTTAAAGTGACTAAAAAGTGAATCTAATTGTTAATTAATTAAAGCTTAATCCCCACTTTAAATGCCGTCATTTTATATTCCTTTATTGGATCCAAATTCCATCATACTAAATACGGGAGTGGGAAGGAAGAATTGATTGTTTTGAATTTGGTCAAAGTATTTGGCCAAGGGAAGAATTGATCGATCTGTGATTATTTAAATAACAACATTTTTGAATTAATTAAAATTTTAATTATTAAATATTTTTATTCAATTCCTAAACTAATGAATTCTACTTAATTTTTCGAACATTTTGAGCCGAAGATTGATAATCCTAGCTAAATTTTTATAAAAGTTAAGCCAAAAATTTTGAATTTACCATTTTTGTTAATTTTATCATAACTTTGTGCCCAATTAAGATAAATTAGCCATCTTTGGGCTCAAAATGTTCGCAATATCAAGTAGAATTCAATGGTAGAAAAATTATTTTGATTACTTTTAAAGTTTAAAAATATTTTTAAATTGTAAACAATGCAATAGACGATATAATATAAACTACAAAAAAGCCAAGGGAGTGGGAAGATGGATATTTTGGGCATTGGCTATTGGCAAAAGCTAGATTAATGGGGGAGTGGGGAATTGTTTTTATTTAAAATCATAAGACATCGCATCGAGGACATACATATTGATTTAATGTTGGACTCATAATCTCCTATCCGAATCATTCAGCTAAAATTTTTGACTACATTTTACTCGGATAAATTTATTTAAAAATTTATTCAAACAAATTCTACGACAATCGCTCTTCAATTAATAAGATAACCAGTCCTCGCTTCGCTCGGACTGCGTTGGGGGGTTCCACCCCCCAAACCCCCGGACGCGTATGCCCAATTTAGGAGAAATCGCTTGCGGCGATTTCGACACCTAGCCTAGTTTCTCGCTCCTTCGGAACTCGAACGTCAAGAGGTTAATTTATGATGCCATCCATCAGCAATTTATCAGCAGAGCAGCTGGTTGCGACGTCAATTCGCATGGGACTCGACTTCGCTCGCTGCGGCCGCTTCGCGGCCTCCGCGAGCTTCAGCCTCGTCCCAAGCGAACCGCCGTCGATAAGGATACCGTAGAGGCCATTTGGTAACCGTATTTTTATTTTGGAAACAAAAAGAAAAAATAAATAAAAATTATATGCCCCGGCGAGGATTCGAACCCGAGACCTCCCGACCATTGCCATATAGACTAACCAAAGCGACATACCATTGCGCTAAATGGTCACATTGGCTAATTTCTTCCTACTTCGCTATAGTCTTAAGGAGACTTAAGGAAAAACACATTTATGGCCATAACTTTACCATTCACCTATTCATGTTTGGTGTTATCACCATGCAAAATTTCAGAAAAATCGATCCACACCCAAGCGAGAAAAAGGGAACATAAGCTGATTTGGGCATAATTTATTAATATACAAGAATTATGGGGCTATAAAATTGAGACTAACAAACTTTATTGGTATCAAAATTTGCCATATTATGTGAAATTGTTTAAAATTTTATATTTAATAAAACATTTTATTTTTAAATTGAATTTTTCCTAATATTCTATTTTAGTAAAGATGAAAACAATTCTTTTTATTTTAATTATTTTTACAAACATTTTTGAAAATATAGCAATGCGTGAAGATAGAAGTGGACCATCAAAAAGCAAGGATAAAAGACCATTAGAAAATGAATCGCCGCCAACTGATCAATCCCATCGAACTAGGGGAAAATTTGCTGCTGGTGAACTTTCGAAGGCGGCAGCCGGAGGTTGGTACTAATACTTTCGAAAAGTAAATTATTATATAAATTGTATTAAATTAATATATTGAAATATTGAATAAATTAATTACAAAGGATTTATTAATTTTGATGAAACAGAAGTGCCAACAGAAATTGTATCATGGCAAAAGAAACTCAAACGACAAAGAATTGTTCGCCAAAAGACAACAGAAATTATTAAAACCAATCCTGCGGATTCCAAAGGTCTTGCTTGTTTAACAATGTATCAAAATAATTTATACTTTTTAAAATAAATTTAGAGATGAAAAAAGCAATGGAAAAAATTGATGAAAATTTGTATAAATTGAACAAAAATTTTCATAATTTGGAAAAAGAGATAGAAAATATTTTCATATATGAAAGACAGAATGCGAATTATTTGACTGAAGAGAACAAGAAAAAAATGGATGAAAATAAAACTAATTTGAACCGTGAAAAAACAGAACTAGAGAAGCAAATTGCGGATATGGAAAAGGAAAGACAACAAATTATAGAGCAAATTCAGGGGAATGATGCGATTGCGATAGGCCAAGATTTGTCATCGTTCGGTGAGTCAATGCTCAATGGACATCAGGGATGGCTTCGATGTCTTAAAAAAATTCTCGAAAAATTCAGAGGGTCAAAAATTTCTCGAAATCGGAACATTCAGGGAGTCAAAGATTTCTCGAAATCGGAACATTCAAGGAGTCAAAAATTTCTCGAAATCGGAACATTCAGAGAGTCAAAAATTTCTCGAAATCGAAAAATTCAGAGGGTCAAAAATTTCTCGAAATCGGAACATTCAAGGAGTCAAAAATTTCTCGAAATCGGAACATTCAAGGAGTCAAAAATTTCTCGATCGGAACATTCAGGGAGTCAAAAATTTCTCGAAATCGAAAAATTCAGGGAGTCAAAAATTTCTCGAAATCGAAAAATTCAGGGAGTCAAAAATTTCTCGAAATCGGAACATTCAAGGAGTCAAAAATTTCTCGAAATCGGAACATTCAAGGAGTCAAAAATTTCTCGATCGGAACATTCAGGGAGTCAAAAATTTCTCGAAATCGAAAAATTCAGGGAGTCAAAAATTTCTCGAAATCGAAAAATTCAGGGAGTCAAAAATTTCTCGAAATCGAAAAATTCAGAGAGTCAAAAATTTCTCGATCGGAACATTCAGGGAGTCAAAAATTTCTCGAAATCGGAACATTCAGGGAGTCAAAAATTTCTCGAAATCGGAACATTCAAGGAGTCAAAAATTTCTCGAAATCGGAACATTCAAGGAGTCAAAAATTTCTCGATCGGAACATTCAGGGAGTCAAAAATTTCTCGAAATCGAAAAATTCAGGGAGTCAAAAATTTCTCGAAATCGAAAAATTCAGGGAGTCAAAAATTTCTCGAAATCGAAAAATTCAGAGGGTCAAAAATTTCTCGAAATCGGAACATTCAAGGAGTCAAAAATTTCTCGAAATCGGAACATTCAAGGAGTCAAAAATTTCTCGATCGGAACATTCAGAGAGTCAAAAATTTCTCGATCGGAACATTCAGGGAGTCAAAAATTTCTCGAAATCGGAACATTCAGGGAGTCAAAAATTTCTCGAAATCGGAACATTCAAGGAGTCAAAAATTTCTCGAAATCGGAACATTCAGGGAGTCAAAAATTTCTCGATCGGAACATTCAGGGAGTCAAAAATTTCTCGAAATCGGAACATTCAGGGAGTCAAAAATTTCTCGAAATCGAAAAATTCAGGGAGTCAAAAATTTCTCGAAATCGAAAAATTCAGGGAGTCAAAAATTTCTCGAAATCGAAAAATTCAGGGAGTCAAAAATTTCTCGAAATCGAAAAACAAAATTTCGTTGCAAAAATGACCGAAAATCGACATCGAATAGAAAAAAATCGAAAAAAGAAGCCATCTCTGTTAGGCATCCAAATTTATTGACAAATTTCAATTTTAAAGAGACTGGAAATGATGCAACAGTCATCAGTGAAAATGAAGAAAATGTTAGCCGGCAAAATCTATCACAATCGCAATCGCAAATTCATAAGTCAAAAATACAAAATGAAAATTCATTGAATCATTATCTTCAAGAACAAGAACAAAGATTGGGAGAACAAATTGCTTCTAGAATAGGCCAAGGATCATCTGCATCGGCTGGAATCGCAGGGCAACATCAACAAATTCAAGGACATCATCAATTGCCACAAATTTCGGTTGATCAGAAACAGCATATGAAGGGGCAAACAAATTTGTCACATCCGAGTCAAAATATGTCCCAATCTGGCAAGTTAAAATAAATTCTAATTTATGCTTTATTGTTTTATAATGAAATACAAAACAATGAAATATTTTTTGACAATTTTGCGTTTTATTTTATCTATCTAACGCAGAAGGCACAACGCACAACTATGGATACAAAATTCATTAAAGGAAATTCATGAATGCATTGCTGACTTGTTTTCTCTTCTTCTTTTCTATGATGGGAAATTTAAGCCCGACTTTTGCGCATCTAAAAATTTAAAATGAATCCCAACCTAAAGATATACTATACACCTAAGAGACCTACAACCCAAAAGACCTACACTAATTTTTTTAAATTTCAGTTCACTCCGCCTCGTCGCTTCGCGACATTTATCCGTTCGATCCCATGCTCCAAACTCCTAACCCTAAACTCCTAATGTTGTCCTTTAGGGTTGTAGGTATTTTAGATATTGGAGGTAGATCTCTAGGATGTGGTTCATTTTAAATTTTTGGATGCATAATAAATGTCGGTGCGAAAATGTCAGTGCTCAGAATACCAAATTTAATTGACAGAGTTGCCTATCACTCTGTCCCCACCCCCACCAACCCTCTCTCCCCCACCCCAAGTCCACTACTACCTTGAAGTTTTGTATTTTTTTAAATATTTGTCAAAAATATTCATAAAAAATCAAATTTATACTTTTAAAAATAAATTCAGATGTGGGCAACGCTTTGAATAAATTAAACAAAAAATATGATAGGTTGGAAAACGAATTAAGAAATATTCACATATATGAAATACAAAATGCGGATTATTTGACTGAAGAGGAGAAGAAAAGAATTAATGAAAATAAAGCAAAGATAGAGGCGCAAATTGCGATAATGGCAAATGAAAAACAAGAATTACAAAACAAATTGATGCAAATGATGGCTGGAAAAAAGCAGCATTAAATTGGAAGAAGCAAAAATTCATTTTTGATCATATTTTTGGGCTTATTTTAAATAGTCTTTTGTTCAATTCCATCATTTGGGGAAACAATTATATTAAATTTATAAAATTCTATCATTTTTTAATTTATTCTTTTGTAATATTTTCGGGGAAAATAGAAATTTTCGATTAACTAATTTAAAAAATTGATCAAATTTTCTATATTCTATATTTTATGGTTTCTTCATTCCCAATTTATTTTTAAAAAATTTCTATTTTATTGGCATAAATTAATGCATTTAAAAGTTATTTTTTTTATACAACCAAGAAAGTTGCAAAAATTTTCGAAACAAATATCATTTAACTAAATGATTGATCTTTTAAGCATATATTTACAAATTCGATTAATTTTGATTGAACTTTGAGGCTAAATATAATTAATTAATTAATCTTCAGCTTAGTATACTCATTATATAAAGCAGAATTGATTGGTAGAAAAAATTATTTCAACTTTCTTTATTTAATATTTAAAAGGATATGAGATATGACAAATTAAATGCTATTGGTTTTTTATTTCTATGACAACATTAAAAAACAGTCTTTTTCTGAAAATCAGATCTTCTAAATTAAAGTTGATCCAAATTTTTTGGCCGAATGGTTAAATATAATATTTAGTAGTCCATTGGCCTTATTTTCATCTTTGATTACCTGGAAAAGTTGCAGATGGTTACAAGAATAGAATAATCTTCTCAATTCTCATTATCATGTTCTTTATAAACATCTGCTTTCACCCAATTCTTGGCGCCCTGTTCACACCATTTCATCAGATTTGAACAGCTGAAAATTTGTATTCACAAAATGCGAAAAAAAATTAATCTCCCCTTGATGTCGGAACGCTTATTAACCGTACATAATTCATTGTGTGTATTTGAAACTTGTGATTAAATATTGGTTATATTTTTGAAATGACTGCTGCCAAACAACAATCCCATCATTTTTGTTGTTGTTGTTGTTGTGGGTCATGTTTTGGCCTTGCCTACATTGTCGCTGTATTGGGTATTGCAATCACCGTAGGCCAATACTTCTATTTGGCCAATATCACTGAAAATGGTTACAAATTCCAATCAATCAATTTCACCTTGGCCACCACTAACCTTACTGAACAGGAAATACAAGAATTGAATGCTTTTTTCAACCAAACTTGTATTTTAAATTATTAAAAATTCAAATTTTTAAATTTTTAATTTAAATTACTTAAAATTCAAATTTTTTTAATTTTTAAAATTATTAAAAATTCTAATTTTTTAAATTTTTAAATTATATTAAAAATTCTAATTTTTTAATAATTTAAATTCAGATGAAGCCAATTTGCAACTAATAAAAATGGCCACCGACAATCCAAAAATGTATTTGCTTTCTGACTGAGGTGGTCATGGAAATTTTGCCCTGTGTTTTGTTGCTAATTGGTCTATGCACAAAATTTGCCATTCTTATAAGGGCATATTTGTTTGTTAAGGTTGGGAAATTGCGATTTGGGGAATTTCCATTTTTTGACATGGAAATTTCGATTTTTGAATTTTCTATTTTTTGATTCAGATTTTTCTCCTCTTCATTGCCCAATGTGTTCTCATTTTTTTCATCATTGCCCCACTGGTTCCGCTAATTTGGCATCGTCAAACAAATGGTTTTAAATGTCAAATATTATGGAAATTGTCTAAATTTTCCACAGTTGTCCTCATTCCCTTCGCTATTTTCGTTGCCGTTTTTTTGCTTTACGATTTCCTTTGCCTATTGGCCTATTTAATAATTTACCGTGCCTATCGACAAATCAAAGGCCAAGGCATGGTACATATTGTTGTGAACACCGGGGGCAAAATGTATGGGAATTTTGGTTAAAGTCGAAAAAGAAAAGTCATTAAAAGAAAATAAAATCAGCCACAAATTAATTTAAAAATAATCGTCAATAAATTTAATCAATTTCCAATTTTTGTCACAATATCGTCGATTTTTATATAAAATATTTGATTTAATTTTTATCATCATTTTTCATTTTCTTTCGGATCCCTTCTTTACTCTATTTTGCATGCAGTTCCAAACCGCCTTTTCTCAATTAGGCCGGGGGCATACTCCTTGGGGCCCCTGACGTTCGACCCCATCGTTGTACACTCGTCCACCCATTGCACGCACCACATTTTGCGGCTCCTGTGCATTCGGCGCTACGAAAACGGCCGACCAAGCTGTGCGCAGGAAAAAAAGGATGAATTGATGGAATGGTCAATTCTAAATTTTTATATGGAAACAAAACTCAGAGTGGCCTTTTTTATAAAATTCTCTAATAAAATTGAATTTATTAGTTAACCAATTTCATCAGGTCATCAAAAACATTGGCTAATTTAGAAAATTCATCAAATTATGGCCAAAAAACGGCCAGAAAATAATTTTAATTGGACCAACAGTATTTTAGCTATAAATCGGTGAATATTCAATATTAGCTAATGCTTTTGATGTTATTTTGTAGTTAATTTTATGACTAATAAAATGCTATAAACAATGTCAAAACAGTTTTACCACCATCGGTACCAGAACGTTTCGTACACAAGTGTCGGGTACGAAGTGATTTAATACGGAACAGCAACAATGGCCACATCCACAACAACAAGCACAACCAGCGAGAGAGTCCCAATTAGCTCAACACCGATTGACACAACCAGTGAAGCACCAACTCCCTCTGAACCTAGCAGCAATACGCCGAACAGTCCACTAATGACTTCCGCCACAACAAAAGCGCCAGAAGGTGAGGATGAAGTGAATGAAGGAAAATTGGTGAAATGGTATCATACCATTTGTGGAAATAAATAGGAAAGTTTATCCGACATTTACGGACGAAACGTTCTGTGCCGTGGTGGCAAAGTTGCTACTATGTCATTGCTCATTGTTTATAGCATTTTATTAGTCAAATTAAATTTTATCTTGGTATAATTTAATTTGAAAAATAATGATTTTAAATTAATTTTAATTTCATATATTTAATTTAAAAAATATTTAATTTAATTTAATTTAATTTTAAAAAATATTTTAAATTAATTTTATGCTGGGATACATTAGTTTTTTCCTTTTTACATTAATAATGGGATAATTGGTTAATTTTTCTTGTTCCAGTCAAGAACATGAAATGAACATCATTCCATTTCATTTATATTTTTGATATATTGGAAGTGCAATTTTGCAATTTTGGGCATAAAAATAAAATTAGGGTACATCCATTTTCAATTTTAAGCATAAATGTAATAATTATATTGATTTTTCCAAAAGTTTCAACTTAAACAAAAAAATTGTCATTTTTGTTATTTTAATTTGTAGCCAATTAAGCTAAATTAATCGATATTGGGCTCAAAATATTTGCAATTTTGAGTTAAATCCAATGATGTAAGAATTGAATGAAAATATTTAATAATCAAAAAGTTAATTTCAAATTAAATGGAATTGACTGGTCGGCACAAACCATAAATTATTTACGGCTGATTTATTGGAAAGATGAACTGATTGCAGTGTGGATGGATGATTTTATTGGGTTTTGAGGGATACATTAGCCATTGTAAATGTAAATTGGGGGTGAGGGCATTTTTGAATGAACGGATGATTTATCGACAAAGCCTTGTGTTTATGTTGGACCCAAATGCAATTGCTTTGGGTTGGGGCATTTTAAAATAGGGAGAGGGCCCAGATCACAGAATCGTGGCTTTATTTTCATTCAAATTTAGCTGAATCAAAATTATTTTACATTTAATTGTTTTATTAAATCAAATTCATCATAATTTTTCCATTTTAGAAAAGATGAAAGCAATTCTATTTATTTTAATTTTATTTATAAATATTTTTGAAAATGTGGCTACTGGTGAAGATGAAGATGGAGGAGGACCGTCACAAAGAAAGGATAAAAGGCCATTAGAAATAATTGATTTAAGTTCCGAATCAAATTCGCCAAATACGGATCGGGAAGAACATATTGGAATGAATCCGGAATCGTGGCCAAATGCCCACTTTGATTCATTAACAAATACATTTGGAAGAGAATTTCTGCCCCATCAACGAGGTTAATATAATTTATTTTGACTTATATTTATTAACTTTAACAGAAATAATTTATTATATTAATCAAATTTTCAATAGGAATTAAAATTGGCGGAGAAGATGGTCTGGCAAATCCATCCAAAAAACCAAAATTCTCTGAACCAAAAATGACTTATATTGATAATTCAGCAAAACACATTAAAGTGGACGATCTAATGAATTTCGAGCATATTGTTCAACAATGTAATTTAATTTAATTTTTTGATTATATTATTTGAAATTTCATTATTTATAAAATTTAAAGTAACTGGAAAGAATGCCGATGTGAAATATATCTCACAAGAACATGGCGGCATTAAAAATTCAACACGATTATTTCCGGTATGGCCTCTACAACAAAAATTTGGCACATCGATGATAGGACAAAATATTGGACAAAGTCAACAACATTCTCAATCCGAAACTGTTGAAAATCGGGAAAATACTCATTATCCAATTCCATTGAGTTTTTACGATCCACAAGAAGGAATGGTAAGAACGTGGCATCAATTCCCTCAGTGGCGACAAGAACAAAGAGAAAAGCAAGAAAACTTGGGACAAGATTTTGCGGGGATAATCCTAGAATCGTCATCAGCAAATTCATTGGCAAATTTCAATTTTAAAGAGACTGGAAAAAATGCACTAGTCAATGATAATCATGAAATTATTCACCAACAAAATTCATTGGAAATTCACAAAACACAAAGCTCAAATTCATTGAATCATTACCTTCAACAGCAAGAAAAAAAATTGGGAGAACAAATTGGTGCTAGAATAGGCCAAGGATCATCATCATCTGCTTTTGGAGTTGTTGGGAATCATCAACAAATTCAAGGTCATCCTTCCATCATTCATTATCTAAAAAATTGAATTTTCCAATTCAATTTAAGCAAATATGGAAGAAAATGAAAATGTTAAACCATCAAAACGAGGGGCAAACTACAAAGAAGTTCGTCGATTCAGCAGTGAGCAGCAATTTGTTCAGTGGATCAAATCAACAGATTGGACAAAGTAAACAACAAAAAACTATAAATAAATATTTTAATTCTTTTTCCGATGGGATACGAAAGGAAACATTGCTTTATATAGGTGCAAATATTACCAGAGAAAAGGTTACAAATGCTTGGCCCGTCTCAAAGTGATCCGCCCAGATTCCGATATTATCATCGTTGAAGAGTCCGACATCCAACATTATCATCTACCCATTCAGCCATTTGTAGGGCAAAGCAGGCCGATGCATCCATGAATCTTCACAGAAGATATTTACAAAAATGAAAATTGTTTTTAACTACATCATTCGTGGATTGAACATTGAACTGAATATTCATTTGAAAACAATTCGATTAAATATACAAAAATTCTATCATTTTTTAAAGATTATTTCTATTTTATTAAAAAATATTATTTGTTAGCTAGTTTATTCGTATTTTGTAATTTTTTCTGATTGCACAAATTTTTTCAATCGAATTTTTATTTCATTATAAAATCGTGAGAGTTGCAAAAATTTTTCGAGAAAATTATAGCTCTACTATCAAGATTGGTTAGTCCAATTTGACCATGAAAAATATTTCATCCACACAATGATAAAAAAAATTCATTTTAAATTTGAAATTATTTCAAGTGAAAATTTTTTTTTGATTTGTGACACATTTTGTTTTTCCAAACATTTTATATTTTTGTTTTTCCAAACATTTTATATTTTTGTTTTTCCAAACATTTTATATTTTTGTTTTTCCAAACATTTTATATTTTTGTTTTTCCAAACATTTTATATTTTTGTTTTTCCAAACATTTTATATTTTTATTTTTCCAAACATATTATATTTTTGTTTCTCCAAGCATTTTATGTATCAATCTTAGGCTCAAAATATTCGTTACATTGAGTAGAATTCAATGAAGAAAGAAAGAAATGATTTAAAAAATATTTTATACAAAAAGTTTAATTTAATATTAAAAGGAATTGACTGGTTGGCATAAACTATAAAAACCATAAATTATTTACGGCTAATTTATTCGAAAGTGGGTTTGTTGGGCAGTGGCATGTGGCACTGATTGAAGGGTAAACGGATGCTTTGTATTTGGTTTTATGGGAAAGATTGGCCATTGCAAATGCAAATTGGGGAGTGCATTTTTTGGATGAACGCATGATTTATCGACAAACCCTTGATCTGACCCAGAATACATTGTTTTGGGGCATTTTAAAATTATTCGCACAAAATTGTAGCTTCAGTTTTCATTCAAATATTAACTGAATCAAAAATATTATTTTGCATTTATAAATTTTTAAATTTTATTTTAAACTTTCTAAAATTGTATTAATTTAAATTAATAAAAAATTTTAGAAAATATGAAAAAAATTCTATTTATTTTAATTATTTTTATAAATAATTTTGAAAATATGGCTGCTGGTGGAGATGGAGGAGGACCTTCACAAAGAAAGGATAAAAGGCCATTAGAAATAATTGATTTGAATTCCGATTCGTCAAATACGGATCGGGAAGAAAATTCCGGCGGAATAAATCAAGCAGCAATTCGGCCTGCAGATGCCCATTTTAAGTCATTAACAAATACACTTGGAGGAGGATTCGGCCAATATCAGAGAGGTTTAATTTACTTTTGAGAAATATTAACTGTGAAAGAAATTAAAATTTTTTCAAAATAATAAATTAATCAAATTTTCAAAAGGAATTAAAATTGGTGAAGGAAGTGTTCAAGCAAATCCATCCAAAAAACTCAAATCTTCAAAACCAATCATTCAAGTGACGCCTGTAAATTTCAGAGATGTTGTTCAAAAATGTAATTTAATTAAATTTATTGATTATTTCGATTTTCCTTTTTTGTTAAATTTTAAAATTTAAAGTGACCGACGGAACATCTGCTGATGTAAAAGATATAAATTTGGGATACAGTGGAATTCAACAACAACAACCACGATTATACCCGGTAAACCTTTTCATAAATTAACGAAATATTTGTACTTAATAATATTGGAAAAATTTTTAATGCCGATAAAAATTTCCTATTAATTTATTAATCAATTTATTTTTACAGGGTGGCCGAAAAATCCGTTCCCACTTTTATTTTTATTTTATTGATTTTCATTCATTCGTGGGATTATTGAATTATAGTTCATTTTTTAGCCCAAACATTTTCCTATAATGGCTGATAAAAGAAATTCCGCTATTGCATTATTTAATTCGGGAATGGCGCCTTCAAAGATTGCAACCCAAGTTGGCCTCTCCAAAAGGGGTGTGAGCAAAATCATCAAAAAATTCCGGTAAAAAAAATTTCAAAGAAAAAGTCCAAATAAATTGTATAGGGAATTTGGCACAATAGAGGACCTCAAAAGAAGCGGAAGACCCAAGTCAGTGAACACACCCAGAAACCGGAAAATCATCAAAATGCGAGTCAAGCGAAATTCAAGGATCTCAATGAGAAAAGTGGCCCGTGAAACCGGAATTGGAAGAACATCGGTTCGATGCATTGCAAAATCTGAACTTGGGATAAAGGCCTACAAGCTCCAAAAAGTTCAATTTCTGAATGATCAAAACAAAAGAATTAGAGTCCAAAGATGTCGACTCCTCCTTCAGCGGCACGCAGGTCCTGAGATTCTGTTTTCGGATGAAAAAATCTTCACCATCGAGGTGGCGCATAATCATCAAAATGACAGAATATGGACAACAAAACCTCCTCTTTCTGATAAGATTGTTTCCCATTCCCAACATCCCCAACAATTAATGGTTTGGGCCGGAATTTGCTCATCGGGTAAGACTCCGCTGCTTTTTGTGGATCCGGGGGTCAAAATCAACAAAAACTACTACCTTCAAGAAATTCTCCAGGGGGTTTTAGAACCTTGGGCCAGGACCCATTTCGGGAATAGGGAATGGATTTTTCAGCAAGACTCTGCCCCCGCCCATAAGGCCCGAGAAGTTCAGGAGTGGTGTCGGGACCATTTGCCTGGGTTCATTTCCACCGAAGAATGGCCTCCCTATTCCCCGGATCTGAACCCTATGGATTATTCTGTATGGTCCATTTTGGAGGCCAGGGCCTGTGCTAAACCACATAAAAATTTGGAGTCATTACGACAGTCCCTTCTTAGGGAATGGGCGAAAATTCCGGTCCAAGAGCTGCGTGCCATTTGCGAAAATTTCCCCAAACGTTTACGTCTATGTATCAAAGCCAAGGGTGGCCATTTTGAATCAATTTAATTATTGTTATACCCCTTTCTTTTGTCCATCATTTGATTGTATTTTAATCCATTTATCTTTATTTGTAATAAAGTTATGATAAAAAACAAGTGGGAACGGACTTTTCGGCCACCCTGTAGATACCAATTGAATCTGAAGATAAATTCATAGTTAATCATCAGTCGCAACCGCAACATATTCCACCGGTGGCAGTTTCATCTATGATGAGACAAAATATTGGACAAAGTCGACAGAAACATTCATCATCAGCAGATATTAAATTAATCAACTTTCCAAAAGGCAATAAAATTGGCGGAGAAGATGGCCAAACAAATCCACCCGAAAAACTCAACACAAATTCAAAAAACCCAAATCCACTGACTAAACCAAAAATCATCTATATTGATTCACCAAAACACTTTGACGTGGAACCTGGAAATTTCAAAACTGTTGTTCAAAAATGTAATTTTTTTTAATCAAATTTTTTGATTTTAATCATTGTTGAAATTGAAATTAATAAATATTATAGAATAATAATATATCATTGAATTAATCTCATTAGATTTTTACTCTCCTGTTATTTTCATAATTTTCATTTTATTTAAAATATAAATTAAAAAATTTTAGTGACTGGAAAGAATGCAACCGTCAATGATAATCAAGAAATTGCTGCTCATCATCCAAATCCATTACAAAATTTCAATCCTCAATCTCAATGGGGAGGAAAAATTCATCAGGGGCAATTACAAAATCAACAACAATATTTTGGACATGGAATAGGCCAAGGATCATCATCATCGGCTGCCGGAATTCAGGGGCATCATCAACAAATTCATGGTCATCCCCAAATTTCACGATTTGCTCCAGCAGAATTCAATCAACAAATGTCTGCGACGAATCATCCAAATGAAAGAGAAATTGGTGAATTCAGGGAAGAAAATGACAAGTTTAAATTTAGGATGCTTTTGTTAATATTTTTCTAATTTCTGCACTGTCAGTCCAGTGCAGGGATATGTTCGATTTTCAAAAAAAAATTATCGAAATTGAAAATCGAAATTTCGGAGTGTCAAAATTTTCCGAAATCGAAGAACAAAATTTTGAACCCAAAAGTGATCGAAATTTGACATCGAATCGAAAAAATTTTCATTTGAATTTTTAAAATTTTTATTTTGGAGTAAAAATTAAAAAATTTGATAGTCAAAAAATGCAAATTTATGGTCATCTCATAAGTAAGATAGTTCAAAGTTAAAATTTGGAACGAAAAAGTGATCCTTAAATATTTGAAAGGAATTTGTGCCAAAAATCATTTAGATATTCTATATAATTTTAATTTGCGATTTTTAAATTTTTCCAAATCGAAATTTCGGTCGTAAATTAAAATGACAGAAAATCGACATCGAATCGAAAAAATCGAAAATTGAAGCAATCCCTAGTCTAGTGATTTAAAGGTCTAAATTTTGAAATAGAAAAATTCGAAAGGTATTTCCGGCGTTAAGTTAAAGTTTAAGATAAGGAAAAATTGGGAAAACTGCATACAATTAGAAAAATAAATCTTCTTAAATTGTATATGGAATTTACATATTATTTAAAATATATATTATTTTTTATATGCTAAAATTAAGAAATATTTTTTTTGAGAAATAATCCCTTTCTAACTTTCTATACGAACGATTAAAAAATTAAATAGACTTTTAAGCTAATCTGCTATTTAATTCTATTTACCTAAAATTATATAAAATAAAAAATTGATTTTTAAGAAATCAATGAAGCGATTGGAAAAATTGATCAAAAATTGGATAAATTAATCGTGGACGATCACAATTTGGGATTAAAATTGGATAGAATTAACCATGATTTACATGTATATGACATCAAATTAGTAAAATTGAGCGATGAAGAAGTGCAACAAATGGAGGCACGAAAGATTGAATTGAACGAGGATAAATTGTCATTGGTCAGTCAAATTGCGCAATTGCAATTTCAGAAAGAACATTTACTGAAGCAAATTCATGAAAATATCCCAAAATGACATCAAAATTTGGAAAAAAAAAACAAAACCTATTTTTTCATTATTTGATCAAATTATTATTCACATCACATGGACACATTTTTGGACTTTTAAATATCTTTTTCTGAACATCTATCTTTCTAATTCTGCATAAAATGGTTCATGAAATCGTGATTTTTTAAATTTTAAATTCACTAAACATTTTTAAAAAGTACTGAGCCGAGTTGCTCAAAATTTAAATTTATTTTGACTAAAATCTTTTATTTAAAATACAATCGGATTTCAAGAGAAGTTGGAGTTGGAGCGTCTTTGATGAAGGTATCAAATTGTTCGACCGAGGGAGGAATTGATTGTTGTTTTGTAAATATTTTACATACAAACAATATTTTCAACGAATTAACATTTTAATTAATTAAATATTTCTAAGCAATATTTATGCCATTGAATTCTATTGAATTTTGTGAACATTTTAAGCCCAAGATTGATAACCTAGATAATTGACCAAAATTTTTTGATCAAAAAATTAAATTTATTAATTTTGAAATAATTTTGTTACCAGTTAAGTTAAATTAATCGATTTAGAGCTAAAAATGTTCGCTTAATAGAGTAGAATTCAATGAAAAATGATATAAGAATTGATTAAAAAATATTTGATAATCAAAAAGTTGGTTTCAAATTAAATTAAATTGACTGATCGGCATTATCCATAAATTATTTACGACTGATTTATTCGAAAAGATGGGTGAATTGGGCAGTGGCATTGAATGAAGCGTGAACGGATGATTTGTATAGGGTTTTGGGGGATAGATTGGCCATTGTAAATGTAAATTGGAAGTAAGGGCATTTTTGGATGAACGGATGATTTATCGGTAAAACCTTGTGTTTATTTCGGACCCTGAATGCCATTGGGCATGGGCAATTCAAATAAGGAGCGCCAGCACAGAATTTTAGCTCCGTATTTTTATTTTTAAAAATTAACTGACGTGAATCAAAAATAATTTGTATTTTATTATATATTATTTCAAATTAAATTAATCAAAATTTTTTTAGAAAAATGAAAACAATTCTATTTATTTTAATTATTTTTATAAATATTTTTGCAAATATGGCAATGCGTAAAAATGAAAATGGACCATCACAAAGGAAAGATAAAAGGCCATTAGAAATAATTGATTTGAGCTCCGGATCTGATGAGGAAGAATATGGAAATTCTGGCAGAATGAATCCGGCGGCATTGCAGCCAGATGCCCATAAAAGTTTTTACAAACACCAAGGAGGTTTAAACTATTTTTGGAGCTTTTATTTAATAAAATAAATAATTTACCAAATTAATTAAATTTTCAACAGGAATTAAAATTGGTGGAGAAGGTGGCCAAGCAAATCCATCAAAAAAACACAAATACACTGAACCAAAAATCATCTATATTGAAGATGATAAACCCATTTTTGTGGACCCTTCAAACTTCAAAAGTTTTGTTCAACAAAGTAATTTTTAATTAATTTTTTCATTCTAAAAATTTATTTTAAAGAGACTGGAATGAATGCACCAATCAATGATAATCAACAAATTGCCCATCATCAAAATCCACTACAAATTTTCAAACCTCAACCACAAACACAAAGCATATCAATGAATCATTATTACCTTCAACAATTAGAACAAAAATTGGGATTGGGAGAACAAATTTCACCTAGAATTGGCCAATAATCGTCGTCATCGGCTTTTGGAGTTGTAGGGCACCAAATTCATGGGCAGTCGCGATTTGCTCCTGGTTCAGGACTAAATCAACAAATGTCTGCGGCGAATCGTCCAAATGATACAGAAAATGGTGAACATTAAATTTAGAATATTAAATTAAATTTTTTTTTCCAATTTCTGCAATGGTTCAGTGCTTTAAAAAGTTAAAATTTTTAAAAATTCGCAGTAATTTCCGGGTTAAAGTTTAAGAAAAGAAGAGAAAATTTGGAATTTATTCAAATTACAGTTATTAACATTTCAAAAAAAAATCCAAAAAAACTATTGAATAAATATAAATTTTTTAGTGAATGAATCACGCCAACAACAATTTAATAACCTAATTGATAAGCGACGTGAAGCTAAAGAATTGAAATTGTATTTGAAAATGTAATTAAGAAAATTGGAACATTACAAAATCAGGAGATGGAACAAAACAATCAGGAAATTGAAATGCTTAGGGCGTCAAAGAACGAAATTGGAAAACTCATGGATAATTTAAATGTGGAAATTATAACATTGGAAAATGAATTAAAACGCAGAAATTAGCCGTCTGGAAAAAAATTTTAAAACAGATGATAAAACCCAATTCTTTTTATATTTTATTCCATTTCATTCTCCATTCTTCCTGTCAATTTATATATTTTTGGAATTATCTTCTACTGTCATTTTATGGTTTTTAATTTCTATCTTTTAACAATACTGAAATTTTTATACTTCTGATAAACCGGTTAAGGTACATTGTTTATAGAAGGCATGAAATGGCAGTGTCCCTAGGTCAAGGCACTATATGATCCGATTTATTCATCATTTTATTTAATTGACGTCAGTGAATAAGGGCCCAAAAATTTCAATTTAAGTAAAAAATTTAATTGATTAAATAAATTTTGATATAAATTAGTGTCAATTTAATATAAATTAATCAATCTTGGGCTCAAAATGTTTGTCAAATTGAGTAGAATCTAATGATATAAGAATTAATTAAAAAATATTTGACATTCAAAAAAGTTAATTTCATATTAATTGGATTGGCTGGTCGGCACTCGGCGCTAGGCATAAACCATAAATTATTTACGACTGATTTATTGGAAAGATGGATTTATTGGGCAGTGGCATTGAATGAAGCGTGAACGGATGATTTGTATAGGGTTTATGGGGATAGATTGGCCATTGTAAATGTAAATTGGGGGTAGGGCATTTTTGGATGAACGGATGATTTATCGACAAAGCCTTGTGTTTATGTGTACACTGTACACACTGAATAACATTGCTGCTGCGTGCTGCCTATTTTAAAATAGGGAGCGCAGAATTGTGGCTTAAATTTTCATTCAAATATTAACTGATTCACATTTAAAATTTTCAATTCTTTTATTTTATATTTAAAAATATATTAAAATTAAATTCATCATAATTTTTCCATTTTAAAAATGATGAAAGCAATTCTATTTATTTTAATTTTATTTATAAATATTTTTGAAAATATGGCTGCTGGTGAAGATGGAGGAGGACCCTCACAAAAGAAGGATAAAAGGCCATTAGAAATTATTGAATTGAGTTCTGATTCAAATTCACCAAATAAGGATGAAGAAAAAAATACCAGCGAAATGAATTCAGCGGCAATTCGGCCAAATGTCCAGTTTAATTCATTAACAAATGCAATTAAAAGATTTGACAAACATCAAGAAGGTTTAAAAACTATTTTTGAGACATATATTTATTAATTTTAAAAGAAATTAAAATTTTCAATAATAAATTATCAAATTTTCAACAGGAATTAAAATTGGCGGAGAAGGTGGCCAGCAGGCAAATCCATCGAAAAAACACAAATCCTCTGATCCAAAAATCATCCATTTTCGGCCACCAAAACACATTCAAGTTAACGATCCAATAAATAGCGAACATATTGTTCAACAATGTAATTTAATTTAATTTTTGATTATTATGATTTTTTGCTAAATTTAATTAAAAATAAAGTTACTGGAAGTGGAAAGAATGACGATGTTGATGACTTTCCAAGTCCAACAGGATTAACTCCGGTTCATTTGGTGCATCCAGTAGACTATAAAAATGTTGTTCATCGATGTAATTTAATTTAATTTTTTAATTTTTTAAATTAAATTTTATAAAATTTAAAGTAACTGGAATATCAGACGATGTAGAAAATAAAAATCTGGGACATAGCGAACTGGTAAACTTTTTCAATCATATAAAATTTGGAATTTATTGGTGGCAAAATTTTTTAATTGCCATAGAATTTTCCTAAAAAATGATTAATTTAATTTAGTTTCCACCACAACCCGAAGATAAATTCGTCATTCATCAGCCACAACCACAACCTATTCAACATAATCCATTGGCGGCAGATCCAGTGATGATGGCACAAAATGTTGAACAAAGTCAACAACAGCATTTATCATCGGCTGCTGGAAATCAAAAAATTATAGATAATATAGCAAGAACACGGCAACGTATCCTAGAGAAACGAAAACACAGAGTAGAACCACAACATTTGGGACAATTGGGGATAGTCCAAGGAACGCCATCTTTAGGTGAATCACTAGGTGAATCACTTGGCCTTGTCGATACTTAAAAACTTTCCGGAAAAAATCGATACTTTTTTCGAAAAAGTTTCCACTTTGAGGAAAAAAAACTTTCCGGAAAGAAACTTTCCCGGCAAATAGTCCATTCCATACTTACTTTTCTGAAAGTAAATAGGAATGTTTTTATAAATTGGGACAGCACTGAAAATTTCCGTAAAGAAAAAAATAAATTGAAAAGTGGAAAGTTTTGGAACAGAAAAGCATGGACGAAACGGGAAATTTTCTTTCAGGAAAGGAAATTTTCGTAAAGAACTTTCCTCAAAAAGTATAGACACGGCCTGATTGAGTACCAATAAATTAATGGGCAAATTTAAATTTTAAAGAGACTGGAATGAATGCACCAGCCAATGTAAATCAAGAAATTGTTCATCATCAAAATCCATTGGAAATTCAAAATCCACAACCACAAAACAACGCAAATGCATTGCATCATTATCTTCAAGAAATAGAAAAAAATTTACTGCATTCTCCTGCTGCAAAAGGCCAGGGATCATCATCTGCTTCGGCTGGAGTCCATCATTATCTTCAAGAAATAAAACAAAATTTGGGACTGCATTCTCCTCCTGGAATAGGCCAAGGATCATCATCTGCGTCAGCTGGGGTCCATGGTCATCATCAACAAATTCATGGCCAGCATCAAATGTTGCCACAATTTGTGACCGATCCAAATCCAAATCAACAAATGCAGGCAGAAGCTAGTTCAACACATCGATTTTCAAATGGTATGAAAAAATAAATAAATTGATATTTCTTTATTATCTAGGAAGTTTTACTTTTAATAATGAATTTTTTGCTATCCATACTTATTTTCAAGAAAGTCAGACTTTCATGAAAGAATTTTTTCACCAAAATATGTTAGACGCTGAAAGTTTTTTCATGAAAATCTTTGTATCACACTATTTTTTCATTTTCTATCACAATTAATCATTTGCCGCTACTGGGGTTCGAACCCACGACCTCCATAAAATTATGCATTTACCAAATGAACTGTAGATGGCATGCTATGAATGAATTAAAACTTCCCTCATATTAACTTTCATGAAAATTAGTATGGAACTATTTGTTCATGAAGTCTTTCATCAAAGAAAAAGTTAAAGTTTTTAAGTATGGACAAGGCCTGAGGGCATATGGAAAGAAAATCTATAATATAATGGATTCCATTAAATTTTTTAAAAATTTAGTTAAAAAATAATATAATTTGATTCGCAAAGAGTAAAGAATTAAATATAATTAAATGGAAATTATATATTAATATTTGAAATGTTCCATTTTTACTGAAATATAAGAAATGATTCATTTACGAAATAATTTCTATTCTATACGAATGAACGATTAAGAAAATTAAGAATATTTTATAATAGACTTTTAAGTTATTTTTTATTTACCTAAAATATATAAAATAAAAACTAATTTTATAAAAATAAATTTTAAGAAATGAATGCAGCGATTGGAGAAATTGAGCAAGAATTGCGTAAATTAATCGAGGAAGATCACAATTTGGAATTACAGTTTAAAACTATTAGCTACAATTTAGGACAACATGAACTCAATATAGTGAAGATGAGCAATGAAGAAGTGCAACAAATGGAAGCACACAAGATTAAATTGAACCAACGTAGAATGTCATTGAGCAATAAAATTGCGCAATTGTGAAGCCAAAAAGAACGCTTTCTGAAGCAACTTCACGAAAATATACCAAAATGAAGAAACACTAAAAATTGCAAAGAAAAATATTTTTCATTTCGAATCAAAATTATTCAATTTTGATATTTTGTGATTTTTAAATATTTCTTTCCTTTTTACTATCTTTTCTGAATTTCATGGACATTTTTTTATATTTTAGCGATAAATTTTTTTCTGGAAAAATATAATTATGCCATTTATAAAATTAAATGAAATTAATTTATTTTTAACATTGCACTTAAAATTAAATTGGATATTTTATTATCAAAATAGTCAAAACAAAACTCTTATTATTATTACACTGAAAAGCTATTTCATTTTACCGATTTAAATTTTCATTTAATTACGATATTTTTAATACCAATTGAAAGTTTTACCTATTTAATTTAATTCCCCATGAAATAAACAACAATCAATTAAATGTTGAAAAAATAATTCCATCCAAATTGATTTGGAAATGGATGATGATGGTTTAAAAAAGACTGCATCCAAAGTTAATCTGAGGAATTAGATTTTATCTTCATTGAGCTGACTGGCTGGAAAGCTTATTTGGCCGCTGCTGATCTTCGTTTTCCTTCCTTTTTCAACAACATCCCTTTTTGTAAATTCCCTTTTTGCCAGAGCTCTGCCAGCATTTTCCCATTTGTTCAAATCAATTTCATTTTTCATTCAACATGGAAAATTTTCTTATACATTCTACATTTTGATGGGTCTTTGATCCATTCGATTGGTCTATTATTCGCAAATCCTATGGTTCATTATTCACTTATTAGGGCAAATGGCTAATAACCAATTATTGTTGCTCCATCTCCATCCGATTTCTACCAAATTCCAACTTTCCGAACACTTTGAATTTGGGATTCGATAACCATTTTTATTAACTTTACATTTCGATTTCTGTTTAACCCTTTCTGATTCCATTCCTATCGAATTGTTATGAAAGAAAATGTGAAATATTTTTAAAAATCTTAAAAAATTCGTCCAAATTTAATACTCAGAATTCTGCAAAGAATTGTCCGAATTTTTAAAATTAAAATTAATCCTTATAGTTAAATACAATCCTCAATTTTTTATTAGATTTCTTTCCATTTGACCCAAATCTTCCTAGAAAATGAATATAAAAAGCATTTAAATCAGGGCTGGGGCCGGAATTCCGAATTCCGATTCCGAATGCCGGAATTCCGGCTTTTTTGAGTTCCGGCCCCAGCCCTGATTTAAATGAACCTATTTTAAAATAATATTATCATTTTTAATATTGACATATTCAGATTCAAAATATTCAATCCAAAAATAACAAATTTTATTGAAATGGCAATCATTGGTCAGATGTTTGCCACCACGTTCGCCATTTTCATTTTTGCATCCGTGTTCGTGATTCCAGTCCCTGTGGCCAGCATTCGATCGCCATTTCGTGGTATGTCTGAATACCCACTCATTCACTAAAAAATAGTCAAATTTTCGATAGCCTTAAAAATAGACAAATAGTCGATGGCCTTAAAGTTTAAATGATTAATGCTCTGGGCAATGCCTAGAAGGGTTTGACAACATAAAGATGGGAATTGGATGAATATTGAGAGGGGAATGGGGAACATTTTAGAAGAAATTGATAGGATTTTATCATGGTAGAAATGAATTAAATAAAATTAAAATAGTGTGAATAACACAAAAAATAAATAATTAAAATTGACAAAGACAGCCCAATAAAATTATTTTATTTTTTCCACATAACAATTATATTTTTTAAATATTTCACAGGCATTAAATGCTATCAACAAGAACCCGGCTGGCGTTTTTGGGATTGGGGCGAATGCATGGATCCGACTAACATTTGTGCTCGTGTCAAAAATTGTAACCACCAAGAATCGCTGAAGATTGGGATTGGTAGAGCCAATAGGAAATTTGGAATAGGCGATGGTTGGTTTTTTTTTTATATGTTAAAAATGGGGAAAGAAAAAATTCCAAAAATATTTTTTATTTTAAAAATATTCTTGCGGATGATGATGTTTATTAAATAAATAATTTTGTCACTACTTAATTAACGGGGGAGGGTCCGAAAATTTATTATTTTTCCTCCCCAGTTATTAAAAAGTCTTTAACACAATAGAAGACCAACCTTAAATGCATTTTACCCTATTCTAACTTTTAAACCCTACCTATCCCAAACCTAACCCCGCCCTACTCCTAAAACCTATCCAGCCATACCCAAACCTAACCTAAAACTACCTTAAATAGGGTCTGTCTAAATACCTAATGAGGTTTAGGTTAGGGTAGGGTAGGATTTAGGGTAGGCCCAGGAGATTTAGGAGTTGGGTTTGGATTAGGTTTAGGGTGGGTTATATTAGGCTTCTAAGGTTTAGAATTTACTTTCATATTATTTTTCGGTCCTTAAGGTATCAAGGAAGGCAAAATAATTAATTTTCAGGTGTTCCCACCCCCACCCCCCGTTAAATTTTCCCCCCTCCCCCTCTTCACCGTTAACTTTTCCCCCACCCCCGTTAATTAAATAGTATCATAATTTTAATTAATTAAATTTGAATAAAAATGTGCTAATATTAAAGGTAAAGCACAAAAGTATTTAATTTAATTTTATTTTTTTGCAGAAGCCCGTGGATGTGCCCGACATGATTTTTGTGATAGTGAAGAATTTGCTGGATGTGATTGCAAAATTTGCTATTCGGACAATTGCAATTCGGCATTGGGCCAGCAGAAAATGATAATCGGTTGAGGAATGATGATGCTTGTATTGGCCATGGCCATTCCAATTTGTGGCATTCTTGGCCATTTATTTGTGCCTCAAAATTTGCTGATGATGATTGGTGGAATTTGAGAGAAAGACGGAGAATGGCACAAATGCCAGGAAATGATGGAGAAAATCTAAAAATCCCTTTCCAAGTTCCAACCGATTTTTTAAATATTTTTAATTTTAATTAATTCTATCTTAATTTTGGAAATAACAATAAATTATTCGAAAATGAAATTAAAATTATAAAACTTTTCTTGATTGGATTATTTTAAGCAATGCAATTTAAAAGTTCCAAGAAAAATCAATTGAAAAGCGTTGAAAAAATAAAACTCCTCCACTATCAATTTGGTCATCGCCAATCTCTTCGATATTCCTGGATCAATTACAAACCGATTTTGGAAATAGGTGAATTGAAAAGAGGCAAATTTGGCCAATTCCGCCATCTCAATGAATTTGAATTGATTTTATTCTTCTCATTCACAGCTAACACCCTTCCCTTGTATCTTTTTAATGAATGCAAGCCTGTTTCAGCGAAAAAGTTCAGCAGTTTAATTTTATCCAATTAAGTTTTTAGTTATTTATTTACAAACATAACCAAAAAATAATGATAATTTCGGACTGACATATTTGAAAACATACCATGTTCAAAACATTAGTTTAAAAACCTTGTTTAATTGAAAAGTTTTAAACAATTTTTTTGGTGAAATTGAGCATGCTATATTGATTTAAAAAATTTTTTGAATGAGAGATTAAGTTAAGTTGAATCTTGAATGATGATTGATGAGTGTGAAGAGATCCGGATGCAAATATACACAACACAAAAATAGTTCTATCCAACCCCCAATCCCCATCCGTATTATTACTGCTGCAGCTGCTGGCCATTGGCCAATCGATTTTTTTTATCATGACCCATCATCCCCTTTTCCCCAATTTCATCATCATCATATATTTCCATTTGCCATTTCACATCCCCATTCCACAAATTGTTTTTTCCTTGCTATTGCCATTCACATTCTCCATTTCTTAACAATTTTATTTATCGGCCAATAAATAAAAATAAACCAACAATAATAAAGGCATGGGCACCGATTTACAACACAACCAAAAAATTTAAATATTTACGCATATTTTATTCGGTTGGGGTCATTTCGGTCTCGCCACTTCGGTCTCATCAGCGATTTTGATGAGCTGTAGCTCATCACCAATTTAAATGATCTAAAGTGCATTTAATAGCGCTAGGTATTGGCTATCTACTGGTATATTGAACATCCAAAAATGCAAAGTTTTGGTCATGTTGTGGCCAAAAATGTTGAAAAATCGCTTTTATTTTTGTATTTATGGCCACCTCTTGGCCGAAACATTACAATTTTGGATGTTTAATATACCAATAGATAGCCAATACTTAGGGCTATTAAATTCACTTTAGATCAATTAAATTGGTTAATTGGCTGATGAGCTATGATTCGTCAAAATCGCTGAGACCGAAGTGGCCGGGACCGAAATGTCCCCTTCCGTATTTTATTAGTTGTTTTAATTTTAGAAAAGGCTAAACATTTGAATATTCTCAACAATTATTTTGTCAATTTCAATGGAAAATAAGCAAAAGCCAGCAGAAAGTAAAGGGTCGTCGATTTGCAGTGATTTGGAACAAATGAATTTGGCCGATTTTGGACTGGGCGAAGTTGAGGCCAAGCAAAATGATGGAACAGCTGGGGAAATGGAAAAGATGAAGGTTAATATTTTAAAAAATAATTTTAAAATAAATTTAATTTTCAGGCTGAATTGGCAAAACTAATGAAGAAGGAAATGGAGATCATGAAATTGGCCAGCAAATCGGATTCAAATGAGATTTCCAACAAATTAGAAGACAAAATTGATCATTTGAAGAAATATGTAAATTTTTATTAATTTTTACTGAAAATTTACTTAAAATGCTAGTCTTGATGAAGCTTTTAGTTTAATTCGAATTGAAATTCAAAATTAAATAATGATTTTTAATCATCTCGAAAAATTTAAAATTTTAATTAAATCTTAATTATTACAAAAATTTTGATTTAAAAAATTATTTTTCAATGTCAGCTGAATGATCAATTTCAAAAATTGGCCCAAGAGAATCAGAAGCAGCAAGGGAAAAAAGAAGACAAATCGCTCGAAGGAAAATTGGCAAAATCGGATCAGGCAATGGGAAAATTGAAGAAAGAAATTGACCGCAAGAATGAAAAATTGGCAGAGAAGGATAAGGAAATTTTTGCATTGGAAGTGGAAATTGTTGGGCTTAAAAGGGAAATTGGCCAAAATGATCAAAAGATGGAGAAGAAGGCTGAGGAAATTTGTGCACTGAAAGAAGAAATTGGCCAAAAGGACCAAAAATTGGCTGATCAGGAAGCAAAAATCCACGGAATGGAAAATGAAATTGCCGAATTGAACCAAAAGAAGGCAGTTGATCAACAATCACCTATTGGGAAGGCGAAGATTGATGCAGTCAAAACATGGGCAGAGGTTAATCAATATAAAATTTTAAATCAAAATTTTTATTAGTTTTTCTTATAGTACAAAATTGACAATAAAATGTAATGAAACAAAAATTTACAAAAAGAAAAGCCAAAGCCATTCTCTATTAGAAGCTTTTGTCCATTTATCTAGAATTGTGCAAAATAATTTTCAAAAATTAGTAATTTTAAAATTTCATTTTATTTATTTTTTGAATCTTTATCCATATAAAATATTTATAAATTGCATTGTTCCATACAAATTTTTTATCAAAAAATTTTATAACCAAATTTAAACTTTTCATTTAAGCTTCCACCTCCACCCGTCAGACCAACAAAAGCACCAAATTCTGCTGAGGATGCCAACAAAACTGAATTGAAGAAGGCATATCCAAAGTAAGTTTTTGGAAGAAAAATAAAATTTTTAAATATTATTTTTTCAGTGTGTTTGGATATTGTGCCAGTTGTGAGCAAGGATTTTTGTGAGTTAAAATTAAAATTACCAAATTTTAAATGCCACATGCGAGAATTTAATTTTTTACAAATTTATTATTATTTATTGAAAAAGATAAAATATTGATGGATATTAGCAATTAGAATAAAAAAATATTATGGAAAATCAAAAACAAATTACATATAAAATATATAAAATTTTTAATTTAACACTTTAAATTCTGATTTGTATTTAAAAAAATACTATTTATCCACAGGCAAACTGATTGGGCCCGTCAAGTTGGTGATCTTCAATATCATGTTGGTTGCTTCAAATGCGAGCGTGCTTCTTGCCGTCATCAATCGATCGATTTCGATGAATTTTTCCTGCTGGTTGGTCAGCGTAGAAATCATGCACTTGGCAGGATGGTTCCCCGAATTCTTTGCAAAAAGCACTGCAGTTCTTTTGTTTTATCAACAAAAGTGCCAATTACTGATGGTGATAAAATTATTTTTTATTCAAATTATTAGTTTTTTAATTTTTAGCTCGCCAAATTCGTATTGGTAAATACTATGCTAAATGAAGAGAAGAATGCTATATGGATATGGATGAAGATTGAAGGGCAAATTATATTTGTTTGGTGCCCAAATTTAAAATATACATGGAACATTTTCACTTTTACACTTTGATTGAATTATCAATACATATTTGCTATAAATTCTTCAAATATTTTGATCTTTCTTTCTGGACAAAGATTTACCTTTTTTTTTAAATATATTTAATTTTAATTAATCCATTTTCATTTTGGATAATTTAACGGTACTTGTATACTTTGTATCCGCCAGAACCCTTAAAAAATTTCGAAATTTTTTTCTACAAAATTATATACCAATCGACTCGTCTTGGCGAGCTGGTTATGAAAATGTTATTAGTTTCGCATAAAACCCAGAAATAAAAAAGTTATGACCTCAAAGAAATCGAAAAAGGTGCTTGGTCCCCCCTATGGGTCTGAGCTCGAAAAATTTTTTAACATTTTTTCGGTCGAATTATATCTCTGTCGACGCGTCTCGATGAGAGAAGCTCGAATCTGCCATCGATTTCGCATATAACATAAAAATAAAAAAGTTACGGCCATTTTAGTTTCGCTGGATGTGTTGGAACTGCGCAGACTTGCGCGACTGTAACTTTTTTATTTTTGTGTTTTATGCGAAACCGATAAGAGATTCGCATTCTGCTAGTCGAGACGCGTCGAATGAGCTATAAATTGACTAAAAAAATTTTCAAAAAATTTTTCGAGTTCAGACCCATAGGGGGGACCAAGTACTTTTTCAATTTTCATGAGTTCATAATTTTGCCAAATGTGCTGATGTTCAAAATTTTAACATTTTCATAACCAGCTCGCCAAGACGAATCGATTGGTATATAATTTTGTAGAGAAAAAATTTCGAAATTTTTTAAGGGTTCTGGCGGATACAAAGTATACAAGTACCAATTTAACTACCTAATTTAATTTTTCGAACCGGCCTGATCCAACAATTTAAACAATGCAATGCAATTCGATCAAAAAATGTACAAAAAAATTCAAAGGCATTAATAAATTAAATACCCAATTAAAGAAAAGTTGAAAATAAATTTCAGCTCTTTTCTTTCAAAGTTAATTTGGTCGCTAGCCAATTTTTTCCATCCAGGAAAACATATTGAAATTAGGCAAAATAAGCTGATTGGCCAATATTCAGTGAAGAAAAAATTGATTTTAAATTAATTTTAACAGCTAGCCTTCTTTCCTTTTTCTTTTTATGAGTGGAAACTGCAAACGAGTTTTGCTGAAAAAAAGGCCGGTTTAAGACATTTTATCCAAACCGATTTTGGCCTATTTACAAGGATTAAACCAAAAACAAATGATGTTTTCGGATTTAGCATGTTTTAGCCCTCATAAAACCATTTAAAACACTAGTTTTTAAATTATAAATTAGTAAAAACATTGTTTATTGAAATATTTTACGACGTTTTTAATTGAAATTCGGAAATATGATGCTTTTTATGTTAATTAAAAGATTTAAAAATGTTTTGAATGAGAGATGAATGATGATTGTGCTGAGGCAGTTGCAGATGAACACAAAAATAGCCTATTCATCCCCATCCGTCATATTGCTGCTGACCATTGACTAATCGATTTTTTATCACGAACTCAATCCCCAAGCCCCAACTCAATTTCATCATTTTCATATTTCCATTCTCATTCCTAGTATTTTTTTCCCATTCTACCACTGCCATTCACATTCTCCATTTTTTAAAGTATTTATCGGCCATTAAAAAATAAACCATTAAAGGCATCGATTAGCAACACAACCAAAAACATATTATTGAAGCATTTTTAATTTTAGAAAAAGCTAAACATTTGATTATTCTCAACAATCAAGAATAATTATTTTGTCAATTTCAATGGAAAATAAGCAAAAGCCAGCAGAAAGTGAAAGGTCGTCGATTTGCAGTGATTTGGAACAAATGAATTTGGCCGATTTTGCATTGGACGAATTTGAGGCCAAATCGAATG
Source organism: Pratylenchus scribneri (assembly GCA_030063045.1). Taxonomy (NCBI): domain Eukaryota; kingdom Metazoa; phylum Nematoda; class Chromadorea; order Rhabditida; family Pratylenchidae; genus Pratylenchus; species Pratylenchus scribneri. The sequence goes on from JAQSEB010000124.1 coordinate 473,700, forward strand.
ATGGAAACGTTGGTGAAATTGAAAAGATTAAGGTGGGTATTTTGAAAAAAGGTTGGCCGACACTTGCGGACCAAACGGTCTGGCGCCGAGGGTGGTAAAGCTATTGACGAATTGTTTATGGCATATTATAAGGCATAAAATTAACTACAAATTGGCATCAATATAATTGGCCAATGTTGAATATTCAACGAGTTATGGCCAAAAAAATATCCAAAAACACAATTTTAATTAAACCAACGGTTTTTTGCCCATAACTCGGTGAATACTCAATATTGGTCAATGCTTTTGATGTCATTTTGTAGCTAATTTTATGCCTTATAATATGCCATAAACAATTCCCTTTACCACCAGCGGCTTCAAACCGTTTCGTCCGCAAGTGTCGGATCCGTAAGTGTCCTAATACGTTTTGAAAAATAGTTTAACTAAATTTAATTTTCAGGCTGAATTGGCGGAATTGAAGAAGGAAATGGAGGCCATGAAATTGGCAAGCAAATCGGATTCTAATGAGAATCAGTTGGAGAAATATGTAAATTTTTTCATTCTAATTTTCGAATCTCTATTTTAAGTTGGACGAACAATTGATTGACAAATTGCGAAAGACTTTGGCAAATGTTGAAAAATTGGTGGAGAATGAGACGAAAATTGGCAATATGGAGATGGAAATTAATGGACTCAAAATGGGAATGGAAAATATGAAGAAAATGATGGAGGAAAAGTCAAATGAATCAATGAAGGAAAAGTTGGCAAAAATGGAGGAAGCAATGGCCAAATTGAAAGAAGAAATTGACCGGAAGAATGAACAGTTAGCAGAGAAGGATGCGGAAATTTGTGCTCTGAAGAAAGAAATTGGCCAAAAAGACCAGAAATTGGCAGAGAATGACGTGGAAATTTACCGAATTATGGGGGAGACGGACGAGGAAATTTATGCAGTGCACAACGAAATTTCTGCTTTGAAAGAAGAAATTGACCAAAAAGATCAGAAATTGGCTGATCAGGAAGCAAAAATCGTCGCATTGGAAAATCAAATTGCCAAGCAAAAGAAGGCAGTTGATCAACAATCAACTATTGGGAATGCCAAAATTGAACGATTGGTTGGTTAATTTTTTACATTAAATTGTTTTAAATTTGCAAAAGCATTAATCCAGATAAAAGCTTAATGGCAATAAAATGGAATAAACAAAAAAATTCACAAAACGGAAGCCATTTTATATCAAAGATAAAGCTATTGTCCATCATTTTCCAAAAATATTGTAATTTGAAAAATAAATTTCATTTTGCTTATTTTTTGAATCTTTATCCATATAAAATATTTATAATTGTTTTGGCCCATATAAATAACTCAAATTTAATCTTTTCATTTAAGCTTCCACCTCCACCCGTCAGACCAACAAAAGCACCAAATTCTGCAGAGGATGCCAACAAAACGGAATTGAAGAAGGCATATCCAAAGTAAGTTTTTGGAAGAAAAATAAAATTTTTAAATATTATTTTTTCAGTGTGTTTGGATATTGTGCCAGTTGTGAGCAAGGATTTTTGTGAGTTAAAATTTTCCAATTTAATATGCCATTATTTTTTAATGGTTAAATTTCAACTTATTATTTCCACTAATTGATTCTTCTCAATTATTTTATAAATTTTTATTTATTGAAAATAATTCATGGTAAAAGATAAAATCTTGTTGCTTGATGGATATGGATATCAGATATCAGCAATTAAAATTAAAAAATATGATGAAAGGTCGAAAAATAAATTAAATATAATATTTTAATTAAATCTCTTCCATAGGCAAACTGATTGGGCCCGTCAAATTGGCGATCTTCAATATCATGTTGATTGCTTCAAATGCGATCATTGCCGTCGTCAATTGCTCACTGGTGAAGAATTTAGCCAGGATTCAAAAGTTCAGCGTAAAATTCGCCCACTTGGCAAGATGATTCCTCGAATTCTTTGCAAAAAAGACTACATGGAATTGGTCATCCAAAAGAAGGTAATAAAATGTACTATGAATTATAACCAAATTTAATATAATAAAACTAAAAAAAATTATAAACCTTTATAAGAATCGGATTTTGGTACTTGTGGAGTTTATCCCCTTTTTTGTAAAGTGCTTGGTCCCCCCTATGGTTTGTAATATTTCGGGTTAGGGTTAGTCAGGGTTAGGATGGGATGAGAATCATCTTACGTGTATCCTAAACCCTAACCCAACCCTAACACCCAAAGGGGGGACCAAGCACTTTACAAAAAAGGGGATACAAACTCCACAAGTACCCGGATTTTAATTAAGACTATATTTTCCACACAATGACCCCAGCCAAAAAAAATATTGGCTCAAATTTTCATTATATTTCAGCTTCCACCGGTTAATGTCATCAATTCTTCCAATGCCAAACCCACAAAAACACCAACTGCTACTGAGGATGTCAACAAAACGAAACCGAAGAAGACTTATTCAAAGTGAGGGTGGAAAAAATTAAAAATTTTGATAAATTATTATTTTTTCAGCTTTTCATATTGGGCGGATGCGGATTTATGATGATGCTGATTATTACTAAATGAAGAGAAGAATGAATGATATATGAAAGAAGATTGAAGGGCAAATTATATTTGTTTGGTGCCCTAATTTAAAATATACATGGAACATTTTCACTTTTACACTTTGACTGAATTATCAATACATTTTTGCTATAAATTCTTCAGAATATTTTGATTTTTCTTTCTGCTGGATAAATGATAAAAGATTTACCTTCATTCAAATATATTTAATTTTAAGTAATCCATTTTCATTTTGGATAATTAACTAATTAAATTTTTCGAACTGTCATGATTTAAATTTAAACAATGCAATTCAATCAAAAAATATAAAAAAAAAAATTCTATTGAATAATCAAAATCAAAAAGCATTAATAAATTAAATACCAACTAAAGATGGTCGCTGGCTAATTTTTTCCAATAATTCTGGAAGACATATTTAGGTAAATGAGCTTATTGGCCAATATTCAGTGAAGAAAAAATTTTAAATTGATTTTAAATTAATTATGTTCACAACTAGCCTTTTTTCCGTTATATTTTTATGAGTGCAAACTGCAAATGGTTTTGCTGAAAAAAGCCGTTTAAGAAATTTTATCCAAACCGGGTTTGGGCTATTTACAAGGATTAAACATTAAACTAAAAACAAATGATGTTTCAGATTTAGCTTTTAGCATGTTGGATAACCTTTAAAATCATTCAACGCTAGTTTTTAAATGATAAAACTCGTAAAAACATGGTTTGATTGAAATGTTTTAATTGATGTTTTTGATGAAATTCGGAAATATGCTGCTTTTTATGTTAATTAAAAGATTTAAAAATGTTTTGAATGAGAGATGAATGATGATGATGATGATGATGATTGTGCAGATGAACACAAAAATAGCCTATTCATCCTCATCCGCCATACTGCTGCTGGCCATTGACCAATCGATTTTTTTTTATCACGAACTCAATCCCCAACTCCCAACTCAATTTCATCATTTTCATATTTCCATTCCCATTCCTAGTATTTTTTTCCTATTCTGCCACTGCCATTCACTCCATTTTTAAAGTATTTATCGGCCATTAAAAAATAAACCATTATTAAAGGCATCGATTAGCAACACAACCAAAAACGTATATTATTGAAGCATTTTTAATTTTAGAAAAAGCTAAACATTTTATTATTCTCAACAATCAAGAATAATTATTTTGTCAATTACAATGGAAAATAAGCAGTCAGGAAAAAGTGAAGGATCGTCGATTTGCAGTGATTTGGAACAAATGAACATGGCCGATTTTGCATTGGACGAATTTGAGGCCAAGTCGAATAATGGAGCTGGAGAAATTGAAAAGATTAAGGTTATAATATTTTAAGAAAATATAAGAAATTTAATTTGCAGGCCGAATTGGTAGAAATGAAGAAGGAAATGGAAACCATGAAATTGTCAAGCAAAGCGGATTCTAATGAGATTGGCAGCAAATTGGATGGGAAAATTGATCGTTTGGAGAAATATGTAAATTTTATTGATTAATTATTTTACTAAAGCCAAAAATATAATCATTGGTGATTTTTATTCTTACTCTAAAAATTGGAGAAATTCATCCCAATTTTTTGCGAATTTCATTTTTTTTCAGTTGGATGAAAAAATGATGGCGAATGAGACGAAAATTGGCAATTTGGACATGGAAATTGGCCGACTCATAAATGGAATGGAAAATGTGAAGAAGATGATGGAAGAGAAGCCAAATGAATCAATGAAGGAAAAGTTGGCAATAACGGAGGAGGCATTGGCCAAATTGAAGGAAGAAATTGACCAAAAAGACCACAAATTGGCCGAACATGAAGCAAAAATTGAATCTTTGGAAGAGCAGATTTCTTCGCAGGATAAAATTTTGGAAAAGAGAGGAGCAAAAATTTGCACATTGATTGAGGAAATTGGCCAAAAGGATGAAAAATTAGCAGAGAAGGATGAGGAAATTTGTGCAATGAAAGAGGAAATTGATGGGCTCAAAAAGGAAAATAAGCAACAGTTGGATGAGAAGGAATTAAAAATTTACAAATTGGAATATGAAATTGAACAACAGGATGAAAAATTAACAAGCAAAATTTGTGAATTGCAAAGGGAAATTGACCAAATTTGGGACGAAAAAAGCGAAGAAATTGGCCAAAAAGACCAGAAATTGGAAGAGAAGGACGAGGACATTTATTCATTGGAAGAGAAAAATGCAAATTTGAAGGAAAAAATGGAGGAGAAAGAAGCAAAAATCGTCACGTTGGAAAATGAAATTGCCAAGCTGAAGAAGGTGATGGTGGATCTGCAATCAATTATTGCGAAGTCGAAGATTGATGAGGTCGAATTGATTAGTTAATTTTAATTTTTATATCAAAATTTTTGTAAGTTTTGCTTTTTGTAATAGTATATTTGGATAGAGGCTTCAAAAAAGTATAAAATTGACAAAACGAAAACAATTTTATTGGGTCCATACAAATCTTTAAATAACCAGAAGCCAGAAAAAATTTTCATTTAAGCTTTCGCCCATCGATGCCACTAATTCTTCCAATGCCAAATCAACAAAAGCACCAACTACTACGACTTCTTCAAAGTGAGTGGAATAAAAATTAAAATTTTTTAAATTATTATTTTCTTTTCAGTTTGTATGGATATTGTGCCAGTTGTGAGCAAGCATTTTTGTGAGTTAAAAATTTTTATGGTCAATTATTAATTATCTTTCATAATTGAATCTGCTTCTTACATACCTTATATGAGAAAAACAATGATTATGATTTTAAAATTTAAATTATTATTAATTGAAAATAATTTATTGGTAAAATTCTGGAATAAAATGTAAAATTTTACGATTAAAATTAATAAAATACCAAGGAAAATCAAAATTAAATTAGATATATATTTATAAAATTTTTAAATAAAATTTACTTTAAATTCGAATTGGCCTTTATCTTATTATCCATATCATAGGCAAACTGATTGGGCCCGCCAAGTCGGTGATCTTCAATATCATCCTGGCTGCTTCAAATGCGATCATTGCCGTCGTCAATTCCTCGCTGGTGAAGAATTTGGCCAGGATTTCAAAGTTCAGCACAAAAATCGCGATGGCAAGATGGTTCCTCGAATTCTTTGCAAAAAGGACTACATGGAATTGGTTCGGAAGAAGGTAAAACTCGCCCTCTCCCTTGCAAAATATAAAAGCAAAATATTCCAATTTTTGCTAAAAATAATTTTAAAAAAGCATAAAAATTTTCAAAATTCCATAGGAATTAAAATACAGCCTAAAGTCTATAATTTATTACCTCAAAATCAAAATTATTAAACAAATTAATTTTGAATGTTAATGTTAAACATGAATATTTTGCACAAATGGTACAAAATAGATGACAAATTTATGCTTATTTAATATTCCAAATTAATATTTTATATTATTAAATACTTTATTTTAGTCAACTCAAGTGGTCAATGCTGTTAAAGTGAGCGATCCTGGAAAGAAATATCCTTATGTTGGTTCCGCATGGCAAATTTATGATTGAGAATGAGGATTAAATGAGAAGAATGTGTTCGGATTACGGAATTAAATATGGAAAATTTTCACTTTTACATTTAATTTATTGAATCATCAATTTAATTTGTTTTCTTCTAAAATCATCATTACATATTTTTGCATTTTCTTTGGATGATAAACGATTTATTTTCATTTTATACAAATGCCAGATGGAAAAAAGGGTAGCAACTTAAATTAGTAAATTGAATTTGAAACCCTTTGATTTTTCCTTTCTTATAATAATTTTTTCAAAGATTAAATTATTGGTTTATTAATTATTACTATTTTCAGAAATTTTATCACTAGGTAATTTTTTCTCGATTAGAGGCCTATTGAATTATAATTTCGAAAAATTGGAAATCTTGTCTATTGACATTTTTAAACAAAATGTAATAGAGCCTCATAGCACTAAAGAAATGCAATACATTTTTTTAAGAAGTAAATCTAGCCAAGAAACACAGTGCCGTGGTGTAGAAGAAAGTGGGATCTAGTAGAGGGAATTCGGTATTTGAAAATGGCACAATTTAATTTAATATTTTAAAAAATGATAATGATAATTGATGTCAATTCCACAATTCATTCTTTTATTTTAAATTTAAAATTAATAGTCCTTTTTTCGATAATAATCAACCTTCTTAATGCCATTTTGTCGACAAATAACATAATTTTTTATTCTATTTAAAAATTGAAATAGTCCGTAATCTGCAATAAAATTTGAATTTTTGAATGATTTTTTGTTATTGAGGATAAAGGAGGTAGAAGTAGAAGGGATGAATGAGTCCACTTCTCCACAGTACATTAAAGAGAATAGCAAAATTCCCCGGGCAATCAAGCAAAATAAAAAAAAGGAATGGGAAATTGCCTCAGGGAAAAGGGGCAAAAATGCTGCTTAAAAGGGAGGAAAGGTCAGTAATTTTGGATTGTATTGGATGATGAATGGATGGGAAAACTAAAACTTGGCTTGGGTTTTAGTTTTGGGTACTTGGGGCAATTTATAGAATAGAGGTATAAATGGATGAAGGTGAGTTGCATTTAAAATTATGAGGGAGGAAAATATATTCATAATTCCCATCTTTGACCAACATTGACCCTTAATTTAGTTCATTATTTCGTTTATTTCCCCCAAATTGCCCATATTTTTCTATTCATTCGCCATCCACATTTTGCCATTCACTTTCATTTCCTTATCTTCCTTAAAGTTAAACGCTTCATTATTAAACAATAATCAAAAAGTTAAAGTACGGCAATTGATGGATTAACTAAATTATGAAAATATTTATTGAATCAAAATTTTGTAGAAAATTAAATTTTAGAAAAAAAGTTTACTTATTAGAAATTTTGATTTCTTCAACAAATCTGCAAATTATCCAACAAAATAATTTTGCCAATTTAAATGGAAAATCAGCAGTCAACAGAAAGTGAAGGGTCATTTTGTAGCGATTTGGAACCCATGAATTTGGCCGATTTTGCATTAGACGAATTTGAAGCCAAGTCGAATGATGGAAACGCCGGGAAAATTGAAAAGATTAAGGTGAATATTTCTAAAATAATTTCAAAATAAATAAATTTAATTTTCAGTATGAATTAGCGGAATTGAAGAATGAAATGAAGGCAATGAAATTGACAAGCAAGTCGGATTCAGATGAAATTTCCGACAATGATATTTTGTTATTGGAGGAAAATGTGGCAAAAATGATTATGGATAACATAAAAATGGAAAGAGAAATTACTGTTTTTGAAGAGATAAATGAAAATGACGAACGAAAATTGGGCGAGTTAAAGTTTCAAATTGGTGATTATGGAATACGATCTGTGATGGCCGAATTAAGGCAAATGGGAGGAGAGAATGATGGAAATGGAAAGGTAATTTAACTCGAAATCTAGCAGCAGGGATATTCGAAATATTCATTAATCTTTGCATGTCCACAGTTGTCAGTCCCACTAAAATTCAAATTCAAAATCACCAATTTAATAATTATAATTAAAAATTTATTTCTGGATAATTTTTGAGAGCATAATGTAGCGTTTACATTTCGTTTAGCGCCATTAGTTCCTCCTTTATATTATATCTTAGAATAATTATTTAAGGGTTTTCGATGGTGATTGGTTTTTCCATTTTTTAACAAAAATCAAATAAATTTCTTTTTAACATTCTGTAATTCATAATCAGCGACCATGGAACCCTCTAGTACAAAAATTCAACTCAATCCATCCTCAAAACATAAAGAAAAGATAAAACCATATGAGCCACAGAGCACAGACAGACAAACTCTTCTAAAATTTTATATAAAATAGAAGAGAATTCATTGCGATTTTTTAAAAAAAAATTGACAATTGATTTTTATGATAATATTAAATTGCTAAAATTTAATTCCATCATTTACAGAATGTTGATCAAATTATTGAGTCAATGGCTGATGAATATGAGAAGAAGATGATTGATGAGGTTAAAAAGCAAATTGATGAAATTGAGAAGAAACTCAGTGAAAACCGAAATAAAATCACAGAAAATTGTGCGAAGATTAATGAAAATAAGAAGAAAATTGATCAGCAAAATGAGCAAATCCTCAATTTTAAATTGGAGAAGAATAAAGAATGGGAGAATGCACTAATGGAGATGGAAGACTATTCGCTTTATCCGTCATATTCGATGAGAAAAGAGCTAAAAGAGAAGACAGGAAATGAATTGAGCGAAGAACAAATCATAATTTGGCTGAAAAATTCAGAGGTAAATAGTAGAGAGCGGATCCGTCCCATGCACGGACTGTTTTTCTATGAAGTTTCCAAAAAGGCACTATTAAATTCCGTTTAATCCGTTTTTAGTACGAGGGTCCGTGCACGGTGCCCGCAAATCAGAGACCCGTTTTTCGACAATTTTTGCCTTTTTTTAAAATTAATTTATGGATATTTTTATTCAAAGTTCGAATCCAACCAAGGGCATATAAATTTTTACTTTGATATAAATCGGGGAAAGGTTTTCTGAGCAAAATTAATTATTCAATATGACTTTTTTTAATGAAATAAATGAATAATATTAATTTTCATTTTTTTACATGAAGAAAAAAAAACGGGTACATGCAGTGTTTTAGCCGTTTTTTTTGGAAAATTGGCACGGCAAAATGATACAGAATAATTTAAAAACCGGTTTCCGTGCACTGAAATTATGAAAAACCGCTCTCTAATATATTTAACCTAAAATGGAAAAATGATGATGAAATTAATAATTTTAGAAGAAGTATCGGGATTATCAACGAAAAAAAGATGCCATCGCTGTGCTAACATCCACTTTTGAACAAAACAAATTGTTGGAGGAAAAGTTGGAAGAAAAGGAGAAGGAAAATGGCAAATTGAAAGATGAAATCGCCGATATGGAGAAAAAGCATTCAATTTTTGAAAAGCAAATATTAATGCTGGAAACAATGGTTCAGAAAATGGAAGAAATTGGAATGGCCAAGATGGAAAAGGAAAATAGTGAGAATATGGAAAAAGTAATGGTGAAAAAATGCGAGGAACTGTTGAATGATGGAAATGGGAATCATAAAGGCATTGGATGCGAAACAATGGTTAAAAATATTTGTCAAGCAATTAATATGATAATATTAATAGAATATCAATAAAATAGGCTGAAAACAAAATTATTAAATTTATTTTTTAGCGAATTTTTTAAAAATAATTTTTAAAAATATAAAATGATACTAATGAAATTAATTATATATAATTTTATTCTAGGAAAAAACTCCACAAAAACGTGAGAACAAGGTGTGTAGCAATTGCAATGCGACAATCACAATCCTATGGCGACAAGATGTGAATGGCGGATTCCTTTGCAAGTTGGAATAATAATATTAAAAAAAATTTATATTTGTGCAACTTTAAATTTAATTAATTTTCCTTAAAATTTTTAATTTTTTAACATTATTTTTTTCAAAATGGTCTGCATTATATATTATTTTTATGGATTTTTTTTTACAATTTTTATTAAAATATTATCCAACAATTTTTCAAATAATACATATTTATAGCAATGACTAAAGAAAATCCGAGTTTATTTTTTTGAAAGTAAATTAATAGAAAAAATAAAATTTTTTTAAAAATAATTTTAGTCAACCTTCAACTTAAGATTTTTTATAATTCGCATGTTTTAAATTGACATAAAAATATTCTATATATATAATGATTTATTCTAATAAATCTTTTTAAATTTTATTTTATTTTTTTGGTCGGATTGATTTATGATTAATTGAAATATTTGGGAAAAAATAATAATATTTTTTTCCATTTATTAATTGAAAAAAAATTTTATGTGTTGCAAATTTTTAATTTTGTTTTTATAGTGCCTGTGGACTCTATTATCGAATGCATGGAATTTCTCGGCCATTAACAAAGAACAAAGAAGACCATTCAGGCAATGAGAATTTTTATAATCAGGAAAAGTTGCGAAAATTGCAAGAAATGGAAAAAATTATACTCGCAGTGAACAACAATAATTCCAATTCCAACTCACAGGTAAATTTACATATCCAGAATGGAAATATGGAATGACGCTAAATTGAGAAGGAAAGAAGCAAATATGAGGGACTAAAATTGAAGACAAATTGCTTGATGATTTTAATAGTTTTAATAGTATGGAAAATTTGCACTTGAATTGTTTACTCCATTAAAATTATCAATCAATATTCAACATTAAATTCGATTTGATTTAATTCAATTTACTTAATCAAATTTCTCCCATTTGTCAATCTTTTAAATATTATTTTACAATTGACTTTTTGTTCTAAAAATCATCATAATATACAATACTGGAAAATCTTCATCACTTTCTAAAATTCACTGAAATAATGAAAAATCTTCATCAACTCTCTTCAAAATTCATCGAAATATTTTTGGCTTTTATTAATTCACTCTTATTAAAATAATTTTCGGATAAATGATAAAAATAATTTCCTTCAAATATAATTTTAATAAATTAAAATTCTGCTGGATGGATGTGAGAGGTAAGCAAAAATTGTGGCATTGGGCCAAAAGAAAATGGCCAGTGGTTAAGAAATGTTTTTTTAATTATGCTGGTTGTAAAGGCCAGTAAAATATTCGGCATCCTTGGCCATTTGAAAAATGGTTGAATTTGATAGAAAATAGGGTAGCATAATTATCAGAAAAAATGTCGACAGTTTAATAATTTAAAATTCCATAATATTAAAATGATGATGAAAAATTCCTTTTTCAATTTATTCATTAATGTTCATTTTTGTAATAAAATGACAATGACAATTTCAATAATATTCTTATTATAAATGTTTAGTTGTTTTTTGCGGAAATAAATCATTTTGCATTTCGCGTTATCTTATCAAATACATTTTTTAATTTATATTTTTGAATGTTTTTTTGAAAATTTATTAATGATAGTAAGTTGCTGTGAGTTCATACTCCATACAAAATGAATATGGTAATATTGCCCCAGCGCAATCATGTAAAAAGAAAATGGAATGGGAAATTGCCCCTAGCTAAATGGGCAAAATACTGTATTAAAAAGGAGGGGGGGGGGGCAACTTTTTGTAATTCTTCTTAATTTTTGATGGATGGATGGGAAAAAATGGCTACTTGGTTTGGGGACTTGAGGCAATTTATTGAATGAAGAATAAAATGAATGAGATGAGATGACCCATAATTGCATATTTGAATGGAATATTTGAGGAAAATATTTATATATTGCTCTTCTGTTCATTCACCGAATCCCCCAAAATAGAAAATTTCATCCTCCACATTACAATTCCACATTGCATTCTACCATTCATTTGCATTTTGCATTTCCCCTTTTTCCTAAAATTCTTCATTTTTTCCCTATCGTCCCATGCCATGAAAATAAAGTAGGACATTGAGGAGAAAAAAAAGGAAAAATATACCATCCTCAGCATTATTGAACCAAATTTTTTAGACAAGTTTATATAATAATTTTGATTTTCCTTTCAACAAATTTGTTAATCATCCAACAATAATTTTGCTGATTCAAATGGAAAATCAGCAGTCATCAGAAAGCGATGGATCGTTTTGTAGCGATTTGGAATTGGGACAATTGAATTTGGCCGATTTTGCATTGGACGAATTTGAAGCCAAGTCGAATGATGGAACCGTTGAAGAAATTGAAATGGTTAAGGAGAATATTTTTAAATAAATAATTTAAAATAAATTTAATTTTCAGGATAATCAGAAGGAAACCCAAATACCGCTGGAGGAGAAGGAGAAGCCTTTTTTGGAAAAGAATATGAATGAAGGAATTGGAGTTGAGAATATGGGAAAATTTGGGAAAAAGGAAGAAGCTGGACTGACCAATGAAATGGCCGAATTGAAAGGGCAAAATGAAGAAAATAACAATATTTTGTTATTGGAAGAAAATGTGGCAAAATTGGTCAAAGAAAATGAGAAAATGCAAAATGAAATTGAAGTTTTGGAAGGGAAAATTAGCTGCAAATATAAAACCTGTATATTCCGCAAGTTGAACTCATATGAAGTAAGAAACGAAATGACTGGAATGAAGCAAAAGAATGAATATTCAAAGGTTGGTTTTCCTCAAATTTTATGGAATAGATTATTATTTTGTTTAAAATAATCACAAAAGCAGTGAAAAAAAATCAAAAAATGAACGAATAAAATTAAAAATTTTCATATTTTAATTCATTTTTTCAAATATATTAAAGAAATAATTTCTAATTAACTTCCCCCATCGATACTTGGTGGTTTTTGCATCCGACATTTGCAAATTTAATCACCTACTGTATAATCTCTTTTAATTCCGCAATGGAAATTATTTTTCAACCCCTCAAAAATAGGGAAAATTAGGCGAAATATTTGAACAAATTAATAAGTCTATTCTGCCTGTAGCTATTGGTCAGAGGGTGGGAAATTAAAACAGGTTTTACGGTATATCTTCAACTAAAACTAGGGTACCGAACCGAAGAGATTTTTGCACCAAAATAGAAAATGAGTCTCAAAAGCCGCAAAAAACGAGAAATAAAACCCAAATGGTTTTTTTTTGATTTTGCCCTTTAACATTAATTATAAATTGGCATTTTGCTTTAAAAAAAATTATCTTAATTTAATCAATCTTAATTCACTTTCATTACAGCAAATTGATAGAATGTTTAAATTGGTGGATGATGAAAATCAGAAAATAATTGAAGAAAATCAGAAGATAGTTAATGAAGACCAGATGTTTCGGAAAATAATTGATGAAAATTTGGCCATGATTGCTGAAAATCAGAAAAAGATTGATCAACAAAATGAGCAAATTCTCAATTATAAATTGAAGAAAAATAAATCATTGGAGGAAATGTTGGAGCTGAAATTCAATCCATGTCAATATGTGGCAAAATCGACGGTAAAGGAGCTAAAAGAGAAGACAGGAAATGTGTTGAGCGAAGAACAAATTGAAATGTGGTTCCAAAATCGTCGATTGTTGCAGGCAAAACAGAATGTATTATTTTTGAAAATTTTTTAAAATTTTAATTTCCCTTTAACCCATTCATTTTTATAGTTTGGCCAACGACAAGAACAGCAGCAAATGTCCCAGATTGATACATTTCAGCCAAATTCAATTCAAAATTTGCCACAAATGCCAATGAATGGGCCCAATTTCTTGCCAAATCCAGGTAGAGGATATTCATTGCCAACACTGCCAGGTTCCGTCATTCCTCCTGCACCAATTCCTCCATATATGGTTGGCAATGTTCCAGCAAATAACATTCAAAAGGTACATAATTTCAATCGCTTTTATTTTACTCCAGTATGAGAATTTTTGAAGAATTATATGCTAATGATTACGCAATAAATAAAAATTAGAAATTAACAAAAGTTGATTTTTATATTTAAAATATAATCAAAATATAATTATCTAATAAAATGATTCATCTTTCAATCGCACATTTATTATGGAATATAATATGGATTCATAAAAACATTTCCAGGTAAATTTACCCAATCCAAATGGCATTTCAGTGGCCTTACCACATCCTCTCGTTGGACCGCCTCTTTCTTTCGGCCAACAGATGATGCCGATGCCGAATACAACTCAAATGGTTCGTCCAATATCCTCTCATCCCTCATATAACACATTCATTTATAATAACTAATTCAAAAAATTTTAGGTAAATGTTCCAGGCCCTAATGGCAACCCATTGGCCCATTCGCAACAACCGATACCACCTTATCCGGGAAGAATTGCACCGCCTCAATTAGCCAGCCAACAACAAATAATGCTGAATATAACGACATATTTACCGCATTCATTGCAGCCTTATCATGGAAGTGGGCCACCTCCTTCATTCGTCCCACAAATGCCGAATATGGTTCAAATGGTTAGTCAAATATCAATGATATTTATTTACAAATTATGAATTAAAAACATTACCCTTTCAGGAAAATCTGCTTGGTCCTAATTCGAATGGTTTCACAACAGTCCCATTAAGCCATTTGCAACAAACGATGACACCTCCTAATGGAATTTTGCCGCCTCCTTCCATCGGCCAACAAATAATGCCGAACGCAACTCAAATGGTTTGTCAGATATTCGAAATTTATTTTGAATTACTATTTCCAGGCAAATATGCCCAATCCAAATGGCATCCCATTCCCATTTGCTCAATTTCCACCCTCATCATTGCCATTGCAACCTCCTCCTGCTGGAATTGTGCCTGCTCTTTCTTTTGGTCAACAGCAGATGGCGCCGAACATGATGACCAATAACAATTCGAACAATGCCGAAAATGAGGGAAAATCGACAGAAAATTCGGTGCAAATAAAACCGAAAAAGGTGACCGAAAATACAAAAAAGGAAGAAACTAAGAGCCAAGAGAAACAATTGCCGGAAAAGGAGAAAGAAATTGAAGGAATGGAACAACAACAAAACAAAAAGGTGATATTTTTAAAAGAATGCGCGAATAATTAGAAAAATTTTTTCACAGCACGAACAGAAGGAGGTAATCGAGGATGAATCCATAAAATTTGTGCAGGAAAATCAGCAAAAGGCGAAGGATGAAATCGCAAAATGGGCCAAGGATTATCAAAAGGAAAACCAAGAGAAGGGGAAACAGAAATTGGAGGAGGAAATCACAGTCCCAGAGCCGAAAGAAAAATTAGAAGTGGAAAATGAGCAAATTCAAAATGAGGAAAAGCTTCATGAGGATGAAGAAATTGAAGAGGAAACTAAAAATGAGAAGGAGGAAAATGCCAGACTGGAAGAAGAAATAGCCGAAATAAAGCAACACTCAGCTGATGGTAAAATTCAATTGAAATAAATTTGAATTAATAAATGATGATTAATTTAAGATGATTGGCCGTCGCAATCATTTCGAGACCACGTCATTTACAGATTGTAAGATTAAAATCGTTTTTTAAATAAATCTGAAATTCCAGAGAAACTGAATTGGCCAGGAATCAACAAAGTGAATGGAATCCGGTTTATCAAATCAGAAATAATTAAATTAAAAGCAAATCTATACAGGTTCCTGGTGATGCTCGACAAGTTGAGGAATATGTTTTCCAAAAAAGTGGAAGCAAAGATGTATATATGCGAACAATTGTAAAGGTTATAAAAATTATTTAATAAATTTATGTCAGATTAGCGCTTTTATATTTATGTTCATTTTTATTTCTCAGAAAAAGGCTATGATTAGCTAGGTTCCAATCTGGGTGCCTTAGACTTGGGGTTAGGTTGGCTAGGTTTTATAAAGAAGATAAAAAAAAATCAAAAATTTTTCTACCCGGAGAGGGGACATTTACTTTTGAATAATTTATGTGTACCTCGGATTCGAATCCGCTAATAGGGAATATATATATTTTTTTCCTTTGGTAACCACTTTTATTCATTTTTTTACATCCTACTTTTAATAGAGTGTATTCAAATGAACGCGCTAGTGTTACCTGAAATTTATTAAAATTTTAAGGTTATCAATGCGATCGATTACAGTTCAAAAAGCAATGCAATGCCACCACTGTTATCCCAACAAAGTCATCAATCTTCAAATGATAATTCAAATTCCTCTCAATCAGCTCAAAATGAGGAAAAGCTTCATAAGAATGAAGAAATTAATTACGTAGGAAAAAATGAGAAGATTAAAGAGGAAAAAGAGATGGCAGAAATGAAACAGCAAAAAGAAGAAAATAACGACATTTTATTATTGGAGGAAAATATAACAAAATTGGCTAAGGAAAACAAGAAAATGGAAAATGAGATTCATGTTTTGGGAGGGAAAATTCACAGTAAAAACCGAAAATTGAACGTGTTGAAATCAGAAATAGAAGAAATGCGAAAGGACGAGATAACCGAATTGAAACAAGGACAACAAGAGGAGAGGGATGGAATAGGAAATACTCCGGTTAGTTTATGCTTAAAATTGAGAGCAAAAATTAAAGGGAATAAATGTAAATATTAGATTAATATAAGATTAAAAATAGTAAAAGCGTGAATACAATTTTGACAATAATTTACTCATCATCGTCCTTTTATTCATTATTCGAAAATGAATTATATGGTTATTTTCGTTTAAAAATTTTTTAATACACTGATTTTGGAAAGCTTCTATCACAATATTAATTATTCGAAATATTTGTACAAAAACATAAATTAAATGAAAAAGTAATTTTTATAACACAGAATGTTGATCAAGAAAATCAAAAGAAGATAATTGAAGAGCTTCAAAAACAGATCGATGAAATTCAGAGGAAGATTGAAGAAATTCAAAAGAAAATTAATGAAATTCATAAGAAAATTGTTGCGAATCAGAAGAAAATTGACCAACAAAATGAACAAATTATCAATTCTAAACTGATGAAAAATAAATCATGGGAGAACATTTTGAAGGGGATATTCACTACTCAATGCCAATATTTTGCAAGGCCATCTATAGAGGAGCTAAAAGAAAGGACAGGAATTGAATTGAGTGTGGAACAAATCGAAATGTGGTTCCAAAATCAGCGATTGCTGCAGATAAAAATATTGGTATTCTATTAAAATTAATGGTGAATTTATTATAATCATTTATTTACTTAAGCGCAAGCAAGAACAGAATCGTCAAAAGCAGGCGCATGATAAGAATATAAAAGATGCCCTCATCTACCTAACATCCACTGTGGAGGGAAAAAAATTGCTGGAGGAAAAGTTGAATGAAAATAAGAAAGAAATGGATAAAATTGGAAATGAAATTGTGGAAATCAATTTGATTAAGGATGAACGAATATTGGTTTTGGAATCAAAAATTCTAAAACTTGAAAGTGAATTGGAAGAAATGAAGCAGAAGAATGATAAACTGGAAGAAGAATTGATGAAAGCGCAAATAGAGTAAGCGAAGTCAAAAATTATATTACATTATTTTCTATTAATGGTAGAATGTAATTTGCATATACGAATTTTGAGCATCAAATCAATTTTTCAAATGAATTAATTTACCAAATTTGGCCATTGAATACACATTAGACTGTTAGGAATTGATTAGAAAAAGAATTAATAACTTGATTTGATTGATAATTGACAAAAATTATGACCAAAAAGTAGCAAATAGAACAAAATCAGTCTGATTTTGTTTTTTGGCCATAAATTTCTGATCTATAATATTTTTGATAAATTATTTTGTTATCAATGTATTTGAGATTAATCAAATTTTTACAAATTTTTTAATAATAGTAATAGCTTGAAAAATTGATATGCACAAAATTTGTCATATAAAATTCAAGGATAAACCATATTTTTTATTTTCAGAAGTATCAATGGTGAATTCTAAATGAAATGAGAAAGGAAGGAAAATATGAGGATGGTAAATTTGAGGGCAATTTGTTTGATGTTTTTTAATTTATATGAAATTCGTAATTTGATTGTTTTAATTATCAATATTCATCAAGACACAATTTTTTATTGATTTAATTTTCTATCATTTAAAGTATAACTTTTGTTCTACAATTCAGTAATTTATAATTTATACAATAATTTTCTTCACCTTATTTTTTCAATTTTATTATTTCATTTTTTAAAAATACGTTCGAATAAATGATAAAGATAATTTCCTCCATAAACCAATAATTCTTAAAATTCAAATCAAAGGCCTTCGATATTTTGATGAATTTTCTTGTTTATTATAAAAAATTCAAAATTTCATGGAATTTCATAAAAATTTATTCGAAATTTTCCTACGAGAACAAATCCACTCACAAACTCAAAATCAGATTAGCCATTTTTACTGATTAAAAATGCCAATTTTTGGATGAGAATTTTTTTTTACCAAACTAACATTTTTTAAATTATATTTTCTCTTATTTGTATGCGTTTTATAATTTATTTATGATGATTTAGATTTTATCCGGTTTAAAAATTAAGAAAATTAAATGAATTGTTTAAACAAAATGAGTGTTTATTTTGATTATAAATTAAATAGTAATTATTAAATTGATTAGAATTAAAAAACATCAAAAGAAATGATTAAATTGTTTAATGAAAATTAAAGACGCATAAATTTAAGTGAATTGTTAGAAGAAAATATTGTGAAATGCCATTTAAAATGTTGATTTTATAATAAATTAATAATTATTAAACCACCCCATTATTAGCCAAATGGAGGTTTCCAAATACAATCGAAATTTAGGGCATCAAACAAATTTTCAATTCCGTTATCCCGCGCATATTCTTCTCCTCTTCTTGTCCTCCTTCTCATCAATCAATTTGCCATTTGCAGCCATAGAAAGCATTCTTGGTCCAGGTATTGCTCACTTTTGTAGCATTGACCGATTGAGTTGACTAAAAATGAATTCTTTTTAATTCTAAAAGTAAAAATTTACGTTCATCGAATTAGAAATTTTGTGGAGCTAATTAGGAGTATTAATTAACTATGAATTTGTCCTCAATTTAGTCCAATTTATGTCTGTATTTCTAACATGAATATGGCTTATATTTATAAGTGTTATATTTTTAAAAATAGATAAATTTTGATTAAAATCAGGTTATATTGAAATATACCATATAAAATTAAGCAAGACATTTTTTTGAATTTTTTAAAATTTTAATGGACTTAAATTTTAGAATTTCTATTATTTTTTTAATATTTAATTTTCTAGAAATTTTTAATAAAATTATAAAATTTTTAATTAATAGTCTTTTATATTGTAAATTCCTATAACTCACAATAATAATAAATAAATTTTATTATCAGTTAAACCTAATTCTGCTAAATTAAATTTAATAATTTTTTTTTTGCATTTTGATATAATTGATGGATGGTCCATTTTATTACCTTCTTTTGGATGACCAATTCCATATAATCTTTTTTGCAGAGAATTCGGGGAACCATTTTGTCAAGTACGCGATTTTTACGCTGAACTTTTGAATCCTGGCTGAATTCTTCGCCAGCAGTGAGCAATTGACGACGGCAATGGTCGCATTCGAAGCATCCAACATGATATTGAAGATCGCCAATTTGACGGGCCCAATCAGTTTGTCTGAGAAAAGTATTTTTCAAAGACGAATTAAAAATAAAAAATTAATAGAGGAAAAGTGTTTCATACTAAATTTTTAAATATTTGGTTCAATTTTTATTTTTTTTGATTACTTATCATACCTAAAATTTATAGTGAATTTTTTTCAATAAATTATAATTTAGCTTTTCTTATTTTTTTTTAATAATTTCTTTTTCCTGAAACTAAAAATAAAACAAATTAAGGTACTTTTCCGTTATCTGTGCGGAGATTACGAAAAAGAAGGAAAGGTTTCCTCTTAAGGTGATTAAGGATATTAGGGTTAGGGATATGTGAAATGATAACCTATCCCCTATGGACCCTAACCCTATACCGGATGACCCATGGGGATCACCGATACCTTTCCCCAGTTGACCTAAAAAAATCTCCGCACAGATAACGGAAAAGTACCCAAATTAATTAGTGCAAAATAATAATATAAATTGATTATCAAAAATTAAATTTTGGCATTCTAAAATATTAAATTTAACTCACAAAAATCCTTGCTCACAGCCGGCACAATATCCAAACACACTGAAAAAATAATATTTAATAATTTTAATTTTTTTTGTGCACAAACTCACTTTGAATAAGCCTTCTTCTGTTCCATTTTGTTGACATCCTCAACAGAATTTGGTACTTTTGTTGATTTGGCATTGGATGAATTGGTCGTATCGGAGGGTGGAAGCTGAAAATATAATCAAAATGTTGGCCAAAAATTTTAATTTAAAATAACCAACCAATTGTTGGCCATCCCACATTTTCAAATTGGCAAAATCCTTAATATTATTGGATTGTTGATCAACTGCCTTCTTTTCCTTCAATTCGGCAATTTCATCTTCCAATGCGTCGATTTTTGCTTCTTGTTCTGCCAATTTCACGTCTTTTTGGCCAATTTCTTTTCTTTGTCCATTAATTTCATCTCCCAATGCACAAATTTCCTCATCCTTTTCTGCCACTTTTTCATCCTTTTGTTCAATTTCCTCTTCCAATTTGGCCATTGCCTCTTCCATTTTTTCCAACTTTTCTTCGAGTGATTCGTCTTCTTTCTTTTGTTGAGTTTGAAAATGCATTGCCTCATCCCATTTAGCCCTAAAAAGACCATAATTTAATTTCATTTTCTAATTTAATTTACATTCTGGCCAATTCATTTTTCTCAATATCGAGCAAAGATTGGAGTTCCTGAAAAAGTAAATAATTTTAAGGGAATAATAATATTTTATACTTAAAGGTTTTGAAAATTGATTTCCAAAAAACTAAAAATTGTGAAAAATTTTTTGAGGAATTTAAGTTGTATTGTAACCTAAAAATTAAAATTAAAAAAAATTATTTTTAAATGGAGATTCGAGCCCGAGTCTTTAAAAAATAAAATTATGAATAAAAATAACTTGATGAGAGATGGATTCAAATCCTTGATTATGAACTCAAATGATTTTATAAGAGAAAAAGAAATAAAATAAAAATACTTAATTTTTTAAAAATTTACAAATTATCAGCAGTTCTAATTTTGTTTGTTTTTTAATTTAATTTATCCAAAAATACCTCTGGTTTAAGATTTGTTGCGCGTTGAAGAGCGGCCTCAGCAGAGCTCTGATGCTTTTTGGGCATCATCGGAATTGCATGCTTGAACATTCCACTCAATCGTTTCGACATTTCCTTGTACTTTACCATTTCCATTAGTACTGTTTCATATGGCTGGAAAAAAAATAATTTTATTTAAAGCAAAGCCGATTATAAAATTCATTTTTTTCCTATATTTTCAAAAGTAAAAATTCTCTTTTAAATTTATAAAAATATATTTCTTTTTTTAAAAAGCTTTTTCGAATTATGATAAGTAAATGGATGAATCGAAAAAAATGATACGAATTTATATCTTAAAATTTAATTTGATGAAAATGGATTCTTTCAAAATATTTATTAGTCCCTTTGGATCAAAATATGAGAGAAAGATAGATTTTAATTCTATTTCCAAATCAATTTTTAGCCAAATTCCGCTAAATAAATTGTAAATTTTCCTCTCTCAAACAATCATTACCTTCAATTGATGGCCTCCTTCTTTTTGCATTTCTAATTGGCCAATTTCATTTTGCTGTTCCACCTCCTTTATTTCTTCCAACTTTTGCTCATCATCTTTTTCTTCTTTCTTCCCTTGCTTCTGATTCTCCAAAGCCAATTTTTTAAAATTGATCATTCATCTGAAAATGAAAATAATTTTTTTTTTATTTTATCGAATTTTTTAATAATTTTGATATAATTAATGGCTTATAATATACTTTAAAGGAAGAAATTTATGAAAAAATAATTTCCGAAAAATCTAAAAATATTTAATTGTTTCATTTTTTGTATTTTTTTATAAGAAAAGCGGATAATTTTGTTGAAGCTTTAAGTGAAAAATAGAGTTGAGTCATTTTTGGAAAATAGAAAAGATATCTTCAGTTTTTTTGATAGTAGGTTATAGGCTAATTGTTGAATTTTTAATTTGAATTTAGAAATTCATCGCGTATAGCATTTATAATTTTCAATAAATAATTTACATATTTCTCCAAATGATCAATTTTCTCGCCCAATTTGTTGACAATTTCATCCGAATCCGTTTTACTTGCCAATTTCATGGCCTCAATTTCCTTCTTCAATTCCACCAATTCAGCCTGAAAATTAATATTTTTATTTTAAAATTATTTTTCAAAATATTCACCTTAATCTCTTCAATTTCCCCAACGGTTCCATCATTCTCGGTAGCCACAAATTCACCGAATGCAAAATTTGACTTGGCTTCAAAGTCTTCATCGAGTCCAAAATCGGCCAAATTCAATTGGTCCAAATCGCTGCAAATCGATGATCCTTCACTTTTTGCTGGTTGTTGCTTATTTTCCATTTTAATTGGCAAAATTGTTTTTGGATGATTATCAAAATTGTTGATAGGAAAATCAGAATTTATTAAGCTATTAAAAAAGAATTTATAAAATTTATTAATTTTAATTAATGTGGGTGAGAGATTTTGGTAATTTCGTTGGAGTTTTAGTCTATCAATTGCCCAACTTTATTTTCATAATTGGTTGTTGATTAAGGAAATGAGGAAGAACTTTGAGAATATTTCGGAATGAATGGTAAAAATGCAAATATAAGGCAATTTACAAGGGCAAAATAAATTTCGGATTGATCTCTGATTGGCATTTGAATATTGTCCGAAAATGCCAAATTTAAATATGACACAATTATTATGCACATAATTAACAAATCTCAACAAATTCTCAATCCTTCATTTCATCGATAAAATGTCCTCAAGTTAATTTCCCCAGACATTCATTCCATCAAAAAATAATAATCCCCTCCTTTCTCTTTATTTATTGGACTTTTTGAATGAATGTACGCCGCATTTTTCCCTGAGGCATTTTTCTCATTCTTTTATGGGGTGTATCGTATCGAGTATGGACTATGGATATGGACTCATTCTCAGCTTCCTTCAACTTCAAATTTATCCTCAATCCACATCAGAGTCAATCAGACATTCAAAAATTCAAGTGTTAGCATAAATTTTGCAGACAAAGTAAATTTTTTTAAAACAAAAAATGCCATTCGGAGAAGGTAATTTATCGTAAAAATTATTAAAAAGAAAAAGATGAATTGGAAATGGAAATAGTCATCACTCATCAATCATCATTTCATCATTATCGCATTTAAAATATTCTCCATTGTTTTACTGATTTATTTTATCCTTCGCCTTCATCATCTTCTTTTTATCCGTTAAACTCAATCATCCCCGCCGATCAGCATCAGCAAATTGTACGGCACAAACAATTGGCCAAGGATGCCATAAATTGAAATCATGGCCAAAGCCAGCATCATAATTCCTCCACCAATTGACATTTTTTGGTGGCCCAATGCTGCATTGCAATAGTCCGAATCGCATATTTGGCAGTCGCATCCAGCCAATTTTTTATTTTCACAAAAATCACGGCGGGCACAACCACGCACTTCTATATATGAATAAAAATATGATTTTACAAAAATTCAATTTTTCCATTTTTCCAAAAATTTTTCAAATTTAAGAAGGTACCAGAGTGTTGAGGATTTCAAAATTTGCTCGTACTCGTATCGCCCTTTTTGGATGTCTCGAACTTTTACTCATACTTTTGTATCGTTTCACTAATTTTTTTTTCTCATATTCGTATCGTACTCGTATCTTGTACTTTCTCGTACTTTTTTGAAAAATGGCATATTTTAATATAGATTTTCATTTTTTCCAATTAAAATTATAGATAAATGTTTGTTAATATATAATATACTTTTTTGTTGAATTACATCGATATATGGCATATTTTGACCAATTTTGCAGAAAAAGTGAATTTTTTTCTAAAATTTTGACTTTATATCGTACTTTTGGGAAGACTAAAAATTAAATTAGTATCAAATTCGCCTATTATATTGAAATCATACCGGTGTTGAGAATTCGTACTCTTACATCTACTACTAAATATACGAGTACGGGCGATTTGAAATGGACCGTATGAGGTACGAATACTATTCGATATTTTTTCTATCTTACAGAAAATGTATATATTTAAATTGTTTATAAATCAAAATAGATGTCAGATTTTCTTACTAATTAGCATTTAAAAAACCACCCAATATTTAAATGAAATAAATTTGTTGAACCACAATTTTGAAACAACCATAGTCTTTTTCCATCTCCTTCATGTGGTAGACCTCCTCCATATGATCGCCATTGATATGCAGCTCTCCAATTGGGCAAACTTCAATCACCACTGGTATTACAACAACTCCCGCGCGGATGCGGCCATCATTAATTGGGCATTTTTTGATTTTCACACAAACATTTTCCGGATTCTTGCATTTGCCATCGTCCCAAAAGTCCCAGCCAGATTTTTGATGGAAACAGTGAAGTGCCGTTGATGTGGAATTTGTAGTTGGGATAGCAAAAACAGTTGAGGCCAAAAACATCAGCCCAATGACGGTTGCCAAAATTTTGCAGTGCATTGCAGAAATTTCAACAAAATTTGTTTTTTGGATTTAATTGAATTTTATTGAGAATTTAAAAAAAATATTAATTTGATTGGAAACAAATAATTTAAAAATTTGGGAATTACAATTAAGATAAATTGGGTGGGAGGATTTGGGGTAACAAATCTTTTGTTGAATTTGTATTTGTTAAAGAAATGAATATTTAATAATTAATAAATTAAAAATTTATTACTAATATATGATTAATAATAAATTCAAAATTTGCCCAATCCAATGCATTTGGATGTTTAGTATAAATACTCTGTAATTGGAAAGGCCTCCTATTGGTAATAAAAATGATTATTGGTAGGACACCAAGTGATTATTATGCTCTGTGATGGTCATCTATATTCTAGGTATATGACCAACAAAATGATGGTCGAGGGGGGGAACCAACTGCTGCTGGGAAATTATTCAAAAAAATTGATAATTAAATGAAAATTGAAATGATTTGAGCAAATAGGAAATTCCAACAAATAATAAGTCGAATTTATAAAAACATTATAGTATTTTAATTTTGTAAACGAAGGAATAAAGATCAACGTGTTTCAAATTTTGGACAATATAAATTAGATTAAATCTCGAAATAATTTTGTGATTTATTTTCATTTTCTTTTTTCTAATTTTCATTTTTGTTAATTAAAACTTTAAAAAATTGCTTATTAATTGACTAATAAGCAAACTTAAAGTAGCCGAAAATCTCAGAATTTGACACAAATAATTAAATGTTTTAGGAAAAATGCTTTTGTGTAATTTATTTTATTGTCTTTCTAAATAATTGATTATAATAATTATGCTCATCATAAATGTTAATACTAAAATGTATTCAAATTATATTTCTCATCAATTCTTCAATTCAATTCTTCAAATTCCACGACGATTCTTCACTCCATATTACCAGCCGGGATCAGTTCTCTTCTCGACGTATTCCTTGAGTTCGGGAAGCGAATTTACGCGGTTAATGAATTCAATTAATTCCGGAAATTTGTTGACCGCTTCCGGCTCCGATTTTCGCAGCGTGTCCAAATATTCGATAACCTTGGTAAAAAAATGGCCAAAAAATTAGTGGATGGAAGAATTGAGAAATTACCACAAAATCGGCAATGCTTAATCCGGAGGGCAGTAGAAAACCAGAGCCAGATTCTTTCAACAATTTCACGTAAAGTGAAAAGAAATTATCGGCATTTGTGCGAAATTCTTCAGTCAGTTTTTTCTTAAATTTTCAATTTTTAATATTATTAAAGTAAAATTTTTGATTTTTTTATAACAATAAATAGAGAGGAAATTGACTAAAAATTAAATGCAAAAATATTTTAATTTTGACAAATTATTAAAAATGGAAATTTTAATTAATTAATTAATTTAATTGAATTTTTGATCTTGTTAAAACATTACAAAATTGGAATTTTTATCAATGTTTTTTTTCTATTTTTATTTCATTTGCTGCTTGATCCCTTATTATTTAATCCTTTTTTATAAATAATAAATCACATTATAATATCACAAAATATTATTACTCACCGGTGCTAGGTCATCTCCACAATTCTGCAAATATGGGCATGTCCACAATTCTGCAATTATAGGCGTTTTCGACTATAATAAATCATAAACCGGTTTTAGACCCAACAAACCTTATACCATTTTGTAGATTTCATCGAGACGCATCTAATGGTATATAATTTATTATGGTTTGGCCCAAAATGAAAGAGTTTTAAACCAAAAACTTGAAAAATGGTTTAAAACCATTTAATTTTGACCAAACCATGGCAAATTATATATCATTCGATACGTCTCGATGAGATCTACAAAATGGTATAAGGTTTGTGGGGTTTAAAACCAGTTTCTGACTTGTTATAGTCGTAAACGCCCATAATTGCAGAATTGTGGACATGCCCATAATTGCATAGCCCTTTATCTATTGTGGAGATGACCCCGGACGTTACTCACCAAATCGCCTTCTTTGTATCCTCTTTTCACAAAAATATACGGCATTATTGCATTTTGAACATCCTTTTGGAAATCGATAATTTCATTCATTTTTGCCTTTTCCCATTCATCTTTTCCGCAAAGTCCTTTAAAAATAAAATTATTTTAAAAAATTACAAAAAAATATTACCACATTTTTCCCCTAAATAGCGCAAAATTGCAGCACTTTGGGACAATTGTTTTCCATCAATTTCGAGAACGGGAACTTTGCCATAGAAAAATTCTGAATAAAATTTCGGTGTTAATTTTACAATCATTTTTGAGAAAAAGTGGAAAATTTTTTGGTAAGAGAAAGACTAATTTTTAATGATAAAAGACTATCGAACCTAAAAAGGTCACCCAAATTTTTCTGAACGGCAAATAATCTATGAGAATTTGGATCTTTTAATGACATTTTTTTCCATTTTAAATAAACTTTCTTTAGAATATTTTTATATAAAAAATAAAAATAATTGGCCAATAAAGTTAGAGCCAAAATAATAAATCAACCCAATTTTGATCAATTTTAAACTTTTTGCCAATTTTTTCAATTAAATTCATTACCTAATTCATTCAGTAAAGAATTCATCAAAATCAGTGCTGTAAAATGGACTAAATTCATTAAATTAAAGTTATTCTTCAAATCAATATAATTTTGTTGAAAATTTTATAATTAATTTTATTTTCTAAAAATATTTTTCCCTATCCAATTAAATTTTCTGACTTGATTTTTCCTGTTCCGTCCATTTGGCCCAATCCAGATGGCTGAAACGAATATCTTCGAATGGTTGTTTTGTGTAGATGAACAATAGCCGAATTGCTTCGGCAATGCCGCGTCCATCAAAATAATAAAGTTTATATTGGACCATTTTTAGGGAATTCTGCTGTTGGATTGAATGAAATTTTCGTTAAAATTTTATGAAAAGATTTTGGTGAATGTTTGATCTTTTCATAAAAAAAGAATGAATTGAATGAGGAGGTAAAATAAATTGTAAACAATTTTTTAATGTGTACAATTTTTTAAAGGGGAAAGGCAAAGCAGCAGGTGGAAAATGTGCAATGGAAATGTGTGCGCATTTTTATTATTACATTGGATAAAGGGAATGGTTGGGTGTGCAATAAATTCAATAAAAATAATTACAGTGAAAACAAAAATAGATGAGAGAATAGGAACGGGAATAATAAAATTACATTTATTTTATATTTTGGTTGGGAAAATTTTTTATTGTTGTTGGAATTAAATTTAGAGGAAAGGTGGAAAACATTTTCTAGACTG
The DNA here is from genome assembly GCA_030063045.1 of Pratylenchus scribneri. Taxonomy (NCBI): domain Eukaryota; kingdom Metazoa; phylum Nematoda; class Chromadorea; order Rhabditida; family Pratylenchidae; genus Pratylenchus; species Pratylenchus scribneri. The sequence goes on from JAQSEB010000124.1 coordinate 501,517, forward strand.
AAGAGAAGTTTATTAACATAAATTGTAAATGGATATTAGCATATATATTACTTATAAAAATCATTAATAATAATTTTCTAATCAATTGCATTTTTATAATTTCGGCCAAAGTGGAAATGCATTCGATAAATATTTTTTGATCAAAAATTTCCATTCCTTTTTCTTAATTAGAAGATTTCATATTATAGTATAATCCGCAATGAAGGTACGAGGAAATTTTCTAAGTTATTAAATTTTGAAAAATTCTATCATTTTTAAAAGTTATAGCAATTCATGATGAAAATATTTATCCTATTAAAATCCTATTTCCGGGATTCAAATTTATTTATTCTATATTTTGTTTGGCTAGTTTCTTTATATTTTTTATTTTTTTATTGTCATTTTAATCAAATTTCTATTTTATTGGCATAAATTATTCCATGACCTTTTTTTTGGGCCATTGAACCCATCTCTGATGGCCATAATAACGGAAGCGCCAACAAATACTGAATAAATGAAATTTTATAGGTATTTTTTATAGTTAAAAAGGAGAAATAAATCAATTATTTTAAAATACTTTTTCAGACTAAAAATAATTTTTCTATAATTTTGGAATTAAAAAATAATTCAATGTTTTCTTTTTAATTTAAATTATTCAACTAAAAAAATTGAAAATATGCATACATAATAATAAAAATATTTTAAAAAAGTAATATAAATAAATTGAATATATATATTAATTTGATGACGTGGAAAATCAATTTTTAAAACAGAAAAAATATTCATCTCTATTGATGTCGAGATGGAATAATTCAATACAATATTGATACATCGACCGCAATCCTTTAAAATAAATTTATAATTTAACCATTCCTGAAAAAATTAATTTTTTATGATATAATAAAATATATTTTTTGAAATTAATCGAATTGCAAGAAATTTTTTAATCGAATTTGCTTCTTTATGACCGTATAAAGCAAGGCCTATATATAAATTAAATGGCATCAACAAAATAACAAGCCAAATGATATGCAAAACTAATTTTCCTATACACCAATATTCAATCCTTTTAGATTTTTCTACATTTTTATTTAACCAATGATGTTCTTTTTAGAATTTTTTAAAAATCTATAAAATTTTTAAAATGATTTGGAAATTGCTTTTGCTTCTGATGAGAATACGCATTTCCATTCACTTTGTTAAATATTTGTCCATAATCTCAACAACCATCTTTTTAATTTATTACATTGCCTTTTGGAATAGCAATGATTTTATTAATAAGAAACAACAAAATTCTAATCATGTAAGTTTGCCAAAATTTTAGAAATATTATTTGAATTAGGAAAATAATTTAAACATATTTTATAATAAAGAGCCCTATAAATTAGTAAAATATCTTGCAACACTAGCCTTTTATAGAACTAAAATTTAACAAATTAAATTTATGATAAATTGCATTTCTATTTAATAGAGAATTTTATTTAATTATTTTTTAATAAATGATATAAAAAATTTAAAAAATTGAATTTTAAAACAGGATTTGCTGTTGTCGAACAAATTGGTTAAAAATGATTGGACGAGAATGTGTGCTGGAAATGTTACTTTGGATGAATTTAATCGGTCAGTCATTTATGCTTTTTACAGCTATATTTGAGTATAAAGCTGTCTACTCTCTATTCTCTAATCGATTTGTGCATCAAAATTGAGATAATAATAATTTGCCGAAAAAAACAATGAATTTGCCGAAAACTTTTCGTGTCGAAAAATATTATATTTTTGAGGCCATATAACTTGACCCTAACTAGGGGTTTAGGGCTAGGGTTAGGTTCAGGGCAGGCAAGGGATTTAAGGGCTAGGGGTTAGGGAATCTTAAAGAAGTCTGAGTTGGTCAAGTTATATGGCCTCGAAAATATAATAATTTTCGACACGAAAAGTTTTCGGCAAATTCAGTTTTTTTTTCGGCAAATTAAATAACTGCCCATCAAAATTCTCTTGTTTAAGTAAGAAAGGGAGAAAAATAGATTGGTTTAATAAAAGATAAAACTATCAAATATCAATACTGTTTTCATTTAAAAATAATGGGAGACTTTTTAACAAATTTACCAATATTAATACAAAAATTCAGTTTATTCCCTCCTTTGGATGAAAGAGACCGAAAATATTTGTTGGCCAGCTTTAATTTGTGCCGCGGTTTGGGCAATCAAATGTGGCGTTTTGCATCACTTTATGGCATAGGCAAAAGCTATGAACGAAGGCCAATTTATTCACTAGAACAACAATGCCGTAAGTTTTTTAAGCCAATAAATCTTTGATTATGTCTGAATTTTGGATTAGAAATTTAATTAAAAAAATTAAATTTAAAATATTATTCATTCTTAATGGACATTGAATAATGCCCAAAAAATTTGAATTTTTCAGACATTATAAAAATAAATCTGAATTATTGGATTAATAATATTTGTCATTTGCAATTTTTAGTCTAAAATAACTAAAAGGAAATAGAAATTAAACTTTTTAAAAAAAGTATTATAGAAAAAAAATTAAAATTTGAGTAATAAATAAAATAATTGAGTCAGCCCACTGAATATAATTTAATAAAAAAAATTCAATATATTTTATTAATAAAATCAATTCCATATATTTTAAGTAAATATTTTTAAAAAATCTAATCTCTGTCCACATTTAAAATTAAATAAAAATGATATATTTTCTTATTATTATTCAGATTTTAAAGAAAGAATTAAATAATTGGGTATAATTTTAAAATTTCAATTTAGAAACAATATTAAATAGGATAATTAAATTTTTTTAATTTATAAAAATTTCTTAAGAAAATGAGCAACAAGAAAAGAATGATGAAATGAAGACAATTTTCCCAGTTTTGAATAGCCAACTCAAATATATTGTCTGTTTTTTCATATAATATTGATCTCTTTTGCAACTTTTTTTTACATATTAGAAATTGAAGTCAAGCGAGACTGTTTTTATAGATGGATTTATGGAAAATTGTTGTACATATAAGGATCCAAAAATGTATGTATAAATTTTATTATTGTTTTTCTTAAGAAATTAGCAAGGATTTTCAGTCTAGTGTAATTCTCAAAAAATCAAACTTAAACTAAAAATCTAGGAAATTTTTAAGGGATTTTTATTTCTGAAATTCCTGATCGCCAAGAGAAATCAATGTGGTATAACTGATCTAACAATCTCTATTTTAAGAATTAATTAAATTAAACAATTCGACATGAACATTTTATAATTATATAGGAAATCATTGCGATAATAGAAGCCTATATTATATATATATATTTTTATGTTCACTAATTTTAGCTTTTTTTGTTCGTATTTGAGAGCATAAAAAGTAATTCGTTGAATAATTTTTAGGGATTTTATTTGATCGTTAAAGCAAAGACATTTATTTTTTTGCCAATAAATGTATATATAAAAATAGCTTTTTAGATTAAATTTGTCTATTATACAAACAAAATTCGTCAAAATCAAGGTTGCTAATTTCAAATAAATAAATCAAAAATTATATGCCTTTAGTCTGAATATTTCCAATCCTACAAATTTTTTGCCTCTAATCGCCATGAAATTCGGCAAATTTTTCAATTTTCCCCAATCATTTGCAAAAATGTTCAGATATATAAAAAGCAACTTTTTTATAGGTAAATTAAATTTTATAATTAATAAAATAAATTTAAAACTTATCTTTTTATAATAAATGATTTGCCGAAATGTATATGCCTCCATAATACTAGCATTATTTTTCTTCCATTTTATCCTTTATATTAATCGCTAAACATGACTATTTCATGAGAAATTTACGGTTTAGCTTAGCTTGATAAAAATTCACAAAAAAACCAAAATTATTTGAAATATTTTTTTTCTATTTCTGGGGTAATTTTGCTATAAACAAATTTCATTAAATAGCATATAAAATTAATTACCAATTACTTCTTCGAAAATGGTTTAATAGAATTAAAATGAAAAAAAAAATTGCAATTTAAAAAAAAATAAATTCTAAATTTTCTACCGGCAGTTCCGATTCCGTTGACACTGCTCACAAATTGTGCGTTCATACAAGAATTGGGGACTTCAAAATAAAGAAATGGGAATCGAAGAAGAATTTTACAGAATATGCCATCAAATTCTTCCACAATTTATTGACGGTTCTTTTGAAAATAAAATTTAAATTTAATTTTGCAGAAAAAATTTGGCCCAATTTCATTAATTTTGCTAGGATCAGACAAAGATTTTTTGAAGAATTTGGAAATTAATAAAACTGTAAGATTGGACAAATTTGTTAATTAATAATAATAATCAAATATTTTATAATAATTATATAAAATAATAATAAATCAATCAATTTTGAGGCCATATACATATTTTAACTTAGGTCATAATAAAATGTTGAGGATTAGAATCAGATACTGTATAACATCTTTTAATACCCCATGGGAAATTTTTTTCAACCGCTCAAAAATTGAGAAAATTAAGGGTCTTAATTTGTTAATTTTTGAACATTTTTGAACAAATTAGGACAATTTTTATGGTCCCAAAAATACAAATTTATTGTTAAATTCAATGATTTTATGGACGAAAAATTTATTTCAAAATTTGCAATTTACAGTTATTCCATTCGGTTTATTTGCCCAAAGCAATGTCCCGAGGCGAAGATCTTGCATTTGGCACAATTTCCTGCGATTCCCTTCTGATTACGGCTTCGGCTTCCACATTTGCCTGGTCTGAAAAAATTATTTACTAAAATAATTTATTTTCAAAAAAGGTGGATGGCTTATTTGATGCCGGATAATGCACAAATCTATTATAATTCCGATTTTAAATATACTGATCGATCATATGAAAATTATTTACCCGAATGGAAGGCAATAAGTCTTGATGATGATGGAACAATCATTTTACAATAAAAATTTTATATTTATCAATAAAAATTGTAAAATTTTTGTCAAATAGAATATTGACACATCGCTTGTCTGTATGTTTTAGAGTAAACACATAAATGATCTGATTTTATATTTTTATAAAAAACATTGTTTTTAGAATTAACTAATATTAAAAAAAGAAATTATTGCTTGAATTAATAAAAAATTTTGGCCTGTAAAAATGGAATTTTATTTTTTTACCCTGAATTTTATATAACATGAAAATAATGAATATGAATATTATTCTGTAATCCCATAAATTTATATCAAAATCAAAATATGCTCCAAATTCCTCTTATAATTTCTTCCAATTCTTATCTTTATTTTGTCAACTTCTAATATTTTACAATTGTTTCTCCTCTTATTAGTTAAGTTAAATTCCATTCCAATGACAAACAGAATTTTAAGGAATAAAAATGGTTGGGTTTATTTTCTGAGGAAATGGAATGAAAAGAATGAGATGGCCATAATAACAGGGAGGGGGTATGTGTACGGAAAATGGCCATAATAACAGTGAGGGGGTATGTGTACGGAAAATGGCCATAATAACAGTGAGGGGGTATGTGTACGGAAAATGGCCATAATAACAGGGAGGGGGTATGTGTACGGAAAATGGCCATAATAACAAGGAGGGATTGCCGATGGAATACAATTTGTACCAAATAATAGATCATAGGAGATAAAGCCACAGATCTCGGCCATTTCTGATACCTTTATATTTCTTGAAAACTGCCGGATTTTCTTCATATTATTAAAAATTTTTCCAAAGTTAATATCTCCAATCGTCCTTTTTCCATTTGTTCAATTTCTTCTAGTCCTAAAATAAAAAAAAAAACAAATTTAACTTTTACTGCAAATTGAACGGATCTTCTTTAGAATTTCTCTTGCTTTTTAATATCAAGAGGACAAAGAGGAAATGTTTTCTATATCAGAATTTTTATTTGGCTATTATCCTATTCATTCTTGTGTCATTTAAATTTTTTTGTATATTTTATATTATTATTTTTTTAAGTAGATTGTTAAATTTCGTTTATTCATATTTAATTATATAGTAAAAAATATATATATAAAATTTCATTTGTGGCCAATTTTTTGTACAAGATTAATTTTAAATTAATTTCATCAAAATTTGTCTATTTTAGTAAAGATGAAAATAATTCTATTTATTTTAATTATTTTTATAAACATTATTGAAAATATGGCTGTGATTGAAGATGGAGGAGGTGAATCATCACAAAGTAAGGGTAAAAGGCCATTAGAAAATGAATCGCCGCCAACTGATCAATCCCATCAAACTAATAAGGGAAAATTTGCTGCTGATGAACTTTCGAAGGCAGCAACGGGAGGTTAGAACTAATTCATTTGAGAATTCTATTATAATTTACATTAAATGAAATTAAAAAATTCAATAAATAATTTCACAGGATTTATTAATTTTGATGGAACACAAAACCCACCAGAAATTATTTCATCCCAAAAGAAGCCCAAGCTACAAAAAATTGTCCATCAAAAAAAGTCAGAAATTATCGAAACAAATCCTGCTGATTTCAAAGGCCTTGTTCAAGAATGTATAAAAAATAATATATTTATTTAGAATTATTCTTCTAATTAATTTCACTGATCATAACATAAATGGATCTCATTAGACTATTGTGATTTTGTGATTAATAAGGGAATTTAAAATTTATAGCATAATTATTTACACAAAATAATGAATTAATAAAAATTTTATTATCTACAATTTTTTTCGTACTATTTTATTGAAAAGAAAATTTACTAAAGTTACTGATGGAACGGTGTCATCTGAAAAAAGAATTCGCTCCCAAAGAAAAAATATTGAGCAACATCAACATCGTTCTGATTATGTGGCTGATGAAAATCAAGAAATTGTTCTTGATCCAAATCCATTGACTTTTTACGATCCAAAGGAAAGAATTGTAAGAACATGGGATCATTTCCCTCAGTGGCGATGGCGACAAGAACAAAAACAAAAACAACAACAAAATTTGGGACAACATTCTCCTACTGCGGGGATAGTCCAGCAGGGGTCGCCGCTATTTTTGGGTGAGTCATTGGGAATCAACAAATTGCTTGGCAAAATTTCAGTTTTTTAAGAGACTAGAATAGTTGCACCAGTCAATTAAGTGTTCTATGTTTTTTTTTTTAAATTGATTGAACTGAAAAGTTTTACTGGGGTTATCTAGGGGTGCTGAACATTGATGGAATTAGTTTTGATTTTGATCCAATATACTTTGTATAAGATCATGCATATGGTATTTTGTGTATTACGGTAATTGGATTGTCCAGTATAGGGTAATCGAGGATGCTGAACACTGATGATGACAATGGTTTTTGTTTTTTATACTGGAAATATCTAAATTTGGGTTGATAGTTTAGGGGATTATGCCGATCAATGCAGAATATTCTAACATCACTATAGAGAATATTCCACAAATTTTCCAATTCAAATTAAGGAAATATGGAAGGGAATGAAAATGATAAACCATCAAAACGAAGGGCTCTAAACTACAAAGAAATTCGTCGATTTCACAGTGAAAAGGATTTTGAACAGTGGATCAAATCATCAGATTGGAGAATGTAAACAAAAAAAAAAAAAATTATAAATATTATAATTCAGTTTCCGATTTAATAAAGGAGAAAATGTTTTATATTGGTGCACATACTATCGCAAAAAAGGCTATAATAAGTGCAAGGCCCGTCTCAAGGTTACCCGCCCAGCAACTGACACTATAATCGCCGAAGAAGCCGACATTCCACACTATCACGAACCAATTAAGCCACTTGTAGGGCAAAGCAAGCCGATGCACCCGTGAATATTTGTACAGAAGGCATATTTACAAAAATGATAAATTGTTTTCAACTTTCGTGGAATGAATTGACTGAATATTCATTTGTAAACAATTCTAAATTATTAAATTTTGAAAAATTCTATCATTTTTAAAAAATATTTATTCATTTGGAATCCTATTTCCGGGGAAAATACAATTAATTTAAATTTTTCAAATTTATTTATTCTATATTTTATTTTACTAGTTTATACTTTTTAATTTTTTCTGCTTGTCATTTTAATCAAATTTCTATTTTATTGGCATAAATTCTTTCATTTAAATTTGATTTTTATTATACAACCAAGACAGCTGCAGAAATTTTTCATTACTTTCAAGATTGATTAGCTTTATTGATACCGGTATAACCTCTATTAATACCCCAGTCTCGAGTTTGGGGACTCATACTTTATCTCAAGGGTGAAATTTAAAACAATTTTTTTATTGCATTTTCTTAGGTCAACAAAAAGTCTATTTTTATAATTTAAATATAAAAACATGATTTTTAGAATTATAAAAATTAATATTAACAATGACAAAAAATTTATATTATTGCTTAAATTAATAAACCATTTTTAATTTTTCACTTTGAATTTTTTTCTCACAAGGAAATAATGAATTCTTAATTAACAGAAATTTTAATTTGATTTATTTAATTTAAATTAAAATATTTTTTATTATACTTTTCCATTCGTTCCTCAATATTCCATTTGATTTTTTTATACAGTTTATTTGAATGTTTTTCAATTTTATTAACGATTGAATTATTAATAATCATTCCTATTTTATAATTACAATTTTAAATTCATTGCATGATTTTTAAAAACAGAAAATTCCTTTGAATGAAAGCAAGCACCGACCAAAAAAATGAAAAATCACTGATCAAATTAAAGTATTTTGCATTAGTCTGGATGAGAGGAATTCGCTTAAAAGACGGCTTTTAAAAAAGAATAAATTATTAAAAAATAGACTATCACATTCCTTGGTCATTTTTTTTCTTTTTCACTTTTGATTGCCGAAATTTAGTCTACATTTTTTTGCATTTCCAATAAAATTTTATTTATCCGAAAATTTCAAAAAATATTCAAAAAACATAAATAATTTTAATAGGAAATAAAATGTTAAAAAATGGGCCATTTTGGGAACTACTTCGCATTTTCCTTTTGGCCATTTTGCTTTGCCTCAACTTGGACGATGTGGATGGAGGCCTTCCAAGGATGGGTCCACGTTTTAGCCGGCCAATTTCCTCCCCAACAATTAGCAAATATCCAAAACGAAGACCACTAGCAAAAAAACCGAAATTACCTGCCGAACCACCAGGATTCAAATCTGTGGCCGATCATCCGCTGTCACATTATTTTCCCAAAGATGAAGTACGAAAAATGTTGAATGATGAAGCCTCGGCTGGTAAAACACTGCATTATTATGAAAATTAACTTTTTAGGCCTCATTAAAAGGTTTAATTTCCAAAAATCTCCTCTCTAAAGTTTCCCCAATATTTTAATTTGTCAGCTGGCATTCGACTTCAAAATTCCGTTAAAATTTCACATAATTTCCTTTTGTATTGGCGATGGGGCAGAAAATTTGAAAATTAAATTAATTTGACATTTCTAGAGGCAATTTAATATAAAAATTAATTTTTAAGGTAAATTAAAATTATTGTAAAATGACTGTAATCAAAAATGATTATTTTGTAATTTTGGAAATAAAAAAATGAAATTTAATTGTTAACTAAAAATTGGTATTTTAAGCCATTCACTTTATTTTGGTGCCGATATTTTACTCTATGATGATACATTTTAAAATAATTTTTTTCATAGTAATTATCAATTTCCAATAATTTTCCAGAATTTAAAAAAATCATTGACAAAACCAAAATCAATGGCCATCCAAATGGAAAAGAAATCAACCATTTTGGAAATTTGCATAATGGTCCGAATTTGCCGAGTCCATCAACATCAAACGGCTTCAGCAGACAGTTCTATTTTATAAATTATAATATATTTGATTGGGTCATCTAGAGCTTTATTCAATGATCAACATGATTGATCATAATCAATTTATTGAATAATGATCCATAGAAATTTATGTACCGTTTCCTTAGAAAATCACATTTTTCCAAATAAATATTAGCTTTAAAAATTGATAAAAAATAAAATATATTTTATTGGCCCCTAAGCCCTAATCTGTACGAATTGATCAAAGAGAGAATTATTGGATTTGAATGGAAATTGTTTAAAATTATATTAAAAAAGCGGCAAAATAAACCAAAAAAGGTAGTTTTCGTTTTCTGTTAATTTTATTGATCATTAATTTGATATCAAAATGTCCCCAATTTTATTATTAAATTGCTAGATTTTTGTAATATTAGCCGAAAATTTTTTTATATTTATAGCTTAATCATTAATCACATCTTATACATTTTAAAATTTTAAGAAATGACCAAAATTTTCCTATAATTTCAGTCCTTATGACAATGAAGCTCGTCGATCTCCTTCTACTACGCCAAATAGGTTCAATCGGCCACTGGCAACAGATCAATCCAATCATCCAGAACTTTTTGGCGGGTATTTACATCAAAGTCAGAGGATTAATTTAATTTTAATTTTTTGCCCAGTTCACATCGTGATGCAGCCCCAGTCCGTGTGATGGACACAAATGGAAATACTAATAAAATTGGGGAAAGTGCGCCTGCTGCTGCTAGAAGGAATTGGGAAACCTTTGATGATGAGCCTGAACAAAGGCCTAGGAATAATAGGCAGAGAAGCATTGATGAACATGATGAAATGCAAATGCCATCAACATCAAATGAGTGAATATTATTTATTTTAAAATTAATAAACAAAATGGAAAAGCGGTGGACTGGGCATGCTATATAACCCATTTTTAATACTCAATTATTTAACATTTTTATACTAAATAAAATTGGAAATATTTGTTTAAAAAATTTATAGTCAGAATTCGGATTCTTATTGAAATTTTAATTTTGTAATAAATAATTTATTAATGCATAATTTCGAAATTTTATTCTATGATGAGTGAAATTCACGAATAAAGTAGGTGATCCAGATTCGAAAATCGAAATGGCTGATTGATTCTTCTACTTTTTTCATGGAATTTTTTTTGCTTCGGGTCTTGTTTAGAATTGAGATTGAGAATGATTTTAAAAAAAAAGCCATAGAAAAGAATAAGAGAGAGTGGGGATTAAATTTTAAATTTTCTTCATATTCAATAATTTTTATTGAATGAAAATTTCAAAATAATTTATTAATGAAAAAATTAATTTTTTTAAAATTTTTTCACAAAGACATTCCTATTAAATTGCTTATTTTCATTCCAATTTTTAGTGATACTTATCACTGGGAATGGCTCGAGAGAAATCAGCCGGGAAATTTGGAGAGATTCAAGAAATTTTATAAAGATGCAACAAAAATTAATGATAAACCAACAGTGAAAAAAGATATTGGTGAATTGGCCTTTAGCCTTATTCCCGAAAATGATGAACAATTTAGTGCGATGGTTTATGGTGGTTCAAGACTTCCAAATGCTTTATTAGGTGAGTCCATTCCTAAAAAAAATTTGCGCTAAAAATTTTACTCATAAAGAATATTTTTAAATGGTATGGGTTTAGGCTAGAATTAGATTTATTTTGTGGATATAGGTCTGATTAGAGATTGGAAACATTTTATGTTCGCAAAAAACGCTGTATTTTAACTTTTAAGACATTTAATTTTCAATCGCAAAAATATCACTTTTTAAATTGATATTTTATTTTATTTCCAATAATTTTCATTTAAAATTCAATTGCACAAAATTATATCCTTAAATTTATTATAAAAAAAATTATTATTTACTTAAATCTCTTCTTTATATTTTATTTAAAATTTTTATAATAATTTGGTTAATAAATAAAAATATTAAAATAATTTCTATTTATAAAAATAATCGAAATTTTGAATAAAATAAATTTTGAATCAAATAATTCGAAGAAATTTTCTCCTGAATTCTTTTGATTAGTTAATAAATTAAATATTTAATTAGGTGAAGATGAAGACATGCGTGAATTTTTGGCCAGAAGAGCGGCCGTAAGATTTGGAGTTAGGGGAGTTAAGGAGGGGATTAATGCACTGTTGCCAGCTGAAAACGCTGAGTCAATTATGGATGTTGCCGGCCCATTTGCTGGTGCTGCCGCCGCACCAATAATTTCCAGATCCGTGGGCAGAGGATTTAAAGGATATGAAAGATACAAGAAGAGAGGACAATTGCCATGGCAAAAGCAGGAAAATCAAAAGACTCTTGGGTAATCTCTTTTTATATTTAATTTATTAATTAATTTCTAAGAAAGACCCAAGAATAGGAATTTGGTTAAATGGCATCAATTTGGGAATAGTGCTTTAAAATGCTTAAAATATGCCGCTAGATATTAAATGGAAGATTTTAGAATTAATTTATAAGAATTCAATTTTGTTATAGTAGATATAAATATTTCTTTAAAAACGCTAAAAAATCCATATTGTGATTTGATTAAAGAAATAAAATTTATGCCATAGCCAAAATATTGATCCTCAATAAGACCATTAAATGATATAAAGGAATTTTGGGGAAAAGTTCACTCGTCTAACCACCAATAATTAATGTTTAATTTATACTCAGTGCAATTTAGAATAGTAAAGGTGACATTGATTTAAAATATAGATTTTTTTAAATATATCAATAAGGCAAATTTTCCCACCACATTTAAAATTATAGCAAACAATTTTCCATTTTCATATGGATGGTATTTAATTTGTAGAAAAAAAAACATTAAAAATGTCGAAAAGTTTATAACGGTTTAATAGTTTGTCCTGGACTCCCAAAACCTATACCTATTGGATAGATCTCGCCAAGACGTGTCGATTGGTATATATTTTGTCATTGTTTGATCAAAATTAAAGGGATAAAACCACTTAAACCATCTTGTAGATTTTGGTTCAACCATTAAACCATGACAAATTATATACCAATCTTTGCGTCTTGATGAGCTCTATCGAATGGTAGTTTGTGAATTTTGGACAAACCACTAAACTATAAACTTTTGGACATTTTCAAAGCTCTTTTTGAAATTTTCAATTTTTTTCTACATTTTAAATATTTCCCGTTTTATATCCAAAAATACCCAAACAGAATCGACAAATATTTGTATGATTTCGAGAAAGGAACATTGAGAAAGGCGACAGACCCGAAAAACCTTTGCCCATATGTGGCCCGATGTGCCATCGTTGGTAGTGGCACTCTCGCTGGAGGAACCATTGGAACGGCTGCCGGACCGCCGGGAATGTTGGTTGGCGGCGTAATTGGCAACAAGGTGGCCGAACGATTTGTGTCAGCACCGGTAGAGGAAGGCATAAGAAGACAATTTAGAAGACGCAGGCAATTCGATTATAAAAAACTTCGCGAATCCTTGTCCTTGGATGATGATGAAGGTGCAATTTCGTTTCCTGAATCCTGAATAGTGCAAATGTGGATGTTTCCTGAATAGTGCAAATGTGGACGTTTTATACTTATAATAAATCAGAAACGGGTTTTAGGCCCAACAAATCTTATACCAATTTGTAGATCTCATCGAAACACACCGAATGGTTTCCAAAAATTAAAGAGTTTAAAACCAAAGACTGGAAAAATGATTTAAACGGTTTAATACCCTCTTAATTTTGATTAAACCTATACAAATTATATACCAATCGATGCATCTTGATGAGATCTACAAAATGGTATAAGGTTTGTAGGGCCTAAAACCGGTTTCTGATTTATTATAACTCGAAAACGCCCACATTTGCACTATTCCTCAGGAAGCGCCCATTATTTGCACGGCCCTTTGTCTATTCAGGAATCGATACCATACGGACTACGGATGATGATTGATTGATGAGAAAGATGATTCGATGATTCCTTTTTATCATGTGAAAATTCGGTGAAATAAAATAAAATGAATTTATTTGTATTTTATTTGAATAAAAATGAGCATTTATTTATATATTTTTTGTAATAAATGAAGCCTATAATATAGATGAATTAATTTTCTGATTTAATATAACAATTGGGCCGAAAAGGTTGGTGTTGTTACAAACGCTGTAGGATTAATCAATTAAATTGCATTTATTTTGGCATAAAATCAGTTATAAAATGATGATATCAATTGACTAAATTTTTATTTTTAGCTAAAAATTGGTAATAAACCATTGGTAAAATTATGTATCGGCCCATTTTTGGCCATAATTCTGTTTTAATATGAAAAATTAGCCAAGATTATTAATTTATTCATCCGCTTTATTCCCCTTACCTCAATACAGACCTTTTCGTCCACAAATTTCATAACTCATCATAACATAAACAGATAATGCAAATAAAAAATGATACAATTTAATCCGAAATGTAAATGAATAAAAGAATAAACATAAAAGAAATAAATAATTAAAGAATAATTTTTTTTACTTATCGGTTATCCAGGACCAGATTTTTTCCAAAAATCACTTTTAGTTACCCACAAAATTGGTCAAACCTAAAATCACTTATAATAATGTTTTTTCATCGCTTTTCAATCAAATAAAAGTAATAGAAAAATAATTTTAAACAAATTTTTTCAAATCTTTCCTGCTGGATAACTGATAAGTACTTTTTTTACAATTTTAATAAATTGATAGTGAAATTTAATATACACTCTCATATTTCCTCAATTATGGTTTCATTCCAACCGGGAATTTGATGTCACCTTCCGGGAACATTTCCGGTATTTCCATTCGATAAACAAATAAATTGACAGCTAATTGTTGCAAAGCCCATTCCAATTTCTCCTCTGAACTTCGTTTAAATGCAATTAGGCCCATTCTTTGTCCAGTGAAGAGCATTTTTAAAATAATCTCATTCATTTGCGGATGAGAAGATGCCAACTTTTTTAATTTTGTAAATAATTCTAGAAAATGTAAATTCAAGTTGCGGCGCCTTAAATAAGATGGAAATCAAAATATAATATTAACAGAAAATTTTGTATTTAAAATTTAAACCAAGAAATTTATATTCTACAAATTAAAGCTGTAGAGCCTAAAATCGGTTTCTGATTTATTATAAATCAAAAACTATTTTGGTAATAAAAAAAAGGAATTTTTGTGTTAAAAAAAATAATTTTGATTGCAAAAAATATTTATCATTAAATGATATATAAAAACCAACTTAATTATTATCAGAGCTGGGTCCGACTCCGACTCCGGCTCCGACTCCGACTCCAACTCCGACTCCGCTCCGGAGCTGGAGTCGGAGTCGGAGTCGAAAATTAAAAAGGTCGGAGTCCGGAGTCGGAGCTGGAGTCAAAATTTTTAAAGGTCGGAGTCCGGAGTCGGAGTCGGAGTCAAAAATTTTGAGCGACTCCGGACTCCGGTCGACTCCGGATTTTTATTTAAAAAATTGTATTTTTTACCTAATTTTAAAAAAAATTTCCCTTTTAAATTTTTTTAAAATTAAACTTTTTTGGATTATTTTGACTAAAATTGAAATTTTCATACCAAAATTATATCATTTTCGGAAATAGATATTAATTTTACACAAAAATGCCCTGAAGTCATATCGAAATTACTTTAAAAAAATTTCTGCGGAGTCAAACTCCGGAGTCGGAGTCGAGTTTTAGAACGACAACAAATTTTATGGTCTCAAAAATATAAATTTGTTGATAAATTCATTGATTTTATGGTTGAAAAATTTATTTCAAACTTTAAAATTTGCAGTTATTCCATTTGGTTTATTTGTCAAAAGCAATGTCCCGAGGCGAGGATCTTGCATTTGGCACAATTGCCTGCGATTCCCTTCTGATTACGGCTTCGGCTTCGACATTTGCTTGGTCAGAAAAATTATTTAAAATAAATAATTTTAATTTCCAAAAAAGGTGGATGGCTTATTTGATGCCGGATAATGCACAAATCTATTATAATTCCGATTTTAAATATACTGACCGATCATATGAAAATTATTTACCCGAATGGAAGGCAATAAGTCTTAATGATGATGGAACAATCATTTTACGATAAAAAATTTTATATTTTATTTATCAATAAAAATTTTGCAAAAAATTTTTGTTATATTTAGGATGTTCATAAATTTAAAAAATAGTGCTTCGCTAGTCTGTACTCTGTATGTTTTAGAGTAAATAAGAAAATGATCTAATTTTATATTTTTATAAAAAACATTGTTTTTAGAATTAACTAATATTAAAAAAATAAATTATTACTTGAATTAATAAATAAATTTGGCCTGTAAAAATTGAGTTTTATTTTGTTTTTTACTTTGAATTTTATATAACATGAAAATAATGAATATGAATATTATTCTGTAATCCCATAAATTTATATCCAAATCAAAATATGCTCCAAATTCCTCTTCTAATTTCTTCCAATTCTTATCTTTATTTTGTCAACTTCTAATATTTTACAATTGTTTCTCCTCTTACAAGGGAAGTAATTCAGGTGACCGTGGAATTTTGGAACGAAACCTGTTGTAACTAACCGAGTTATGGTTCATTGGAAAGTGGCCAAATTGGCCATATTTGGGAAAAATTCGATAAAAAATTTCAAAAATTTTTAGGTCTAGAAAACTTATACCATTATTGTAGCCCATTAAATTCTCTACAAAATGAAGTTTAGTTCATAATTTTTTATCATCTCTAAAAGGAGCTATGAGTTATGGCCAAAATAGCTGGAAAAGCCGATTTGCCATATCCGGCCAAGATGGCTCATTCCGCAGCTAAAATTAAAATTTTTCTAATAAACCCATATACAATCTATTACTTACAACAGATTTCGTCCCAAAATTCCACGGTCATCTGAAGTACTTCCCTTGTTAGTTAATTTAAATTCCATTCCAATAACAAACAGAATTTGAAGGAATAAAAATGGTTGGGTTTATTTTCTGAGGAAATGGAATGAAAAGAAAGGGATCATGCATTATTTATATTTAATATCAGACCAAACGTCAAAAACAATCATTTCAATTTTTCCTCAGTCAGCAGATCATTTCAATTTATCCTTTAATTCATAAATTTTCAATGGCTGGAATGTGCTTCAAAATCACCATTCCAATGTTAAGCTTTCTTGCATTCTTTTTCTTCTCAATTAAGCAGCCTAGAGCCGAAGGAGCATGTCCACCGGATTGGAGCACTTTCGGTGTTCAATGTTATAAAGTAAGCTTTTTTAATTATTAATCATATGCTGAAGGAATTTTTTCGATCTTTAAAGTATCGATAAGACACAAGCTCAATTTATCTAATACTTGAATTTGCGTTCTTTCTTAATTGAACTCAAGATATTTTTGTATTTTCTGATGAGTTAAACTTTTTAAACAAAATATTATATTCTTCAAAATAATTTTATTTGATACGAACAAATTATGTTACAGGACAATGGCAAAAAAATCAATTCATTTTCATTTAATTAAATCTACAAATAATATTTAAATAAATTATTTTTTAGGTCTTCAAAGAGAATGCCACTCAACCGGAAAGTGTTGATAAATGCCATATGATGGAGGCTGAACTTGTTTCAACACATTCGAATGAGGAAAACAAATTCGTGGAAGGTTTGTTGAGATATTCTCCGAGATCGATTAATTTTTCAAATAATTGAAGGACTTGTAAATGCCATCAGCCCACAAGGGGAAAAGCCACACTATTATTGGATTGGATTGACCATCACCCGCCATTCGATGAACGACAAAGTCATTAGTTGCCATTGGATTGATGGTTCGCCAATGAATTTTGGCGACGTGAAAATGTTGAACGCTGGAACATATCCATGGAGCGATCATTCTCCTCAATTTCCGCCAGAACCCAACAATTTTGAAGGAAATGAAAGCTGCGTGACATTCAACTTTTGGGAAGAAGGAGAGCCATTGGTATTTTATTTTATTATTAAAATTTAGACTTTATAATTAATATTTGTTTTTTAGGGATGGGTTGATCGCCAATGTGACCTCAAAATTGATGGTTATATTTGCAAAAAATCAGCTTAAACAACTTTAATTGAGAATGATTGATAAAATTTTATATTTTACGATAATTGCACCAAAAATTGTCGTTTTATATGCAATATGCAAATAAATGTTGGAAAAAAAAATTATTTATGGTCCATTTTGTTTACTTCTTTTGATTTATTAAAGCAATACGTAAGAGATCATCCCTTAAGTATATTATTGAACATTTTTCTTGGACTGAACAGCATTATAAGGTAGTATTATTCTTTTAATTTTGAAGTCTAGGATCAAACCCTGATTCGATCACTTTTTGCCTGATTACTGAAATGATCCTAATTAACAGTAATTTTAATTTGATTATTTAAAAAGCAAATTTTCAAGTATATTTTTATAATACTTTTTCATTCGTTCTTCAATATTTAATTTTTTTAAGTTTATTTGAATATTTTTAAATTTTATTAAATATAGGATTATTAATCATTTTTTCTTATTTTATAATTACATTTTTAAATTCATTGCATGCTTTTTAAAAACAGAAAATTCCTTTGAATGAAAGCAAGCACCGACAAAAAAAGAAAAATCACTGATCAAAATAAAGTATTTTTTATTAGTCTAGAAGAGTGGAATTCAATGAAGAGACGGCTTTTAAAAAAAGAATAAATTATTAAAAAAATAGTCCACCAAATTCCCTTCCCACTGGTCATCCTTCTTTTCTTTTTCACTTTTGATTGCCGAAATTTAGTCTACATTTTTTTTCATTTCCATTAAAATTTTTTATTTATCCGAAATTTAAAAAAATCTATTCAACAAATATTAATAATTTTAATAGGAAATAAAATGTTAAAAAATGGGCCATTTTGGGAACTACTTCGCATTTTTCTTTTGGTCATTTTGCTTTGCCTCAACTTGGACGATGTGGATGGAGGCCTTCCAAGGATGGGTCCACGTTTTAGCCGGCCAATTTCCTCCCCAACAATTAGCAAATATCCAAAACGAAGACCACTAGCAAAAAAACCGAAATTACCTGCCGAACCACCAGGATTCAAATCTGTGGCCGATCACCCGCTTTCCCATTATCTTCCCAAAGATGAAGTACGAAAAATGTTGAATGTTGAAGCCTCGGCTGGTAAAAACACTACATTATTATGAAAATTAACTTTTTAGGCCTCATTAAAAGGTTTAATTTCCAAAAATCTCCTCTCTAAAGTTGCCTCAATATTTTAATTTGTCAGCTGGCATTCGACTTCAAAATTCCGTTAAAATTTCACATAATTTCCTTTTGTATTGGCGATGGGGCAGAAAATTTGAAAATTAAATTAATTTGACATTTCTAGAGGCAATTTAATATAAAAATTAATTTTTAAGGTAAATTAAAATTATTGTGATACTGTAGTCAAAAATGATTATTTTGTAATTTTGGAAATAAAAAATGAAATTTAATTGTTAACTAAAAATTGGTATTTTAAGCCATTCCATTCACTTTATTTTGGTGCCGATATTTTACTCTATGAATACAATTTAAAATAATTATCATAGCAATTTTCAATTCCAATAATTTTCCAGAATTTAAAAAAATCATTGACAAAACCAAAATCAATGGCCATCCAAATGGAAAAGAAATCAACAATTTTGGAAATTTGCATAATGGTCCGAATTTGCCGAGTCCATCAACATCAAACGGCTTCAGCAGACAGTTCTATTTTATAAATTATAATATATTTGATTGGGTCATCTAGAGCTTTATTCAATGATCAACATTGATCATAATCAATTTATTGAATAATGATCCATCGAAATTTAACATTTTTCCAAATAAATATTAGCTTTAAAAATTGATAAAAAATAAAATATATTTTATTGGCCCCTAAGCCCTAATCTGTATATGATTGATTAAAGAGAGAATTATTGGATTTGAATGGAAATTGATTAAATTATATCCAAAAAGTGGCAAAATAAACCAAAAAAGATAGTTTCGTTTTCTGGTAATTTTTTTGATCATTAATTTTGATATCAAAATGTCCCCAATTTTATTATTAAATTGCTAGATTTTTGTTATATTTATAGCTTAAATCATTAATCACATCTTATACATTTTAAAATCTAAAGAAATGATCAAAATTTTCCTATAATTTCAGTCCTTATGACAATGAAGCTCGTCGATCTCCTTCTACTACGCCAAACAGGTTCAATCGGCCACCGGCAACAGATCAATCCAATCATCCAGAACTTTTTGGCGGGTATCTACATCAAAATCAGAGGATTAATTTAATTTTAATTTTTTGCACAGTTCACATCGTGATGCAGCCCCAGTCCGTGTGATGGACACAAATGGAAATACTAATAAAATTGGGGAAAGTGCGCCTGCTGCTGCTAGAAGGAATTGGGAAACCTTTGATGATGAGCCTGAACAAAGGCCTAGGAATAATAGGCAGAGAAGCATTGATGAACATGATGAAATGCAAATGCCATCAACATCAAATGAGTGAATATTATTTATTTTAAAATTAATAAACAAAATGGAAAAGCGGTGGACTGGGCATGCATATAACCCATTTTTAATACTCAATTATTTAACATTTTTATACTAAATAAAATTGGAAATATTTGTTTAAAAAATTTATAGTCAGAATTCGGATTCTTATTGAAATTTTAATTTTGTAATAAATAATTTATTAATGCATAATTTCGAAATTTTATTCTATGATGAGTGAAATTCACGAATAAAGTAGGTGATCCAGATTCGAAAATCGAAATGGCTGATTGATTCTTCTACTTTTTTCATGGAATTTTTTTTGCTTCGGGTCTTGTTTAGAATTGAGATTGAGAATGATTTTAAAAAAAAAAGCCATAGAAAAGAATAAGAGAGAGTGGGGATTAAATTTTAAATTTTCTTCATATTCAATAATTTTTATTGAATGAAAATTTCAAAATAATTTATTAATGAAAAAATTAATTTTTTTAAAATTTTTTCACAAAGACATTCCTATTAAATTGCTTATTTTCATTCCAATTTTTAGTGATACTTATCACTGGGAATGGCTCGAGAGAAATCAGCCGGGAAATTTGGAGAGATTCAAGAAATTTTATAAAGATGCAACAAAAATTAATGATAAACCAACAGTGAAAAAAGATATTGGTGAATTGGCCTTTAGCCTTATTCCCGAAAATGATGAACAATTTAGTGCGATGGTTTATGGTGGTTCAAGACTTCCAAATGCTTTATTAGGTGAGTCCATTCCTAAAAAAAATTTGCGCTAAAAATTTTACTCATAAAGAATATTTTTAAATGGTATGGGTTTAGGCTAGAATTAGATTTATTTTGTGGATATAGGTCTGATTAGAGATTGGAAACATTTTATGTTCGCAAAAAACGCTGTATTTTAACTTTTAAGACATTTAATTTTCAATCGCAAAAATATCACTTTTTAAATTGATATTTTATTTTATTTCCAATAATTTTCATTTAAAATTCAATTGCACAAAATTATATCCTTAAATTTATTATAAAAAAAATTATTATTTACTTAAATCTCTTCTTTATATTTTATTTAAAATTTTTATAATAATTTGGTTAATAAATAAAAATATTAAAATAATTTCTATTTATAAAAATAATCGAAATTTTGAATAAAATAAATTTTGAATCAAATAATTCGAAGAAATTTTCTCCTGAATTCTTTTGATTAGTTAATAAATTAAATATTTAATTAGGTGAAGATGAAGACATGCGTGAATTTTTGGCCAGAAGAGCGGCCGTAAGATTTGGAGTTAGGGGAGTTAAGGAGGGGATTAATGCACTGTTGCCAGCTGAAAACGCTGAGTCAATTATGGATGTTGCCGGCCCATTTGCTGGTGCTGCCGCCGCACCAATAATTTCCAGATCCGTGGGCAGAGGATTTAAAGGATATGAAAGATACAAGAAGAGAGGACAATTGCCATGGCAAAAGCAGGAAAATCAAAAGACTCTTGGGTAATCTCTTTTTATATTTAATTTATTAATTAATTTCTAAGAAAGACCCAAGAATAGGAATTTGGTTAAATGGCATCAATTTGGGAATAGTGCTTTAAAATGCTTAAAATATGCCGCTAGATATTAAATGGAAGATTTTAGAATTAATTTATAAGAATTCAATTTTGTTATAGTAGATATAAATATTTCTTTAAAAACGCTAAAAAATCCATATTGTGATTTGATTAAAGAAATAAAATTTATGCCATAGCCAAAATATTGATCCTCAATAAGACCATTAAATGATATAAAGGAATTTTGGGGAAAAGTTCACTCGTCTAACCACCAATAATTAATGTTTAATTTATACTCACTCAAATCAATTTAGAATAGTAAAGGTGGCATTGATTTAAAATATAGATTTTTTTAAATATATCAATAAGGCAAATTTTCCCACCACATTTAAAATTATAGCAAACAATTTTCCATTTTCATATGGATGGTATTTAATTTGTAGAAAAAAAAACAATGTCGAAAAGTTTATAACGGTTTAATAGTTTGTCCTGGACCCCCAAAACCTATATCCAATCGATAGATCTCGCCAAGACGTGTCGATTGGTATATATTTTGTCATAGTTTGATCAAAGTTAAAGGTATAAAACCACTTAAACCATCATGTAGGTTTTGGTTCAAAACCATTAAACCATGACAAATTATATACCAATCTATGCGTCTTGACGAGCTCTATCGAATGGTATATGGTTTGTGAATTTTGGACAAACCACTAAACTATAAGCTTTTGGACATTTTCAAAGCTCTTTTTGAAATTTTCAATTTTTTCTACATTTTAAATATTTCCCGTTTTATATCCAAAAATACCCAAACAGAATCGACAAATATTTGTATGATTTCGAGAAAGGAACATTGAGAAAGGCGACAGACCCGAAAAACCTTTGCCCATATGTGGCCCGATGTGCCATCGTTGGTAGTGGCACTCTCGCTGGAGGAACCATTGGAACGGCTGCCGGACCGCCGGGAATGTTGGTTGGCGGCGTAATTGGCAACAAGGTGGCCGAACGATTTGTGTCAGCACCGGTAGAGGAAGGCATAAGAAGACAATTTAGAAGACGCAGGCAATTCGATTATAAAAAACTTCGCGAATCCTTGTCCTTGGATGATGATGAAGGTGCAATTTCGTTTCCTGAATCCTGAATAGTGCAAATATGGGCGTTTCCTGAATAGTGCAAATGTGGACGTTTTATACTTATAATAAATCAGAAACGGGTTTTAGGCCCAACAAATCTTATACCATTTTGTAGATCTCGAAACACATCGAATGGTTTATAATTTGTTATGGTTTGGCCAAAAATTAAAGAGTTTAAAACCAAAGACTGGAAATGATTTAAACAGTTTAATACCCTCTAATTTTGAATAAACCTATACAAATTATATACCAATCGATGCAACTTGATGATATCTACAAAATAGCATAAAGTTTGTAGGGCCTAAAACCGGTTTCTGATTTATTATAAGTCGAAAACGCCCACATTTGCACTGTTCAGGAAGCGTCCATATTTGCACGGCCTTTTGTCTATTCAGGAATGGACACCTTACGGACTACGGATGATGAATGATTGATGAGAAAGATGATTCGATGATTCCTTTTTAGCATGGTGGAATTTCGGTGGAAGAAAATAAAATGAATTTATTTGTAATTTATTTGAATAAAAATGAGCATTTTATTGTAATAAATGAAGCCTATAAAATAGAATCAATTTTCTGATTTAATATAACAATTGGGCCGAAAAGGTTGGTGTTGTTACAAACGCTGTAGGCTGAATCAATTAAATTGCATTTATTTGGGCATAAAATCAGTTAAAAAAATGATGATATCAATTGATTAAATTTTTATTTTTAGCTATAAATTGGTAATAAACCATTGGTAAAATTATGTATCGGCCCATTTTTGGCCATAATTCTGTTTTAATATGAAAAATTAGCCAAGAATATTACATAAATTTATTCATCCGCTTTATTCCCCTTACCTAAATACTAGACCTTTTCGTCCACAAATTTCATAACTCATCATAATATAGACCGATAATGCAAATAAAAAATGATACAATTTAATCCGAAATGTAAATGAATAAAAGAATAAACATAAAAGAAATAAAAAATTAAAGAATAATTTTTTTTACTTATCGGTTATCCAGGACCAGATTTTTTCCAAAAATCACTTTTAGTTACCCACAAAATTGGTCAAACCTAAAATCACTTATAATAATGTTTTTTCATCGTTTTACAATCAAATAAAAGTAACAGAAAAATAATTTTAAACAAATTTTTGCAAATCTTTCCTGCTGCTGGATAACCGATAAGTACTTTTTTTACAATTTTAATAAATTGATAGTGAAATTTAATATACAGTCTCTGTTCGGAATGGTTAAGTCCGAATAAATCCAATAAATATTGGCTTTCTAATAATATTTAGTAGACTCCAAATAATAATGCTTTATTCCTTATGCCCTATGAAATTTTTACAATATTTGATGGTAAATGTGTGTGTGGACTGATTTGGGTAGAATCAAGGGGGGTATTTATAGCCATAATTTGGGCCCTCGGGGTTGGTTCATCCATCAGCAATTTGTGCACAATTGGGCAGAACTGTCGAGACCAAAGCAAGCAGGATTTGTGCATGGGCATGGTTGTTTTTTCCTGAAGGGGCACATTGGAGAAGAGCAAGGGAAGAAGCAGCGCAGCCATTCGGAGTTTTTGCCTGATGCCGCGCCAAAGGGAAAAGAAGGGGAAGAGCCGGTCAGATAGGATGATTATGAGCAAATTGGTATATTTTTGTTAGTTTTTTGCCCAAATCAGTGGTGCGCGATTTAGGTGATTGATTGGGATAGAATGCTGCAAATTTTGCAGCTTTTGCAGAATTAATTTTTTATAATAATATTTTATTATTTTGCACAATTTAATGTGCAATTCGCGAGAATTCGCGACACTCGGGGGGAACACTCCAGGGGAAGTTCCATCCAGCTCTCATCATCATACATTGTTGTCAATTATCGCTTGACATTTGGTTTATTCCGGGTAATGTTTTCCCTTTTTTTTTCAATTAAACATTTTTTAAATGTATAGCTGAAGTCACAATTGATTGTATTGCTTTCACATTATTCAATTGCGACTTTGAATTGAAATGTATTTCTGCTTTAACTATTTTATTTTCAATCAATTCAATATTCCAACCATTTAAGGACGGATTAACAATTTGGGTCCAATTATGAAGAGCCATAATTAGTATCTGTTCTTCATCTGAGTCAGATTTCCAGAATCAATTTTAAATTCTGGTATTTTCGATTTGCACGCTGGACTGTTTTGGCCTACTAGCCCAATTGTTTTTGGTTTGTATGAATGCAATTCTAGCAACTCATTTTCATTCATTTGAATCAGTACTTTCATCGCT
The DNA here is from genome assembly GCA_030063045.1 of Pratylenchus scribneri. Taxonomy (NCBI): domain Eukaryota; kingdom Metazoa; phylum Nematoda; class Chromadorea; order Rhabditida; family Pratylenchidae; genus Pratylenchus; species Pratylenchus scribneri. The sequence goes on from JAQSEB010000124.1 coordinate 526,693, forward strand.
ATATTCGTATTCTGATTCTGGCCAATAATAATCTGGATCATTTAGAATATCATCAATGTCATTGACTGCTTTGATTTTAGATTCAGATTCTTCCAGCAGTGTGGCATAGAAGCAATTTGCCATTTGTTTCTTTTTGGAAATGAATTGTCCCAAAGTACATTCTCTAAGGAAGAAGCCGCTTGGCAACTTTGTAACTATTTTAATGTCAAAGACAAATAGTTGACCCTGAACAATTCCGATCAATATATCCGGTTTGACCACTTTGCCTCGGAATGGCAGTGGGATTTTATTCAATTTTTTCTGTTCATCCGGATTTATTGTTACAACTCTGTATGAGTTTACCAAAGTTGCCAGAGCTTTAGCTGAGAGGTTCAGCTTTGCGCCCTCATTGGTTTGAAAACCAAATTGAACTCGGACGGAGACCATGTTCTCCTTTTTCATGCCGAAGGCAGATACTTGAAATCTTTCTTGACATAAACTATTGAGCTCTAATGCGGCTAGTAAATCTTTAGTAATGTATGATCGGTGGCTGCCACTGTCGAATAATATTAGTGCCTTTTGTTTCAGGCCAATCTTGGACGGATTAAATACTTCCGTTTCCAAGTATATAAGCAATTCCTTTACGCCTGATTTGGCTGACGCGCTTTCTGCGCACATTTTCTTTTCTTCTGTATAATCAGGCCTGCCCATACGAATGGGCATTCCAATTTGTGGATTTGCTTGGTCCCTTCTAAATAGGGCTCTATTGTGTTTCCCTTGCCATTTTGCGCACTTGAAGGAATTAACATGGCAGTTTGTATAGAAATGTCCTGCCCGAAGGCATTTGAGGCATTTCTTGAGTTCTCTTCGGGCAACTCTTTTGTCGACCATATTGCAAATTGGACAATCACCGATCCAATGATTTGTATTTGTATTGCAAAAGGTGCAAGGACCCTGTGGCTTATTGATTGCATTCGCATCTTTTTCCTTTGCCTTTGGTCTTCTTCGCTTTTTTCCTTTTGCTTTTTTGGTTTCAACTGCCGGATATATGACAGAACTTTCATTTGAGTTCTTATCCCAAAGATTTATCTTCTTTGGATGCATATTAGGCTGGTTTTGTCCAGTGCTTGAGGCTAACGAAGTATTTTTCACTTCTTCTTGAGCGATTATAAAGAATTTTATTCAAATTCTTTTTCAATTTATACAATAAACAACAGTTTATTGCAGAGTCCAAATGTCGTTTGGCTTTTCCCCTTTCTTGCCTTTAAATTGTAACAATTTAATGTTACAATTATTGTTAAATTTTTATTAGGGATGGTTTAATTTCCCTTTGATTTATATAATTTAGCTTTTTAAGCTAAATTTATATTTTTAAATTTTATTTCCCAAATAAACTCTGCCTTGTGCAGATCCTCGGGAGGCAAAAGAGGAAAGGCAACGCCCAAAGCGGCACACAAAATAGGGCAGGGCACATTCAATTTGAAGTCGGGGCCACCATGTTCGGAATGGTTAAGTCCGAATAAATTCCAATAAATATTGGCTTTTAATAATATTTAGTAGACTCCAAATAAATAGATTTATTCCTTTTGCCCTATGAATTATTTACAATATTTGATGGTAAATGTGTGTGTGGACTGATTTGGGTAGAATCAAGGGGGGTATTTATAGCCATAATTTGGGCCCTCGGGGTTGGTTCATCCATCAGCAATTTGTGCACAATTGGTCAGAACTGCCGAGACCAATGGGGGCAAGCAGGATTTGTGCATGGGCATGGTTGCTTTTTCCTGAAGGGGCACATTGGAGAAGAGCAAGGGAAGAAGCAGCGCAGCCATTCGGAGTTTTTGCCTGATGCCGCGCCAATGGGAAAAGAAGGGGGAAAAGCCGGTCGTAAAAGAACATGATGAGCAAAATTGGCGGTTTGGGTAGTTTTTTGCCTAAATCGGCAATGAGCGATTTGGGTGATTGATTGGGAAATTGTGCTGCAAAATTTGCAGCTTTTGCACGATTTATTTTTTATGATAATTATTTTATTATTTTGCACAATTTAATGTGCAATTCGCGAGAATTCGCGACAGTCTCATATTTCCTCAATTATGGTTTCATTCCAACCGGGAATTTGATGTTACCTTCCGGGAACATTTCCGGTATTTCCATTCGATAAACAAATAAATTGACAGCGAATTGTTGCAAAGCCCATTCCAATTTCTCCTCTGAACTTCGGTTAAATGCAATTAGGCCCATTCTTTGTCCAGTGAAGAGCATTTTTAAAATAATCTCATTCATTTGCGGATGTGAAGGCATCAAATTTTTTAATTTTGTAAATAATTCTAGAAAATGTAAATTCAAGTTGCGGCGCCTTAAATAAGATGGAAATCAAAATATAATAAACAGAAAATTTTGTATTTAAAATTTAAACCAAGAAATTTATATTCTACAAATTAAAGCTGTAGAGCCTAAAATCGGTTTCTGATTTATTATAAATCAAAAACTATTTTGGTAATAAAAAAAGGAATTTTTGTGTTAAAAAAAATAATTTTGATTGCAAAAAATATTTATCATTAAATAATATATAAACCAACTTAATTATTATTTATTATAGTTCAAAGTTCAAATGTCGAAAATATATTATAGAGATATATTAATAAACTTACCGGGTGTATTCTCTGTTATTCTCATCATTTTCTTTCTCTTTATTCCATGTCCCCTCCTTAACTAAATTGTAAATGGCAAGCCAGTGATCTCCTTCGTTTAAAAGTCTAAAAAATTGTTCACATAATTTCAAATAAATATAAATATTTTTTTATTTTTTGTAGTAAAGCTTTTCTTGAAAATTAATGTTTTAGTGCAATAAAATTCATATGCTGTATAATCTATAATTCTAGCACTGTCCCTAATTATACCTAAATTCTTAAATATTATAATATATTACGCCCTAATATTAAATTAAGATAAAGATATTTTGGCACTAAATAAAATAAATTTGGCCCTAAAAAATTATATTTATTTATTCAATGATGATAAAAATATTTTCGAATTTTTCAAATTAAATCATCACTTTTGATAATGCGACAGCAATCCTCCCAAATCATTTTTCAATATTTCTATGCGAATTTCATTGAAAGTTTTCTGTAATTTTTCGATTTTGCTTTTGGCATTTTCCAATCCTCCGACATATTTGTATATTTTATTGAAAGTTTTCAGTAAATCTTTGATTTCTCTTTTGGCATTGGCAAAAAGTTTGTTCAAATTTTTCATTGTTTGGCAAAGATTCTTTTTGGGATCAAATTCTAGCATTTCTTCCGAATTTTCTCCCAAATCACACTTTTCTGAATGGATTATTTTCTGCTTTTTATTGACATGAATTTCTGGCATTTTCTCCGAAGTTTCACCTAAATCACTACACTTTCTGTATATTGGATCAATGATTTTCTGCATTTTTTCAATTTTTTCCTCATAATAGGATAAATTTTCTTCCGCTTTGATAAACTCAATCGAAGACAATAGGAGAAGAGAAAGAAAAATCATTTTAAAAATATATTCTCTAAATTAAAAAACTAAATTAATTAAAGGACATTTTAAAATATTATTTTTCATGGAGACAATTAATTCAAAAATTGGATTCCCAGAAAATTGATAAGCCGTCAGCAGCGGGGAAAATCAGACATGAGTAAACTATTCAATATATAATAAGATTAAAAATTCTAAAATTTAATGATTTTCAAGATTTACTTTAAAAACCGATGTTTAATTCGTCTTATAAATCATAAAAACAAATGATTAGAATAGAGAGGGATAATCAGCAGGGAAGAAAATGGAGGGGGGATGATCAGCGGATAAAATGTAGGGGAGGGGAGGGGAGGGGGATGATCATAAAAGAAAATGGAGGAGAGTGATTGATGGGGGGAGGGAGGGAAAAAATGGCCATAAATAAAGACAATGGAAAGGCATATTAAAAAGGAGTGGGGAAAATCAATCAATAAATGGCCATAAAACAAAGGTTTCGAAGGGAAAATAATAATGACGGGTTGGCGTCATTCATCTGTGTCAGTAGTAAATATACCTCAAATGTAACAATTCTTCCTTTGACACCACCTCAAAATGCTGCGGCATCGGGGCTACAAATAGTACAAACAAACACATATTGAATGAAAATTCGAAAATGAAACCGGTTAGTATTTTTGTCTGTTCAATTATGCCAATTTTGGGCATTTAATAATGTATCAACTATGAGATATTGCCTAATTAATAATTCATTTAACATTCATTTAAATTTTAGTGTTGGTATTGGTCCTGTTATGTTGATTCTAATTTATTGAAAACCATTACTTATTTATTATTTTTGAGATTGTGAAATTATCAGTTCATAGTTTTGCGTCTAATGTTGAGTTAGAATTTTGCAATTCATTCATTAGCCTAGAAAGAAACTAATTATTGGCTAATTTTACAATTGACTTACTTTCCACACTCACTCAGCAGTTTCCCTTGATCAATTTTCCTTACTGACCAATTTTCATCTGACCAAATTTTCATCAAGTTTCCTAATTGAACTGGTCTTCGGAATTTCAAGAATTTAACAGAATGACTTAGTTTATAATTTTGGCTAATGTGACTATAAAAATTGTATGGGTATGCGACGGTTAGTGGCCGGCCGGTTAGTGGCGGACCAGTTTTTGCTTTATAACTCATCTTAATCTAAACCATATTGAATGTTTTTATATTCATTTGATAGAGCAATGCAATTATCTATTGAATGATATAAAAAACAGTTTATATTGTCTTAAATAAAAAAAGTTGTGATTTTTTTAATAAAAATGGGCAAAATAGTGTCAAATTTGATGGTTTTTGAATTTTAAAAAATGTAAAAATATGTTTTAAAATTTGAATTTTATATGGACTGATAGAGAATTTTTTGCTCTTTTCAATGATATATAAAACATTATAAACCATTCATTAGGCGCCTAGCTATTAGCTTTCGCCACTAAACGGCCGCGCCACTAACCGGCCCACTCCGAAATTGTATTTGTTGGAAGGCCTTTAATTAAATTTAAAATTGTGAATTATGTATAATTTAAATTAATCAAAAATTGTGAATTGATTATTCAATTTTCCAAGATCTCAATTGCCTTTTCAAATTAAAAATACCCACAGAATGTCCTCTGATCATTCAAAATCCCATTCATAATATCCTCTGATTATTCAAAATCCCATTCATAATATCCTCTGATCATTCAAAATCCCATTCATAATGTCCTCTGATTATTCAAAATCCCATTCATAATGTCCTTTGATCATTCGAAAACTAATTTTAATATCTTTTTCCTTTACACAAATTATCATTAAAATTGGAATTTAAAAAAAATAATACAAATTCAATAATGGATAAAATGCATGGGAATTGAATTCAACAATAAAAATGCCAAAAATATCCATCCAAATGGTGGTGATATATTCATGCCATTTGTTCCATTTGCCGTCGCCTTCTTTCCTCCACCATCATTGGTACCCGACGGCATATTTTTCCCATTTGATGATGACATTTTCGAATCATTTCCTTCCTTCTCGTCATTTCCGACATCATTTGTTGATTCTGATTCTGTTGTGCCATTACCACCGCCTCCAGCAGCCTTATCTCTATCGCTCAAATCGATCAGCAATCCACCATTTTCGTTCGTAAAGCCAAGCTAAAAAATTTTTTAAATAATTTTTGGTGATTAAATTTTAATTTAAAAGTTTTTAATTATTTTTAAGTCAACAAAAAATCCAAAAATGCAAAAAAAAATTTAGAAAAAAAGTTAATTATTGAACCTTTGCCGGATCGCCGGGCACACAATTGTATGAGTCAGCAATTTTGAGTGTGTAAAGCCCTTCGCGGCAAACACAAATTGTTCCATTGCATTGGGAGTCCAACAAACATTCTTGGCCCTTTTCACATTTTTGACCTTAATTAAAAAAATTATTAATTTTTAAAAATAATTTTTACCCGGGAATGCAATGCGTTCTCCACTTCCATCTGCTGAGCCCAATCCCAATCCACTGTCCCCGCCAGCCCATTGTTGATTTTGATTCTCATTTTGGTATTCATTGTGCAATTCCGGCAACTCTGCTCTAAGGTGGACAGAAAATTAATTACATTTTAAGATTTTTGAATGGAAATCAAAAATATTTTTATATTTAATTATTTCTTTAGAAATATAATTTAATTATTTTTTTAAATTTACTCCGTGAATGGATCGCCCTTTGGATTTGGCCACCCCAAAATGCGTTGCTCATTTTTGTTCGTATTTTTCAGCCATTCCATCAAAGGCTCAAAATATTCCAACATTGGGCCAGCGTCTATTAGAAATTTTATTTTAAAATTTATTATAAATTGATTTTTTCTATACCAAGTTGCCGACTTCCAGTCAATTTTTCGAAGGCATTTATCCAGGGAATTGAGCCACCTTGGGAAATTGCCTCATGCACGGACTGGAAAATTAAAATATTTAATAAAATTTTAAATATATTTTTATTTTTTTTTGCATAAATTTTATGAATTGAGTATGCCATTAAATAAAAATTCTAAAATAAGAAAAATTTAAATTAAATATATTCTCAATTAAATAATAAAAATGTATAAGAGAAAGTTGTTTTTAATAATAAAAAGACTGCCTTCAAATTAAGAAATTTAAAGTGCTTTTTTATAAGAAAAAAAATAATAAAAAATTAAACTAAACAATTTTACAAAAATTGTTAGTTTCACCTGGAATTCATTTTTTGTTGGCAAACAGCCTTGGCTAATTTTATCAATTCCACTGCACAATTTTTTCAATACTTGGAATTGGGCAATATAAGCGATGGCATCCCTTAAAATGGGGCAAAAAAATTATGAAAAAAAATTGTTTCATTTTTTCTTTAAAATATTTATATATATTTTTGGTTTGCTAGGAAAAATAAATAAATAAATAAATAATTTAATTTTTTTTTATTTTTTGCCTTGTTGCTGGCGCATGAAATTGGGTGATGGCCGGTGATGAGACCGCATCATATTCAATTGCCTTTGGCAATGCCATTGACGGAGCACGGATTCCTTGATATTTTTGTCTGAAAATAGTTTTAAAAGTAATTTTTAAAGGATAATTAATACAATTTCTCAAATAGAAATAAAATTCCTATTTTTTTTTTCTAATAAATCCACAAATTTGAACTGCAGTTTACTGACCGTAATGCCCACCATTCCTGCGACCAATTTGATGAGTTCACTTTGCCCTCAAAAACGGCGTAACGCCATTTATCTTTGAAGAAGGAAAAGGAAGGATAATTACAATGTTTGAAATTTTTATTTAAATTATTTTCTGATATTTTTTCACCGAAAAATTATAAAAAATTGCAATTTGGCTAATTAAATGGAAATTCAAAAATTGCAATTTGGCTAATTAAATGGAAATTCAAAAATTGCAATTTGGCTAATTAAATGGAAATTCCTGCTCCAAAAATTGATAAATAATTTTTCATTTCCTTATCATTGCCCATCACCCATGCCCACCGGCCACAATGGCAAAAGGCAATTTGACAATTTCCTCCAATGCCTCCTTGTAGAGTCGATTAATTTCGGCTGGCCCATTTCGTTCCGTTTGGGGGTCAATCAATTTTTGCGCCCGCAAATATTCTGGGTTCAAAGCCAAAATGCTGAATGCGCCGGCCAATGCAGAACTGAGGCTGAAATTTATGGGAAAATTTTATTTTTTTTAAAAATAAAATATTGGAATGCCTTGGATTCGGTGCATCCCTCAAAAGGATTGGCTGCTTTCTGGAGCCATATTGATAGAATAATTTGGCCAAAAGACGATGGGCATTCACAAAATCATAAAAATGGAAAATAATTTTTATTATAAATTATTTTTTATTAAATTTTTGGTAAGGAAATTTTTCGTTAATTTTTTGGGAAAAAAAGATTAATTTAATTTAAAAAATATTTTACTGACTTGTTCAGTCAATTGTCCGCAAACTTTGATCCGATAGTCATCGTTGCCATCCATCTGTTAAATTAAAAAAAATGAAACATTAATTTTTTAAATTAATTTTAAAGAATTATTTTAATTCTATAATTAATTAGGCAGACCATATCATAGGCAGTGGCCGGATGGCAAATCATATCCTTGGCCCAATTTCGAGTGAAAATTGAATTCGTCCAAAATGATTTTGGCAGCCGCTCGAATCCAACATATTTCATGAAACGATAGACCTTAATTTTTTAGTTAAAAGAATGGGAAAATATTAATTTACATAAAAAATCATGGAATTTACCCAAAACTTTTCGTCTCTAAAATAAATAATCCTTTTTTGGGGCCGTATAATTTGGTATAATAAAATATTGGATTAACTTAAAAAAGATTAGCAATAGACTTAGTTTTGGATGTATTTATTAGGCAGGACAAGATTTAAAATTCTCTTTGGCTTAGTTTTTGGGCCTCAAAAATGCTTTTTTTCCGATAAAAAAGGTAAATTCCATGATTATTGGGTAAATTAATTGATATTCTATATAAGGAATTATAAAATCATAAAATTTTTTAATTCATGATTTTTTTACTTAAATAATTCAAAATTAATTATTTTGCAAAAATTTTTTTTGGACAATTTAATTTGCCCTCTTTTTTTGTTGTTGTTTACCTTTGCAAACATCACTCGGACTGTATAATTTTGTGCATGGAATGCGTCCACCAGCTCATTGGCAATTTTTTGCCCTTCCGCCGGCATTTCTTCCCCAAATGGTTTGGTCAATTCGTAATAGGCGGACCATGAATCGCCATTTAGGCTTTTCAACAAATGCAGAGGCAATGGCCCATCCCGACTGACTTGGCCAGCTTTTTGATTCTGATTATGAGGGCAAAATTTAAATATTCCACTTTTTATTTTATTTCATTTGTAAAAAAGATACTTGTTGTTTAATTTAACGGGGGGGGGGGGGTGCAAGATTTTAATGAGAAGGGGCACTTGTTGGAAATTTATTATTCTGCCTCCTTCATTAGCTTTTTTGGCTTTATAACATAACTAATCTTAACTACTAAAACTAATCTTCTATAAATAAAATTAATCCAGACCTACTCTTATTATAATTCTACCCAACCCTATAAATCCTTCCGGATCTACCCTAAAAATAATTCTAACCTTGACATACTCATGAAGATAATCAGTGTAATTTTGGTCTCGGCTAATAAGTGCCGGAAGCCTTATGCGATTTATTATAGTGTATAATTAGATTTAGGGCAGATCCACAGAAGACAGAAGGGATTTAAGATAGGTAGGATTCGATTTATGGTAGATTGGATTGGAATTGAATTTGGTTTTGGCACTCTATAATTTAATAGTCATTTATGTAAAGGGGGAGGCAGAATAATGTATTTTTCTGTGATTTCTCTCACACTAAAGTCTTGCATTCCAGCAGTTAAAATCTTGCATCCCCTTTTATAAGGAATACCGTAAAATATTTAATTTATTACATTTTTGTTAAATTCATTTTTAATAATCCCACATTCCCCCACTTCTTCATTGCCCTTTTTGCTATGGATTGAGGCCAGTCTCGGACGAAAATATGCCATTAATTGTTCATAGAGTGGAGCCATTTGTGTGTAAAGAATGTCCAATTGTTGGCCAATATCCAATTGGCGTTCGGGGAAAAATCCAAATTGCCCAGGCAATTCGTAGACGGCACGCCATTGTGCACCAGCGTCGGGGAATCCATTCAATCGAGCTCCTTTAATGAATGAATCCAAATGTTAAAGTTTGCTATTGGCAAATTTAATTAAGTCCCATTTTGGTGAAGAAGGAAAAAAAGAAGTGTCCCCCTTTATTATGGGTTATCAAGATTTCAAGGTGGTCATTCAGGGATAGGATAGGAAAAAATCACCGCATAAACCCCCTAAACCATATCAACACACACAGAGGAGAGAGTCTTAATTTTTCATGAACTTTTCCATTTTTGACAAAAATGAGAACTTAAAGCTTAAACATGTATCAAAATTTTTAATTCAATTCCGTCTCTTTTTGAACGAGAATAAGATTTGCAATAAATTTTAATTAACATAATTGAAAATTCTGTTTCTGTGGAAAGTAAAATTGTTTTCGGAAAGTTTGAATTTTTCCGGCTAATTTTAATTCTTTCCGCAAGTTTTAGATTATTGTAGAAACGTTTTAAGGAAACCCATACATTTCTTCAAATGCAAAGACATTCAAATTTTTTGATAAATTAAAAATATTTATCATAGAGGAAATTTAAGCCTTTTGAATGGCATTTCACTTTGTCATAATTTGGTTATTGAGAATGGACAGAGGGAAGTTTACCCTACACATTCGCCAGAATTTATAATTCTCCCTGTGGGTTTATTTAAAGGATTATTTTGGAAAAATTTAAATTTTGCAATAACTAAAATACATCCTCCTCGATCCACACCTTTGTTACTCAATTCGACCAATTCGGCATAACTGGCCGTCAAATTTGGGCCAGCAGCAAGGCGCCATTTCTGCCACAGCTCCAAACATTGTTGGGCATCGGCGCTTGGCCCATTCAAAAGTGTTGGAATGTCGGAGAATTTTAGTAGGCATGCCGTTTTATCGCCGTCCATTGGAGCTGAAATAAACGAGAAATTTTCAATGCATTTTTAGTAAATAAATCATTTTTTTAGAAAAAAATACTCGATTTGTTATACTAATTTATGCCAAAAATTTATGGCCTTACCTTTTCCTGGTTCCCCGCATAATTGAGTGTGAGCGAATTGTTGATTTATGGAAAGGAGGAGTCGATTGAATTCGGTCAATTCCGCCTGATCCAATGCGTTCATGCCTTGCTGGGCCAACACCGAAAGTTGCACTCGCTCGGCGGTGCCATATGCAAATGCAGTAGCATTAAATTGTGCAGCTTGTTGGGCGGTAGCTCGGAGAAAGGCGCGGCCAACCTTAAAATATATTAATTTTTATGTTCGATTTTTTTTAATGCTTTTTGATGTCATTTTTATTTTAAATTTTTTAAAAAATTTTGTATTTTAAAAATTATTCATTAAGTTTTTAAATTTTAATTTTTGGCATTTCGTTTTTTTGGAAAAGAGAATTGAGAAAAGAAGAAAAAAGGAAGAGGGAATAAATGAAAATGATGAGATAAAGAAAACGACAAATTTAATGCGGCCGGCGTCGGTGGCCATTCCGCATCCGCAGTCCAAAAGCCAAAAAATAAGTAAAACGGTTTAGAATTGCCGTATTATTAACTTTGGTTCTACGAATTCAGCATTTATTAATGCTAAATAAGATCTGGAAAAAAAATCCTTTACGTTTTCATTGATTTTTAATACCAATTCTAGATTGTCGTCTATTAATTAAAAATTAATCTTAATCCATATTTTATTTTCCACTTTCACATAAAAAAATCGAAAAATTTAGATTAAGAATTGAAAGATAATTAATTGAAGAACAGCAGAAAACAAAGCGACGAAAACAATGATGAAAAATTGGGACCGGGATGGGAGTGAGAGCAGAAGCGAATTTGATGATGATGAGTCACAAATGTCAAGGTTTATTTAACTTGATAAAAACAAATTAATACCACGAAATTATTCAAGTTCAAGTGATCAACAACAATTGCAAAAATGCAACAGCCAAGAACAGCAGGGAGAAAATTGTGAATTGACCACAGACAAAAATGGCGATGATAGAGAGGAAGAACAAATACCATGGTTTGCATTCTACATACATTTATGCAAAATATTCCTTTTAAATTATCACAACTGGACAATGTTTTAGCTAGTTAAACATTTGATTTTGGTTGGGGTTTTCCAGTCAGAGAGCTAAATCCTAAACTAATTTCTAGGTTTAAAATCCCTGTAAAACCTTGAATCAAATATCTTTATTCGTAGCGGTGAATTGAACTAGCACTAGCATGCTCGCATTAAATATAATTAATTTTAATTAAATTATACTGACAAAGACAATTTAATTTCGGACTAGCGACTAGCCCAGCTTGTCGCGAGCATAAGCATTTTTAACTAATCGAGGTTCGAGGACTGAATCTGTATTGATGACTTTGTTATCAAATTAAAGAGTATTAGCAGCACTACCACTACAGATTATTAGCTAAATATAAATAACTCTTAATTTTATTTAAATTGGTTCAAATATTGATGAAACTGCCTTTAAAGACTTAAATCACTTTTACTAAAAGAAAAAGAAAGGATTAACGAATTTTTCAATGGTTTTTGGGTGCAATTTCATTATTTCTGAACCAATTTAAATAAAATGATAACTTTAATTAAATAAGCCAATCTTCTACTCTAATTTTGTACCAAAATCATCAAGATTGGTTCAGTTCTTGACGAGTTATTAGCAGTTAAGCACTCGCGACAAGTTGAGCTGTCCCAACCCCATGTCCGGCTGGTTAAATTTCACATTTTCTTTATAATTATTTATTATTCTACTATTTTATTTTAGCACACTTCATTCCCGATTTGTGATTTTGCCAGACCAAATGGTAAATGCAAAACACAGAAAATCCGCTAACTACATGTGCCCCGAATTTTATCGACTTATGCTCTTCCGAATTCATCCCTACAAATTTAACCCCGTATCGACTGCCGTGGAAAAGAAAATGCTCAAACAAATCAATAAATGTTGGCATCCATTGATTACACGCACAGTTCTGGTTTTTTTACATTTATTTAATAATTTTTTCAATCCATTAATTTGATATTTTTTGTAATTTGAGAATACCAAATCCACCGAATTTGATATTTTTGAATAATATTTTCCATAAGTAATTATATTAGAATTAGGAATGCCCGGCAAGTAATTTTTCTCCAAATTATACCCCAATCCTTAATGCAAATATTTTAAATTGTGTGCTCTGCTAGCTGCTACTAGGCACGTAGCAAAGCCACAGTGGTGGGTGCTTTGGAGAACCCACATACGAAATAGAACAGCATTTCTCCTTAATATCCTAAAAAAAAATTCGCACTAATTTCTCATTAAAATTTTGAAATTTTTCAACAATTTTTAATATGGTATTTGCTTTTAAAAAATAAATTTTTGTTCTCAAGCCAACAAAAAATTGGCATAAATATTGAACAAAATATTGAGGCCAATTCATACTTTTTAGCTTCCTAATTGCCTTTTTCAATAAAAAAAATCAAAAAAAACTTCCACTCAGAATTAATAATAAAAATAATATTTTTCCCCTTCTTAAGGACAACGATGAAATAGCGCCAGCCCCATCCGTTGCTCACAATCGCCTCTACAGCTATGAATGCTTTGATTGCCTCTTTCAACTCGATGGTTTCCCGTTTGTGCCACTGGTCTACCTCATCTGCGATCATTTCATCGATTGTCCCTCTCATTTGGTGCAGCCGGATGTGCGCGAAAAATTTTTGCGAGAACGGTGAGTTTTTTTAGGAGGGAATTATGGGAGGAAAAAATTATTTTATTTTTTTTTAATTTAAAATTTTAAATCCTATAGAAAAAAGTTTTAATTTTTAATAAATTTAAAAAAATTTAATCTTTAATTTTTTAATTTTCCACGATTTTCAGTGAATCATTCCACGCATTTTTTGGCCCCGATTTCAACCATGACTTTTTGTTGCCCAACGATGGGAGCGCCATTCTAACATTGTGAGTAAATAATAATCAAATAATAAAAATTAATATTTTATCAAACTATTGGGATTATTATTTAAATTTTCCATTCAAAGAGTTTTTGTAACCAAAAAATTTTTCCAAAATTTATTTTTGACTTAATTTTATCAAATAATTCTGAAAATGAATTTCATTAGATAATAATAAAAATTTGATTGTAAAATCATTAAATCTTAATGTAAAATTGTAAAATAAATTTAAATTTTTCAAAAATAATTTCGCATAATTTTTTGCTATTTCAGTCATCCATTCCATCCTCTGGACACTTATCATTGCACGCTAAAAATGCCATCCGATTATTGCGCAAAACGGGCCAAACAATTTAAGGAATGGTTAGAAAAGGACTATTCCCTGATTCGGGACGAAGAATTTATTGAGGAGATTGAAGAGGAAGAAGAAGAAGATGAGGTGGAGGATGAAGAAGATGAAAATGAAGAAGATGAGGAAATGATGGAAATGGAAGAAGGTCCTATGGAATTTTGGAATCCTCCTAATGACCAAATGAATTTTTCAGCAAATGATGTAAATGTGGAGGAAATGGAAGAAAAAACGGAAGCAGAAAAAATTGACGAAACTGTGAAAGATGTGGTTTTGGCTGCAAATTTGCCACCAACTTGTGAAGTAAGTACAATTATTTTATATTAAATTTTATTTTTAATTTTTAGCATTGCGGCAAAACATTTGCAAAGCAGTGGCAATTGAATAGGCATGTTCGAAATCATAGTGGGTTAAAAAATAATTTTTTAAAATGTTATCCATATGTTTCTTCAGCTTTGCCATTTGAATGTGATTGGCCCGGATGCGGGAAAAGATTTAGCCAGAAAGGTCTTTGTCAAAATCATATGAAAAAACATCGAGGTGATTAAATTTTAAAAATTGACGAAATTTAATTTAAATTTAAATCCAGATGGCCTTCCTATAGAGAATAGAGAGGAAAAGGAGATGGCACTGTCTTGTGAAGTACGGGCAATTTATTTTAATTTTTTTTTAAATTTATTTTCAGTATTGTGGCGAAGCATTTTCGAAGCAATGGCGCTTGAATTTACATGTTCGAAAGCATAGTGGGTGAATTTAAATAATTATTAATAATAAATTTGCTTAAATTAAAATTTTATAAAAATGTATATCCATATATTTCAGCCTTGCCAATTGAATGCGATTGGCCCGGATGCGAGAAAAAATTTGCCAGCAATGATAAGTGTAAACGTCATAAGAAAACACATCGAAATTGAGGAAAAAACGGAAAGAATGAATTTTTGATTATCTACGCTTTTTTGTTGACTATTTTAATAATTTTTCGTTGTTATTTATTTTAAATTTGTTTTTGAATTTTGCCATTCTCTTAAATTTTTGAATAATTTTTTTTATTAATTTCCATTATTTACTTTCTTTTTACTAGAGTCCGGACCCGGACCGTGTTTTACCCGGAACCCGGGTCATTTTGAACAATCCCGGGTTTCCCCTGGGTTCCCGGGTTTACCGGGGCCCGGCCCGGAAAAATTTTGAAGAAAAACCCGGCCAGGAAATCGGGTCTCTGACCCGGGTTTTCGAAGAAATTATTATTTTTTTATTCCGAAATTTTTAATTTATTTATATTTATAATATTATCAATTAATTTTATCTTAACTGATCATTTTATACATGTATTTTAATTTTTTCCTTTTTTATAACGATTTATAGCCTTTTTCAAAAATAGGAAACCCGGCCCGGAAACCGGGTCTTTGACCCGGGTTTACCCGGTTTTTCAAAAACCCGGGTTCCTGGGCCCAGCCCGGAAAATTTTGAATAAAACCCGGGTATCCAGGCCCGAAAAATCTGAAAAACGGACTCTACTTTTTACCGAAACCTTTTTAATTAATTAATCCAAAATACATTTTAATCACAAAAACACATTTACAATTGAAAACTCAATTACAATCGAAAACACAATTGCAATCGAAAACACATTTACAATCGAAAACACATGTACAATCGAAAACACATTTACAATCGAAAACACAATTACAATCGAAAACACATGTACAATCGAAAACACATTTACAATCGAAAACACAATTACAATCGAAAACACATTTACAATCGAAAACACAAATACAATCGAAAACACATTTACAATCGAAAATACATTTACAATCGAAAACACATTTACAATCGGAAACACAATTACATCGAAAACACAATTACAATCGAAAACACATTTACAATCGAAAACACATTTACAATCGAAAATACATTTACAATCGAAAATACATTTACAATCGAAAACACATTTACAATCGGAAACACAATTACAATCGAAAACACATTTACAATCGAAAACACATTTACAATCGGAAACACAATTACAATCGAAAACACAATTAAAATCAAAAACACAATTACAATCGAAAACACATTTACAATCAAAAACACAATTACAATCGAAAACACAATTAAAATCAAAAACACAATTACAATCGAAAACACAATTACAATCGAAAACACAATTACTATCGAAAATACATTTTATTCAGAAACAATTAATCGCCCTACCTCCTCAGCTTCATCCAAATATTGTTTTGTTGTGTAGGAGGCAGCAGTGAAATAATTCCATCCTGCCAAGGCCATTTGCTGCAAAACGCGTTGTAACTGGATGGAATAGCCGGACAGCCAACTTTGCGTACGGGCTGGGTCCGAAATGGAATTTGGCGGCTAAATCGCAAAGGAAATAATTAAATTCAAATTTTTTATAAAATATTAAATAATACTATTTAAAAATAACCCCTAGAAATTAAATTTATAAAAATAATAATAATTAAAATATAATAAAAATACATCCAAATTTTGGGTTCGCCAATAATCGCTGGAATTGACCAATGCCAGGGCATCTTTATTCACTTTTTGCGGCAAATTTGAGCTACCAGCGGCAATCTCTTGTTTCGAGGCGCCCTCCGCCACGGTGCCCTTATTCAAAAAATTGTCTACCAACGATTGGATGACCTAAAGCAATATTTAAGATAATTTATGATTTTCCAATGGAAACCATCATCGATGATAATTTTGAGCGTATGATATGTCTAACGGTCTATTAAAGTAAAAACAGCTACAGCTTTGAAATATAAATAATAAAAATTATTAATTTAATTAATTTGTTATGAAGATAATTTACAAAAGCTTTTTCCAAATTTATTACATATCCTCATTCCCCATATAAAGAAAAGGTCTCCAAGAATACCATGTGTTAATGTTAACTGTTGTAGATATGAAATTAAAAATATTTTAGAAAAGACACTATCCTAACTCTCAAAGTAAAAATTTGATCAAATACTAATTTTATATAAATTTCGTAAGATAATAATAATTAATTTTTCAAAGCTTTAATAATATTATTTTCCTTTTTATGTATTTTATAATTATTTTAAATAAATTTTTCAAAAATTTACATAGTATGTTACTAAGGATTATAAGAAAAAATTTTATCGAAAAAAAATGTTAAATAAAAATATTTGTTTAAAATGTCACCTCATTGTCCACATCGTCTGGTTTTGCCTGATTTCCGGCCTGATGAGTCTGTTCCCGTTGTTCATTTGTGAGCAACGATATTCCATAGTCCTCTTCACCGACTGCTGCTGCATCTCCCGATGCCATGACATCGTCGAAAATGATGCCCGGAGGCGATGCATTTCCCATTTGAGATTGAAGGCAAACGACCAAAAGAAAAATTCCCAAGATAGAATGGAAATAAGAAAGGAATTGGATTCGAGCAGCAGAAGATGATTTCTATTAATGATGGTTTTAATTAATTATTAGAAAATGTTTGTTGAAGCCATAATTCAATCAACTTTGGGTAATTTAATTTAATATCATAATTACAATTTAGGTTTAAAAAAAATAAATAAATTTTTATATGGCATTATTTTTTCAGCAAATTTCTTAATAATATTAATATAAATAATTTTAGAAAAAGAGCAATTAATTTGATAGTAAATCCAAAAATTTCATTAAAATTGAATTTCTATAACCCAAATATTATTAATTACCCACAATTTTGTTCACTAAGATCCGATGGCATAATAAATTAGCTGCTGAATTGCGGTGAAATTTCTTTGATGGACCCTCTGGGCAATGATTATTCCGTTTGGAAGAAAACATTTTTTACGATATTTTTTGATTTAATTTCTGAAAATTTAATAATTATTAATTAGAATAAATTAAAATTTATAGGTTATGGAAAATTTATAAATAAACTAAATAATAATTATTTTTATCAATTTCTTAAGCCGGGAACAAAAACATTGATTTTTAACATGCCCATCAAATTAGCTAGCAACCAAAAAGTGAGAGTCAAAAAGCTAGAGGCAAAAATTAGACGGATAGTTTTGGGCGGTTTGCAATGGTTGCGGAAGCATATATTCCTCCTTTCCTATTCCTATTCCACAATTTGCCGCTGGCATCATTCGGCTTTTTTCCTTGGTGGTTGCTGGTTGGTGGTGGCTGGCTACTTTTCACAGGTCAATACATAATTGTGTGTATGTGTTTGCCGCTGGCATCGACGAATCTGGTGAAAGTTGCCCTTCTCTCTCACTGCTCCATTTATTGCTCCTTTAAATTCCATGGAAAGAGGTTTTTCCACTGCGCAAGACACATTTTGAACACTTTTTAAACCCCTAGAGAAGGATTTCAGTGAAGGATTAGAATAGGCGATCAAATTAAGGGAAAGTGTCAACGAAAAAATGTTTTTGAAAGGATTGGGGAAAGTTTTTCTTTTGTAGGCTTCAGAAATAATTAAAAATAAGAAGTAGTTTATTGAAAATTTTGTAATAATTTTTAATTATTTCTTAAATAATGAACTCAACAATAATAAATTAAATGAATTAAATTTTAAAAATAAAATAATATTGAATATAATTTTTTCTTGATTACAAAAATTAATAAGATAAATAAATTTGTTAGTAATTAATAAATATATAATAAATAAAATTTAATTTTTATATTAGGAAAGGAATAAATGTCTTCTCCCAAAATTTAAATTAAAAATAAAGTGAGGTTTCTATCAAAAATTGGTAAATTAATTTAATTTAAAAATAAAATTTAAAAAATATTTTTTAGAAATTTTTATATTGATTGAGCCAATAACACTATTAAATTAGTAACTTAAAAAATAAAGCACAGGTCAAAGAAATAAATTTTTTAAAATGATAAATAAATAAAATTAAATATTGATAAAATATATGTTAATGACAATGGGATGCTCTATTTAAGCTTTTTTTGAATGATTTAGTTAGACATAAAGATCAAGATAAAATAAAATAATTTCGGAATTAGTCATCATTATGACACATAGAGTCAGTTACCTAATTTTTGCCCATGGTCATTCAAAAGCATCTTTGACCAACTCTACAGCTGCTTTTATGATTGGTTGGTTGGTCGGCAATGTTGGGATATAAAATCCCTCGGGGAAGGGGAAAGAAATAATAATTCATCAAGCAGTCATCACAGCAACATAAATAGGTATACCCTATAAAGCTCGTTTTCCGTAGCAGCGAGTTCCGGCTTCCGGGCGGAAATATACTTGCTTAAATCATGCGCATAAATAGTGCTGGAAGGAATAATTTACCAAATTGTTCCCTTTATTTTTAGTCTCAAAAAAATTTTACAATTTATTGTAAAATTTTAAAATTGATGACCTTGCAAATGTAGGAAGCGGATATTATCTTTTAATCTGGATTTGTGTCCTTTTCCGTTACTTATAGGCAAAAATAAATCCGAACAAGGAAAAATGGACAATTAGGGGAAGAAAGGAAGACATATTAGTTAGCACAGAAAATTGATTAATTGTATTAAAGAGAAATAAAGCATAGGGCCGCCTCATCCTTTATTAATGAAATGACCATATAAGAGGCCAAAAAAGCACGCAAATGAATAAATGGAGAGTATTAAGGGGGGGGGGGGGGCGGTGGATGAATGCGCATGTAATATATTAAATGGTCAAAAATTGATTTGTTTGGAAGTGGAAATGGGGGGGGGGGGGTGTGGAAGAAATGTGCATTTGAAAGAGGTAAATTAATTTTATAAAAAACTTTTGAAATAATTTATAAAATTTCCCAAATGCAATATTATAATTGTAGTGTTGGCAATTGGCATCAAATTGGTGTCTAAAATTTTATTTTCTCAAATATTAAAATCAATCTTGCATTAAAATTTAAAAGAATTTAAATAATGCTGCAAATCAAATCGTGACAAGCATTTAATAATGAATTAATAAAAGATATTCAAATTAAAGAAATGGACAAAATTATAGGTATTAAAGCACAAATAGATTCTTAATAACAGTTAAATGTCAACATTTTAAAAATATTACATATTTTTGATTTTAAAAATGTAAGATGAATTCAAAAATATTTATTTACAACCCATAATAAATTAAAAATTATCGAAAATTGATTTACGCAATTTTCTGTAACGAATCACGAAAGTCAAGTAAATCATTTTGAAAGGAAACAATAATTATGAAATGGCAATTGTGTCGATATTGGTGAGGGGGCGCAATAATAAATTTGCGTAAATCAAGGGTATCATTTTTATTGTAAACGGACACAATAGAACTAAAATAAATAGTTGTGAAACGGCAATTATTTCTACGGATATATATTGGTTCGAGGATATTGCTTCTTGATGAATGAGATATTGATGGCGATCGATGACTTCTGCTGCTGGTTGGTTGGTTGGTGGGCTCAATTTCACCTTTGAATGCATCCAATAAAGAAACAAGTCTCATATTCTCAATCTGCTGTCAGCAAATTGCGCGGCATTCGGCGGCGGCGATTTGGGTGGAATATATAAGAAAAACGGAAATTGGGGTTTGGGGGCGATGAATGGATGGATGGATGATTGAACAATTGAGAAGTGGAGGAAGGCAAGGAAATTGGGGGTAAACGGTGAAAGAATTGAAAAATGCCGCTGGACAAAATCATGATGCTATAGTGCTAGGGTTATTTCCATTATTATTCCTATAGCGAATATCATAACCCCGATTTGCCTCTGATTTTTTCCAGGTCTTCAAATCCGCCTGCATTATTTCATCGTGGCCTAGGCCTGCCCTTCTCCGTCCATTCAATCCTGCTGGAGGTTCCCCTAATGATCAAAACCGCCCCATGGTTTTGCAATTGGCCGTCTTTACCTCCGTCGATTTTATTTCTATTCTCCCCATTGGAAATTTTTGCACAAATAAAATTCTGCTTCTGCCTATTCAATTCACAATCTGCTGGACAATTTCGCTCCGTTTCAGGTTTACTTTCGACAAGGCATCGGTCTTGGGTAGATAACCGGCTAGCCCCTTTCGCCGGGAGTCTTCATCTTCATCCTTTCACCTATACTTGAATTATCCGTATCACTGCCAAACCAAAATTTTCGAGTACTTCTTAATCCGTTCTGTCCTTCCCTGGACTCTGGACTGTAAAACATGATGAAATTCTCGCCTCCTTATGTGAGCCTCCCCCCTTTATTTCCACATTCTTCAAATTCCTGGGGGTTTTCAAAATTAAAATCTGCCCATATTTACTGCATCTTTCTCGGAATAAATGGTCCACTCTGTCCAATGGTAAAAGGTTTGTGAATTTTGGACAAACCACTAAACCGTTTTTTACATTTTCAATACTCTTTTCGACATTTTCAAAGCTTTTTTCGAAATTTTCTATGTTTTTTCTTCATTTAAATATTTCCCGATAGCCAACAGTCTGGGCCGGTATGCAAAGAAAATTTTAACAACGGGTTCCATGTTAAATGACAATGTGAATAGAGAATAGAACCCGTTGTAAATGCAAAGAACATTGTTAACAACGAATACAAGGGAAAGTTGATTGTCAACTGACAACCAACTCTTACGATGCTTCGGACCAGGGTTCGTTGTTAAATGACAACGAACAACGAACCCCTTGTTAAATAACCTTACAATTCTCTTTGCATACGGGCCCTGTCTTTTAATTTGTGAGTAAAATCGTCAAATTTTTTACAAATATTTTAAATTGCGAAAATTCAGGCGTTTTTCTTTAACTCGTAGTGTACACTTTTTTGTTACAAAAATGTGTTCAAATCTTCAAATTGTAAAAATTAATTAATATATTCCACATCATCGTCTCATAAAATCGACACCTCCAATTAAATTTTCCGTTCGAATGGTTATTTGGCAAATATTTTGACAAAAAGGAAAATGTCTTTGTTGGATTTTTTAGTAATTAGTTGGAAAATATATGGCATTTATATTTTTTAATGAGTGCATTGGACCAATGTTCTGACGCTTCACAGTTTAGCATCGGAAAAATTTGGCCAAGCGGAATTATTTAATAATGTCCTCTTCCATTGTTTATTTAAATTTATTTATTCCTTTATATTTTTGGTTTCTCAAATTTATATCACGCAAATTTTTCGCATTTTCCATAATCTTAGTAATATTTAAATTATTTAAACATTCATACCATTATTTAAGTATTTTACCAAACTTTTAAATTGAAATAATTAATTAAATTAAAAATTGGTAGAATTTTAATACCAGAGCTGTGCTTTTCATAAATTTTGACTTCGACTCCGGACTCCGACCTTTCAAAAATTTAGCTCCGACTCCGACTCCGGAGTTTTTCTAAAACTCGACTCCGACTCCGGAGTTTGACTCCGCAGAATTTTTTTTAATAAGTAATTTCGATTTGACTCTAGGGCATTTTTGTGTAAAATTAGCAAATATTTCTAAAAATGATATAATTTCGGTTTGAAAATTTAAATTTTAGTCAAAATAAACCAAAAAATTTAATTTAAAAAAAATTGAAAAGGTAAATTTTTTTAAAATTAGGTAAAAAATACCAATTTTTTTAATAAAAATACGGAGTCGACCGGAGTCCGGAGTCGCTCAAAATTTTTGACTCCGACTCCAGCTCCGGAGCGGAGTCGGAGTCGGACCCAGCTCTGATTAAGACCAAATAAAAAAATGAAAATTACCCAATTTTGACCTATTTTACTTCTTTCTGGTCTAAATTCTAAATCTAAAGTTCTTTTGCAAAAAATGGCTGCATCAAATAATTCGACCGATCCAGTGAGTCTCAAAATGTCTCATTATAAAATATAAATATGTTGAAAAGCACAGATTTATGAAAAATATCACGGAGCTGGATTTTCGCCATCCCTCGTGCTGAACTTCACACCAACATTTATAATTTCCCTGTTGGCCATTCTCTCCAATTCCAGTCTAATTTATGTTGCTATCAAATTCAGGTCAAAATAGGATTGCGTTTTTTGATTATAAATTTAATTTACTTGAATAAAATTTGCACATAATCAAATTTTGTTTAATAATTATTTTTTTTTGAATAAATATTAGCTTTAAATTTGAAAATTTGAAAATAAAACATTTTTTGACCTTTATTATTGGGATGAATTGATTAAAAAGATTTAGTTTAATTTGATGAAAATTGGACAAAAAACATCAAAATAGGCTGAAATCGGGCAGTTATTATCGTTATTATTTTGCTATAACTTTCTCTCCAATTTATGTTTGATTACTAATCATTTTTATATCAAAATGATATAAAAAATAAATTACCCAAATGATTTAAAAATATTTTTGACTATTTCTGATGAGATACCTAAATGTTCATTTCCCCGTTATCCCACCCCCCAACCCCTAATGCATGCAGATCCACCCTTCATGGTTCGTTCAATGCCCTCATCGCACTCGAATCGTTCGGTGCCACTCTGTTCGAATCGACCAAGATCTTTACTTTTCCAATTGCACTTAGCGGCACAAATTATATTCGTGCTGATCCCCTCTGCTTTCTCATTCAAATTCCCGTAATGGGTATGGAGCTCCAATTTGTGGCCATGCTTTCCATTGGCATTGAACGACTCCTCTGTGTTCTCTTCCCAATTTGGTTGAATTTTATTTTGGGAGGGGGAAATAAGTTTAATATTAAATGGGAAATATTTAATTTGCAGAAAAATTATTG
Organism: Pratylenchus scribneri; assembly: GCA_030063045.1. NCBI lineage: Eukaryota > Metazoa > Nematoda > Chromadorea > Rhabditida > Pratylenchidae > Pratylenchus > Pratylenchus scribneri. The sequence continues at coordinate 550,290 of JAQSEB010000124.1, forward strand.
AAATTTCAAAATAGAATATTGAAAAATGCAGAAATGATTATATGTGTAATGGATAATTCTATTCCCGGGATTAACTAGGGGTTTGGGCTAGCCAATTTCGGGAATCTCGGTTTCTAGGCATCACACAAACTAGAGAATAGGCTCATTCGATGCGGCTTGGTCGATTTATGCTATGAAATTTCAATTTCAGACCGGTTTAATGGCTAGGGTTAGAGTTATGAGAGGGCCGGTCTAGGGTTATGGTAGGGCTATGCTTTGGGACTGGCTAATTCCGAAAATTAGCTGTAACATTTCGATTTAGTGGTTTCTCTTATTAGACCCATAACCATACATATACTTAATTGATAAATTTCTTCTCGGTAGGGCGTATCGTAATGTCTTAGATCTTGATCAAAAATAAAGGTTTTTAACCGTTTTTTGGTTTCAAAACTAGGTTAGAATTGGTTAAACAATGAAATAGATCTATCAATTGGGTGGTTTATGGAGGTATAAGATAAATTTCTAAACTGTTATAAATTTTTTTTATGTATTTTCAACAATACACTTTTCTGCAAATTAAATAATTATTTTTTATATATTTTAAAATATTACATCATTTTTTAAGGTTCAAAATGCATTCAAAAAAGCACTTAAAATTTCTGGTTCTATTCACTGCCCTGATTGGATTTTTACTTACTTTCTTCAATATTTCGCTTCTTTTCATGGATATTATCATTGGGGAAATGAAAGGAAAGTGTGTGTGTGTGTGTGTGTGTGTGTGTGTGTGTGTGTGTGTGTGTGTGTGTGTGTGTGTGTGTATATTTTATAATGTTTTATTTAATGCTAAAAATGAATGTTAACCTTCATTTTATGCAATTTATGCAAACCTTTGTAAGCCCAATGCTAACATTTTTACAATAAATGAGTCAAATTTAAATGTTGGCATTGTTTTATCAAAAAACATTCATGTTTCGCATCCAAATTACTGATTTGATACAAAAATATTTTTATATTATAATTTATTTTTTTTTCTTTAATAAGGGAAGTAATGTGCGTACTCGGCGATAGCCAGGGCAGCAATTTCAAAATGTTCAATACAAAATTACCAAAAGCTATAAATCCATATTTTCAAATGAGCACCGCCATCATCTATTCAATTATATGGCTGATCATGTTAAAGGCGATCATCCAAAAGAAAGAGAGTAAGAAAATAGAAATTAGAGAAGAGCACATTAATGTGGAATTAAAAAAATTAATAATGGAATAATATTAATTAACACAAAAAATGACTGCATTTTTCACAAATTCTTTCATGTTAAAAAAAATAAAATTTTTTGAAGCATTATAATTAGGGTTGCACCCCCGATCGTCGGGGGCAAGATTATCGGGGTTGTGATTTGTCGGGGGGTTGGCAGTATCGGGATCGTGGTCGGGGTTGGCACTTTTTATCGGGATCGGTCGGGGCCTCGATAAACCCCGACTTTTTTTAGAGATTTTTTTCACATCAAAAATGGTCAATAAATGTAATTAAATATTTCAAATCATAAATCAATGTAATTAAATTATCGAATCCACTGGTTTTGATGAGTTTATCGATTGATATAAGTTTTACGGTACGGGTCCATAATAAACTACTGAAATATTACAATTTATTTCTCCAAATTAAATCATTACTATTTTTCATATTTTAAAAATTAAATTCTACAAAAAAATTTAAAAAATTTTTGCCTAAAAATGGATTCTTTGATTTTGAAAAATGACCTAAAATGGGCAAATTCCACAAATGCACCTAATTCAAAATTCATACATTTTCACAAATTAACTTATTATTTCTCGTAGTCCTAAACACCTACAATTTGCATATACTTAAATCGGTGTCTGTCATAATGGTGATCATCATGTTTGCTTGGGTTCTTCAATCATTTGGCCCCGTCTATTATTCCTTCATTGTCCTCTCACGCGAGGCCCTTTTTATATATTTTTCCAGAATGTTGGATGTGATGTTGGTGGCTGGCGCCTTGAATGCCCCTATTTTGTTCATATTCAGGTAAATCATGGAAATAATGTTGTGTTAGTATTTATATGAATGTTAAGCACGAATTTGTCCTTAATTTTGATCAATCTATACCTATCGTGCTAGGCCCAATGCCATTATTTATTATGGATAAAGTACATAAGTGTAAATTTTGGCATATTTCGGTACTATCCATAGCTTGAGTTTGAGTGGACACTTTTTCGTTAGAAAGGAGCAATTGAAAGAAAAGTGAAGGATCTCTCTATGAGTGTTTGGATTAGGGTTTAAGATTACATTTACATGAGATAATTTTTACCCCATCCTCTATCCGTACCGTAATCTATCCCTAAATGACCTTAAACCTAATCCTGATGATACAATAAGGGAGGAAGACCCTTCCCTTTTCCCTTGTTGAGAAAAATGCGCACACAAACTGGAATAGTGCCCATATTTCTTATAAAGATTATCAAATAATGCATTAAAATTAATTATAATTGTGCTTAACATTAAAGTAGATCCGGTCAATAAAGCGAGTTGAAACCAAATACCAAAACAATAAAAATCTATTATTCAAATATATTTTTAAATTGGGGAAAAATATTCGTACGGTTTGACTCATTTTCGATCTATTTAGAAAATATTAAAATGAAAAGTGGTCCGGTTTAAAAAATATATTTGACATTTGCTAATTAATTCCTTTTTAAATTTTAGTAAGAAATATCGTGATTGCTTCAAAAAATGTTTTCCAATACTTCAACGAGGCCAATCGACCAACAATCACCACATTGCCACCGTCCACCCAATCAATTTAGTGAACTCAAATATTGGTATTGAAAGAAACAGAAGAGGAATTTTGTGCAAAAATAGACAAGAAAATTGACGTTATATTGTGAATAATGGAATGAAAAGTAACTGTTTATAATGAGTGTTTTCTGAGTTTTTATTTCTTTCTTTTAATAAATTCAATTTAATTAGTGCAAAGCTAAAAAAATTAATTAATTTAACATATTATTTTCAAAAATTAAAAGAATAAATTGGCCTATGGTCTTATTTCGATGGTGTTGAAATAGCTGGACTTATTTTTATATATTTTTGAAAATTATATCAATGAATTTAACTAAAATTTGGACAAAAATCCGATATTAAAAATTATGTTTGAACCATCTTTGATCATCATAATTCAATAAAAATTCAAAATAGAGAATTAATTTGAAAAAGTAATATAAGTTAAGCCATTTCATCCTCAATTCTCATAATAGATACAAAATTGAATAAAAAAAGTTATAATTTAACTCGAATAATCAACATATATGTGTAAAAAAAGAATAAACACAGCAAATTTAAATAAATTTGCTTGTGATTGTGAATTTTTCTTTTTCTTCTTTTCCCTCAATTATGGTTTCATTCCAACCGGGAATTTGATGTCGCCTGAGGTGGTATGAAAAGAATCAGTGGAAAATTACACTTGTATTTACCCCCACGTATATCGGATGGAAACACCACGAATATAGGTGGTTCCCCTTTATGAAAAGAAAAACACGGATTTTGATGGCATTTCCCCTGTGCTACAGTAATTTCAGTGGTGTTTACCACTCCCACTGAGAAATCGGTGGCGTTTACCATTAATTTAGACCTAATTTTCTTTAAAATTCTATAAAAATTCAAAATGATTTTTTAAAATTTTAATTCTTTCATAAATATATGTAAAAAACTATGGGCTTTCTTGTGAACCCAACATTGTTTTTCAAAAATATTTTAAAAATATTAAACATGAATAAAAAATTAAAATTTTTGTATAGAAAGATAGAGGAGAGTCTTGTCTATAAGATACAATTTATTTCATAATTTCATCTTTTTTTACTGATTTTTAGTGATTTTTTAAAAAAGCGTGGTAAAAATGTCACACTAGGAAGAGGCGGTGGACAATTTCGGTGTATTTTGCCACAGATTTCGGTGGCAAATCCCACGTGGGACTTTCTTTTCATACGTGGGAAAAAGTAGTGGGATTTACCACCGAAAATTGGTGGGATATGCCACGGAAATCCGTGGATATTCTTTTCATACGGAAATGTGGGATTTACCACCGAAATCGGTGGCAACCAACACTCCCACGGATTCTTTTCATACCACCTCTGCAGGGAACATTTCCTTCGGCATTTCCATTCGATAAACAAATAAATTGACAGCGAATTGTTGCAAAGCCCATTCCAGTTTTTCCATTGGATTATCATTGAATGCGGATATGCCCATTCTATTCCCGGTGACAAGTATTTTAAAAATAAGCACTTTCTTTTGCAGATCAGCACCAGCATAGGGCGATTTTTTTAATTCAGAAAATAATTGTAGAAAATAATCGTTCAAGTTTTGGCGCCTTAATTATTAAGGAAATTTTAAAAAATTACCCGCTGAAAATTAATTAATAAATGTTTAGTAATCAATATTTTTAGACATTGACTTACTTGCCATCATTTATCTTCATTTATCAGTATTAAAACAAAATATTTTAAAAATTTAATTTTTGGTTTAAAATTTGGATTTTTTCTAAATGAAATTGTTTAGGGAGGATGTAAAAAAATCGAAATTAAAGTTAATCAAATATATTTTAAAAAATGTTATTTCAATCTTTTTATAAAAAATTAAAAACATTTTAAAAAGTTAAAAAAAACCTCCGCCGGTTGTATTCTCTTTTTTTATTCTCATCATTTACAAATTTTTCAGTCCAATTATTCCATATTTTCTTAACAAATTCGTAAATTGCATTCATATGAATTTCATTAAAAAATCTGCAAATTATTCAAATTATAGAAAATATTCTAAATATAAATGGTAATTTTTTCAAATGTTTTCTTAGTTAGCTATTTAAATTTTGAGTTCCAAAATTGTTTATTAACTTAACAAGCAATATCCTCGGCTATACATATTTAAATTTAATTAGATATATATGCCCACTAAATATTTGGTGTCATGAAAGTAATTTTCGTGCCAAAAATATTAATTAATGATTACAAAAATATATTATTTTTGGTTATATTTTTTCAACTTAAACTTCACTTTGCAAAATGAATTAGCAATTCTCCCAAATCATTTGACAATATTTCATTGCGAATTTCTATGAAAGTTTTCAGTAATTTTTCGCTTTCTTTTTTAGCATTTGCAAAATGCGTGTTCAAATTTTCCAGCCATATCCATCCTCCCAAATCATTTATTAAGTTTCGAATTTTTGCGAAAGTTTCCAATGATTTATTGAATTCTTTTTTGGCATTGGCAAAAAGCTTGTTCAAATTTTCCATTGTTTGGCAAAGATTCTTTTTGGGATCAAATTCTGCTGGAATTTTTTCCGAATTCTTCTCCTTTTCTAATTCATTTACCAAATATTCTCTTGGGCATTTTTTAAAAATTGGCTCAATGATTTCCTCCATTTCACTAATTTTTTCCATATAATAGGACAAATTTTCTTCGGATTTGATCAATTCAATTGAACAAAAGAAGAGAAGGAAGAGAAAAATCATTTTAAATATATATATTTTCTAAATATTTTTTATTATATTAAGGAAGATTGATTGATAATATTTATAATTAAAATTTATTATTTTTCATGGAGAGAATTAATTCAAAAAATTCACGAATTTAGCTGAATAAATTTTTTATAATATGGGATTTTTGCTTGATGAAAATATTCAATTTGTTGAGGAATTCTTCATTAATAAAAAAAGGGGAATTGATTTTTCTAATCTGCTCAATAAAATGCATAGGCCTCATCCTCTATGGCCATGTCTGAGCATTCAAATTTCCTTCACCTATCCTCCGATCACCCGAAATTCAATTCAACTATCCTTCGATTATTCAAATTCCCTTCACAACTCTCCTCCAATCATCCGAAATCCTAGCGATAGGACGAGACAATCTCTGGCCAAGTCTTTTTAAAATTTTGGCTGATTCGAATAAAAAATCGATTTTTATGCTCACTTTTATAAGCCTTTTCCTTTCAAATCAAATTAATAAATTGATCTAAAAGTTGTAAAGAAAAGCTTAAAAGTTGAGTGAATTTTATTTAGCTTTCCTTTGAAATATCCTTTTTTTATTTAAATAGAAATCGGTTCGTCCCTTCTTGCTGCTTTGATCATCATTCAAATTATTTTTAAAATATTTTGAACTATTTATTCTTTATTACCTAGTTTTTCAATGACTTTTATTCTACAATTTTCGGATGCTTCTATTAGAAGGAATAATTCCGTCGAATAATTCACTATTTTGAATATTTCATTTTAAAATTGAACTAAATATTTTCTTTAATATATATTCATTTTGATCATATTTATTCATTAATTCACAAAATTATTTTGTAATTTTGTCTAAAATATTTTTCTAAAATTCATGCATTTCATTTTTTCATTTTCCTCAATTCTCAATTTGTTTTCTAAATCAATAGCCCGGCGCCAGACGAGCCGGTGGGCAATGATCGCAAGAGCCGGGTGCACCCGGTGCTCCAGGGCGGCCATTTGCCCCAATCTTTAAGGGAAATTATAATTAAACTTTTTAAAATTGTATCCTTACTTTTCCACTTGGCCCAGGTGCTCCGGGTGGTCCAGGCGGACCTGGTATTCCCTGGAAATAAATTTGTTAAATTATTTTAGGGTAAATTTCTTTTTTACCTGTTTGCCAGTTATTCCATCATTGCCAGGTTTTCCGGGCGCACCGGGTGGTCCCGGAGGCCCAGGACGGCCTGGGGCACCGGCACGGCCGGGTGGACCTGAAATGAATTTTATATCATTTTTGTTCGCTTTAAAGTCGGTGGGGTAAAAATTGAATATCAAATTTAACTTTATTTTTTGATTAAATAATAATTATATTATTTATTTTAATAAACTTAAATTCAAATAATGCTGGGCTCAAAGTCTAAATTAAATTCTTTTTTTTTTTAATTTGTTGATTTAATACATATTTTATGGTATTTTTTTTATCAAATTAAACATCATTAAATTGAGAAAAATGGAGTTCATGTAATTGTTTTTGATATTTTGTAAAATTAAATTAAATTTAAAAATTCATAAAAAAGGCTCCAATTAAAAATTTTAATTAATTAATCTATTTAATTTATATATTTTTGGCATAAATTTATAGTTAATTGGAGTTTTTTTTCTTATATTCCAAGAATATTCAACTAATTTATTATCACCAAACTAACCAATTTCGGTGCGATATTGTCCCGGTTCGCCGGGTGGCCCGGGGCGGCCGGCCTGGCCCGGTGGGCCAGGCAATCCGGGTGGACCGCGCGGTCCTTGGTCGCCTGCCTTCCCGTCTTCGCCAGCTTCTCCCTAAATATTTTACATTTTTATATTCTTAAATAAAAATACTGACAGGTGGTCCAGCAGGCCCATCCGGCCCTGGTGGTCCTTTTGGTCCTGGTTCGCCTTGTGGGGCCTAAATAATTTTAAATATTTTTAATCTTCTCCTATTCAAGAACCTCGCAAGGGCATTGTGGCGGGAACAATTGGGATTGATCGGGGCCGGGTGGGGCAGGAGGACCGGGTGGTCCAATTTGGCCTGGCTCTCCATCCAGTCCTCGATAGCCATCCTTCCCAGGGGGTCCAGGACGTCCGGGCGGTCCACGTTGGCAAGTGCCTTCAATTGGGAAAAGCGATTTTGGCTATTTTAGGAAATTAATTTTGCTTTTTGCATTGACATTTAAATAGTATAAAAGAGAAATAAATAAAATAAAATTTTAAAATTAATTATTTATTTCAAAGAATTATCTCAAATTTATGCACTAAAATCGAAATAAGCCCATTTTTTTCCTTCAATTTTTATTTTTATAAAAATAAAAATCTAAAACTTGTTTATTAAATTTATTTCGAAATTTTGGCATTGAATTTCGGATTGAACTGATAAAAATTTAAATTATTCTTACAGCATCCAGTTGATGGTGTTTCCACGAATTCGTCCTTTGTGGGTCCTCCGCCATAATCGCCGCGAGCATAAGTCTGAGGCGAATCACGGGCATGTTGAGGAGGCTATTAAAAGCAATAATTAATATTACAAATATAAATAAGTCTTTTGGACCAATATTCATGCTAATAATTAGAGAGCGGATTTATATGCACGAAAAAGTGCCAAAATATGCAAATTTAGAAAAAATTTCTTAAATTATGCAAATTTTAATAAAATTTGCCCAAAAATATGCAATTTTTCGATTTTTATTGCATTTTTGAAGGACAATTTTTGCCAAAAAAGTGCCAAAATATGCAATTGCATATAAATATATGCAATTTCATAAAAATCCGCTCTCTACTAATAATAATAAACCATTTGGAAAAGATGGATTTACTGAATAATCACTCACTTTGGTCTTTGGCTTTATGGAAGGTGCCGCACCATTTGGAGTAGGCTGTGCTCCAGCATTGCTATTTGTGACCTTTTGCGCCGTTACCTCAACCGGATCATCGCGCAATTGCATATCGCTGAGTCGACGGGACCTATAATTTGCAAAAAAAACATTAATTATCGAATTAAAATTATAAATAAAATATGAAATTTTCTTTAAGGAATTGAAAAAATATTTTAAAAGTTTCATGCAAATTTCAAATCATTTTTAAAGCTCATAAATTTGGGCAACACTAATAAAATTATTTTTCAAATTAATATTTTTTTAAATTTGGAAAATTTCTACCATTATATAAATTGAATTACATAGAAAGACCAAAATCTAGTAATTTCCTTTTTCTGGCCATATCTTTTTGATCAATTTTGTAATTTTAAATTTTAATATCAAAAATTAAACAAAATTATAAATTAAACCAAAAAGTATACAATTTTAATTATATAATTTATTTAAAGACCACTCAAAAAACAGTTTTCATATACAAAATAACAGAAGAAACTGACCAAAATTCAGCAATTGTGTCTCTCTTTTCCAGCTGCCTTCGTTGCATGACCATTTGTGCCAGCCGTGAGGCCGTTTCGGTACGCCCATTTGTGCGAATCTCGAACATTTCTTTCCACATATCCCGTGCCCGTGACTTGCAAAAGTCCAAATCCAATTGAACTCCGGCTTCCAATGTTTGAATATAATGAAGGATAAGTGGGAAAAGGATCAGACATGAGCTGATTGCCACCTTTGAAAAATGTTAAAAAATTATTTAAAGAATTTTTTATTGTTTGGTAGGAGGGGAATATGAATTATCTATTTAATTATTTTTAATTCCTTTCAATAATTTTCAATGGTTGAAAAGAAATAGGTAATTGGGTCAATTCATTGTTGTGTGGCTCATTCGGTTTACGCTGTGCGTAAAAAAAAGATTAACGCAGGTTCAGATTCAGAGCCACACAGCCATTTTTTGATTCTTTTGTATTTATGTAAAAATTTAATGGATAATTAATTCTTTTCATCATATGGTAAATAAAATTTTATTTAATTACCGAAAGATTTTTAATTTGAGACTTTTATCAAATACAATTATGAATAAATAAATTTCGCATTTCTAAACTAATTTTTTGATTTAAAATTGATTTAAAAATTTTTGAAATTTTTTTTACTTAAATGGAAGGATATAAAGAATCCCATTTTTTAAAAATAATTTAAAGTGTATATTTATTAAATATATTCAACGAAAATTTATAAATTATGCATTTAAAAAATTGAAATTAAAAAAAATAATACTTAACTTCCATTTTGTCAAATTAGTGTTAATCTTATTAATCTAAATATAAATACTAACTAATTAAATATGGATTGGTAAATGTTGCTTGGCATTGGCATATTCCTTCCTAATAGTCAAATATTATCATTGAAATAAGTTCATATTTTCATGTTTGACATCGAAATTATATAATGTCAAAAATTATTTAGATAATTTTTGAAATTTATTTTTAATTAAGAAAATTTTAACGTATGATGGACTTTTTTCTAGTGAACCTACATGGACGTGTGATAGCTCATTCGAAAGAGCTCAGAAAACTGTGTCGATCTAGGGGTGGAGGAAATTCGAAAACCCCCAGGGGGCTGAGTTACAGTAACACGAAATTGAAAATTTACCATAACCCTAGCCCCTAACCCAAACCTATCCCTAACCTAACCCTACCCTAGCCCCTAATCCCATCCTGCCCTGACCCTTACCCTAATCCTAGCCCCTAATCCCATCCTGCCCTGACCCTAACCCTAATCCTAACCCCTAAACTTAGCCCTAACACAGAAAGAAAAATGGCGATAACTTTTTTATTTTTCGGTTTTATGCGAAACTAATGGCAGAATCATACTCCTTTCATATAGACGCGTCGATTGAACTATAACATGACCGAAAAAAATTTTAAAAATTTTTTCGAGTTTCGACCCATAGGGGGGACCAAGCACTTTTTCCAATTTTGGCTTACTGTAACTCAGCCCCCTGAGGGTTTGCGAATTTCCTCCACCCCTAGATCGACTCAGTTTTCCGAGCTCTTTCGAAAGAGCTATCAATTGTCCATATAGGATCACTAGGAAAAAGTCCCTTATAAGTTAAGAGTACCTTTAATTAATATATTGAATTTTAGTTTCTTCAATAAGAACCAACCGTTGCGCAACATGTTGCCGCAAATGCGATTGGACGCAAACTTTGCCGTTCCTCCTTCAATGGTTCCTTGTCTTCAGCCATTGTGGCGCCCATTTCTTGAGGAAAATGAAAATAATATTCGGAAAGAATTTTTGCAAATTTTTGAAAAACAAATGAATAAAAAGTGAGAATTTTTGGGACAATTTTTATGATTAAAATGAAATTTTAGGATGCAAATTTTGATGAAGTGTAACTGCAAAGGAAATGCACAAATGGTCCTAATTTAATAATTGGTTGGCCATAAAATTGCTTTAGAAATAAAAACAATTTGGCTGATTTTTGAGGAATGGTTAAGACCGGATTGCGACTTTTTGTATAAGCTTATGGCGATTAAAATCAGAGAAGGGAGGGGATCAACCATATTCAAAAGGGGACAAAAATGGGAAGAAGAAAGGAATGGATTCCATTCCCTCATTCTCATTTTATTCCTTTATTCTTTTGATTGCCGCCATAGCAATTTTAGCCGAATAGTGCGCCCAGATTTCCTTGCACCAAATCCTTCCTTCTTATTCCTCTTCAATCTGCAGAAACTGGAGGAAATAATTAGTTAGCATTGGAAGGGGATGGAATGAAGATGATTGGAGGAAGGATTCCATTCAAATGGCTTCTTCTCAGCATTGACGGTGGTTTTGCTCTTTTGGCTGACTGACTTTGATGACTTGCTGTGATCGCCGTTCCAACACCGCGAACATCTTCAATCTCCTTCAATATTCATGCTTATGTGAATAGTTTTTAGATTGTTATTGTTTGGGGGAAAAATATTTTAGTCAGAATATTTTCCAGGGGATTATAAAAAATATATTTTTTTTCACAAAAATGTTACAATTATTTTGTTAACAAATTTTTGTTTATAATATCTGCGCATTGGTATTTTTTCTCAATTTTCATTCAGCATTTTGCCATCCTCGGCCATTCTATTCATCAATAATTTGGGGGTTTTGGATTAGTCATCACCATTTTGGTCATTTGACGGCTGATTCTACGAACCTGAAATTTGCAGAAATTTTTTTATAATTTAAAAATTATTCAAAATTTCCAGAAAAAATTATGAGAATAAATTCAAAATTTGATTTTAAATGCAAAAGTCGAAAGCAATTACTTATATAATATGATAATTATTTTTCCTTTCGGTCATTTTAATTTGATTCCAATTCCAATATAGCATAAAAAATATTACATAATTTTGTTTTTATAAATTTGAAAATTCAAATAAAATTGAAAATTATGCTGACCTTAATCCAAGTGTCGATCGCGATGAAAATAAAGAAAACACTGATGCATAAATAAGCAATGAAGAAAAATAAGGCTAAACCGCCTTCCAAAGCTTTAGTCCCAGACATTTTAGGCCTAAAAATTATTATATTCAATATAAAAAGCTTTGTCACACGGTTTTGCGGGTAGAATAAGGTTATGGATGAGAGTTGGGAGTTGGGAGTTCGAAAATTATATCCAAAAAGCGTTCGTTTAGAGAAATTTAAGAGGGTTTGGTTTGAGGTTGAGTTTGGCCAGGTCGTTAGCAGAGGGGCAAAACCGGTTTTTGGACTTAGAATTTGACCCAATTTTTTACTTTTTCGTTTATAACTTTTTTGTGTGTGGATTTTTTGAAATGTTTTTTGGCCTATGACCCGCACCCAAGTAGGGGCTTTAAAATGATATATAGCACGTTGTGGTGCGCGGCTTGGCCTAGGAGGAGTTTGTTAACTTCTATGCGCAAGTCATGATTTGGCCATATCCCGCTCCAGAGCTAAGTCTATAGTGGAAGTGGGAGTTGGAAGATGAAAATTGGGACTTAGGGGTTTTCAGCCATGGCGAATTCAAATATGACATCAGTTTTTTGTTCTGCGCAACCAGTGGTTTGCAAACCGGTTCAGAAAAAGTCAAAAAGTGGAATATGGGTGGATTGAGGTGAAAATTGGGACTTATGGGTTTTCGAATATGGGGAATTCAAAAATAATATTGGTTTTGGGATCCGCGCGACACGTGGTTTGCAAACCGGTTTAAAATGGAAATTTTTATTGGATTGAGGTGAAAATTGAGATTCTGGGGTTTTCGGGTATGGAGAATTCAGAAATGATGTTCATTTTATGATCTATGAAAAAGGTGGTTTGCAAACCGGTTCAAAAATTTTTAAAATAGGGAAAAAGCGGGCGAGCGAAGCGAGCCTGCACACGACCTAAAGAAGAGCGGGCAAGCGAAGCGAGCCTGCACATGACCTAAAGAAAAGCGGGCGGGCGAAGCGAGCCTGCACACGACCTAAAGAAAAGCGGGCGAGCGAAGCGAGCCTGCACACGACCTAAAGAAAAGCGGGCGGGCGAAGCGAGCCTGCACACGACCTAAAGAAAAGCGGGCGAGCGAAGCGAGCCTGCACACGACCTAAAGAAAAGCGGGCGAGCGAAGCGAGCCTGCACACGACCTAAAGAAAAGCGGGCGAGCGAAGCGAGCCTGCACACGACCTAAAGAACGGGCGAGCGAAGCGAGCCTGCACATGACCTAAAGAAAAGCGGGCGGGCGAAGCGAGCCTGCACACGACCTAAAGAAGAGCTGGCGAGCGAAGCGAGCCTGCACACGACCTAAAGAACGGGCGAGCGAAGCGAGCCTGCACGCGACCTGGAAAATGCGGGCGAGCGAAGTGAGCCTGCACACGACCTAAAGAAGAGCTGGCGAGCGAAGCGAGCCTGGCCGCGACCGTTAAATAATTTCAGAATCCGAATCCCTAGGGTAGGTCGAACGCGCCTTGGCGCGTTAACATGAACAGAAGGTTGTAATCCGTCCCGACATCTTACCAAATCCTTCCCAAATATTCCTTAAACCCACATCCCTTACGCCCCACTTCCCTTACGTCCACTAGTTCAAAATATAATAAAAAAACAATAATAATTATTTGGTGAATTTGTTGCCTCTTTTTATATTATAAATAATTACCATATTCCACTGAGAAAATAAATGATTTTATATTTATCTTTCAATGAAATACTTCTTTTTTCGTTAGAATTATTTTGGCAAAAATTTTAAAAAATATATATTTCTAATAAAATGTCATTTTTAAGAGGAAGATGTGAAGAAAAAATTAACAATATTTTAGTCAATTGAATTAGTAAATGGGAATGGAAAATGGGATTTAGATTAGATAAAGTTATTTTAAACAATTCTCATATTACATTCATTATAAAGGGTCAAAAAGAACCTATATATTCATCAATGAAATTACTAAAATTACTAATTTAAATTTTAAATTTCTTTCCCTCCAATATTATAAACAACTCCAATATGAGATGTTTGTGCGGAAATAAAAAATTTGGGAAAATTGTTTTCGTGGCAAATTATTTTGTCCCTAGAGGAGATGATGGCAATGAGACCAGATAAAAAATTAAAAAAAATTAGTGATATTTGAACAAAAAGTCATTTGAAATATCTAATGTTCTGTTATTTTTCAATTGAATCAGTTTTCGTAAGAAGGGGTAAAACCGGTTGTATTTGTTGAATGTTTTTCAATTAAAAAAAGAAAATTGGCGAATTAGTAAAAATTTCTAATAAAAAAATTTTAGGGAATAAAAAATATTTTTCCAAAATATTTATTAAACTAAATGGTATTGAATTTTGTTAACAAATTTTTATTTATGATTTTGTGTCTTTACATTCGAAATATTTTTCTTGCATCAGCTTTCTGCATTCTCATTATTCGTCCATTCAACATTTTGGTGGATTTGAACTTGGAATAGCCTGCATTGGCACTGGCACTATTTGGGTCAATTGGCGGTGGATTGAACGAACCTGAAATTGGAAAAAATTATTTATACGAAAAAATTACTAAAATTATTTTTTAAAATCAATATTTCCAAAAATAATTTAAGAGAATAAATATTTAATTATTTTTATCTAAATTATTTTTTTTCAATATAGCCTAAATTGAAATTAAAAATATTTAATTTAAAAATCGAAAATTCTGTTGACCTTAATCCAAGTATCGATTGCGATGAAAATGAAGAAAAGACACGCAAATAAATAGCCAATGCCGAAAAATATGGCCAAGCCATTGTAGGTGTCATTTTCAGTTGACATTTTTAAAAAATTTAATCTGAAATATTTAATTTTAAAATTATAGTGATAAAAAATAATAATAAATATTTGGCGATTGGCGAATCTTTTTTAATTGAATTTAATTACAGAACAGTGAGGAAACCGATATTCTTTTTATAACCTAAACAGCTCAATTTTATTCCTTTAAAATGCTATTTTAGGAAAGTGATTTGAGCAAAAGATGAACCATTTTTGAGAATGAAAATTTATACTTATTTATTATTGCTCAGGGAGAATATAGATAGAAAAATTACTTATTTATAAATTTTAAATCTCCTTCATTTCGCACATTACACAAAATTCCAATGTGATCTGTGATGTGAGTTATTTGTGCTGAAGTATATAATTGGGGAAAATGATTATTGATTTTAGACAAAAAATTGTATTCGCCAAATAAAAATTATTATGATTTTTGGAAAGTTAACTGTGCAAAATTCTTCATTTATAAATCATTTTGAATGGAATTTATTTGCGTAATAAAATGGAATAAAACTGGTTTCCATTTATTGAATATACCAATTTATTTTGTTTAGGCAATAAATTGGCCAATTATTAAAAAAATAAAAATAAATACGGTAATATAAAAAAAATTTTATAAAATAATTAAATAGAATTATATCAATTTAGATAATTTTAGAATAAATCTATTCGATTTAAGTATTTTTCAATTTTTGTATTAAAAATTTGTAAACCTAATTAATGCTAGCACAAATACCATTTATGATTTATTGAATTGTGGATAAAAAATTAAATAATTTCAAGCGGCATCACACCAATGGTTTTAATTTTAAGTGTATATTTTTGATACCGATTAAAATGGAAATTTTTTTAAAAACACAAAATTTTCTTTGCCATCTTAATAAATGAATTTGGCAATTTTTTTGGAATAAAAATATTTTTATCGGAACATTTCTTAACAATAAAAAAATAAACAGAAATTAATTTTAGTTTATTGGTTCAAATTTGAATTTTATTTTGTCTCTGCCCATTCGAATTTCTTGCATCATACTTTCTGCATCCATTCGCCATTCCATCAATATTTTGAAGTAAATTTTCTATCTAATATATTAATATAATGAAGGGTTTAATATGAATTTGTTCTATAGTTTGTAATTGTTTTAAAGTAAAAATATTTTAATCAAAACATTTTCCGGGCAATATAATTTTCCAAAAAATGAATAGGTAAATGATATAAATATGTTTTGTTATATTTTTTTCTTTATGATTTTGCATTTCCGCATTTGGAAATTCTTGCAGCCATCTTTCGGCAATCATCAGCAATTTCATCAATTTTTGAAGGATTTGGATTTTCCGGCACTGGCACTATTTTCTTCAGTTGGCGGAGGATTTTACGAACCTAAAATTGGCAAAAAATATTTTTTTGTTAGTAAAAATTTTTTTTAAATTATTAAATAATGAAAATACACAAAGGAATAATTTTTATTCACCATTTATAAGCTTAAAAATTCATCTAAAATTAAAAATTCTTCTGACCTTCCACCAAGTTTCGATGACAATGAATATAAAGGAAATAGCGGCAAAGAAAGCAATAACGCAAAGAATGGAAACACCATTAGAGTTGTCACTTTCACTTGACATAATTACAATTTAATGAACTTAAAAAATAAATATTTAATTGAAATAATATATATTTTTAATAAAAATCATTTTTGAATACAGTTGGTTTGGCCCAACAAAAAAATGATGAGCGGGATTAAAGGATTTTTGGAATGAGAAAAAAGACAAAAATGGAAAGAAAAATATGGGGTGACGGTTTATTCAATGTTTGGCTAAAACCTCAAAACATAGGAATTTTATATATTTATCTTTTGGATTTTCTAAAGTATTTGTGACTCATTTTATTCTTTTCAAATTTTAATCATCCAAAAATTCAATCCATGGTTTCCTATATTAGTTATTTGTTTGAGTTGAATATTTTATAAAATTTTCAGATGATCATTGATCCTAAAACTAGAATATAGATAAAATGATAGAGATTAGAGGGGAGGGCCCTCCTTTTAAAGGTTGGAATAAAAATATTTTAATCAGAATATTTTTCGAGCAATAAAAAATATAATTTTCCATATAATGAATTAATATGAATTTTGTCAATAATTTTTTAAACTGTGCATTGGAAATTATCTTGTATTCAGCATTCTGTGCTCTTCGCCATTTCTTCAACATTTTGGAAGATTTGAATTAGCCGACACCAGCACGATATTGGTCAATTGACGATGGATTTAACGAACCTGAAATTGTTCAAAATTTTCTTATTAGGAAAAAAAATAATTTCGTATTTTGTTTCCTATAAAAATATTTAATAATTTTTCTTTTTATATAATTTAATTCAAAAATTCATATAAAAATTCACTGAACTTAATCCACGTGTCGATTGCGATGAAAAGGAAGAAAAGACTGGTTAAAATAGAAGCAATGATGAAAATTGAGGCAATAGTATCCGCTGCACCGTCATCACCCATTATTACGATTTAATGAACTTTAAATGAAATAATAATTAAAATAATAAAAAACAAATTATAGATATTTGCTGATTCTTTTTATTGAATTAAATGTGAACCTGTCCTTATCTTTTTATCGGAAAATAGCTCAAATATAGTGAATATTTACGGATTATATATAATAATATGATAACTGATAAATATAGAATAAAAAATAATGGAAAATGGAATGTTTATAAAATGCCATTTTAGGATGTTGATATGAAGCAAAAAATAATTAATTTTAAGTCATTTTAATTAGTAATGGGTAGAATGAAATTTTGTATATTCAGATATAATAAATAGAGTACTCCAAAGTTGTTTTGAGAAAATCGAAGAAATTTCAGATCGATATTTTGCTCTTTAAAACCGAAAATAGAAGAAACCGAAAAAAATATTTTTCAAAAATTCAAATCCGGATTTTAAACCGACATCTTTGTAAAACCGACTTCGGATTAAGTAATATTAAAGAGGAAGAATATTCAAGTTTCGTCAATTGGAATTAAATAATAAGGAATCTCTTTCCTTTTTCACATTATAAATGCAATAAAGTTGAGTTGTGTTTTAGCGGAAATAAAAAATTGTGGAAATTTGATGACAATGATATTTCTTTTGGTTAGAGGAAATGATGGTAAATACTAGATAAAAAAAATTTGTGATAATCGAACAAAAATTCATTTGGTACGCTTTTAGTACTCAAAATTCGTCATTTTTAGATCATTTCAATGGAATGGGTTTGGCCCTAATTAAAAATTGTATCGGATCAAAAGCAAAAACGGAAAGGAAAATTTAATTGAATAATGAATTTATAAAAATTGGAGTCATGACTCATGAATTCATTATTTGATCTGTAACTGTCCATTTTATTGACCAAATTTTTGTTAGCCTTTATTATTTATGTGTTTTTCGTTGGACAATTATCTAAAATAAAATAATTTATGCATATCTGTACAGGGAAGTTGACATTTTCAATGGGAGTAGCACAATCGCGACTAAGTTTGGCAAAAAAACAAAAATTTTGGCCTAATTTTCAACACGATTATTGGAAATTTGGCATGGTTTGCAGTAAACCAACAATACCCATTTTATGCTTTATTATTAATCGGTAAATTACCCAGCACAAAACATGATTTCATTTTCCTCCTTTTAATTACAATTGGTTATTTTTATTGATAAATTGGAACATTGAAAATTGATTTTGCTGAGGATTGTTTGAATAATTCAAAATTAATTGATTGAGGCGGCAACTTTGCCGGGAATTGTGCCAGGAAATTAGTTTAAAATAAGAATGGGAAAACAAAAATGCCGAAGAAATTAAAAAGGTGGGAGAAGGAACAAAAATCGAGCATCAATTTTTATCATTTAAATATCAAAATTTTCCTTTTATTTAAAAAAAAATTATTTAGAATTAATCTGAATTTGATTGACCATTTGATTGAAGGATTTGACAGAGGCTGTAGGCATATTTTATATTTTTATTTTAATTTTTAATAAGAACGATGACCAAAAGAATTTTCCCAAAGGGATTTATTTGCCAATGTCATTCAATCGCCTCTCTGCCCTTCTGCCCATCCAGCAGCATCCACCAACTCTCTTCCACATTTTTTTTAACTTTTTCATTCATTCAAATTTCTAGCAGTCTAATTTCCCCAAATGAATTCGCAAAAATCAATCAATAAAGAGTGGACGACGTCCATTCCTAAATGAATTTTGGATTAAATAAATTAATTTAATAAATAACAATTTAATATTTAACTCATAAATTTTTCTATTTAATTCACTTCTCAAGAATCATTTAAAATACTTATTCTATTCCTTAATTTTTATAATGAAATTCTTCAATCCTGCTGAATTTTCAATATCAACACAAACATAATATAATCTTCCAATTTTTTATATTAATCATGAGTAAAATTATTTAAAATTTGCAGGAATTTTGCAATCGTAATTTGATATTTATTTGGCTCACATCACAAGAATCAAGGACACAATTTATTAGGCAGACGCAGACATCAAGCAAAGGAGCGAAATATGTACTGATTTGTTTGGTATTGGTTTATTGGTAGGTAAACATATTTTTCGAAAAAATTCCAGTCAATAATCGAACTAAAATTAAAAATAATATTTTATAAATTCATTAATTCTTTTTTCGTTTTTTAAGAAGATTCATTTTAATTTTCGATAATAATGGAAATGCAAATGGACAAAAATAATCGAATAGAAAATTTTGTATTGTGTAAAATTTTTAATCAATTTAAATATGGAAAATTTGGTGAAGACAAAAATAATTAAAAATAAAATGAAGAATAATTGTTGGCAAAAAATAATTGAATTAAAAATAGATGAATAATTTGTTGGCAAAAAATAATTGTATTTAAAATAAAATGATGAATAATTTGTTGGCAAAAAATAATTGTATTTAAAATAAAATGAAGAATAATTGTTGGCAAAAAATAATTTTGTTCTTAAGATAGAAAAATGCAATTATGTGGGCCTTCATGGTTTGCCACCAAATTAAGTGCATTGACTATTGGATTTATGGCCTCAAAGGGATATTGTTGCAATTGTAGGGGCCATTCCTGGATAGGAGGCGGTACACGTTGGTGGCGGCGGAATATTTGAATGATAATTTGTTGACTGAAGCTGACACAGTTTCTGTGAAAGCAGCAATATTGGCCGACCACGAATCCATCCCTTGTCAATTCGGCCACAATGTTTGCCATTTGACGCAATGTGATGTTCAATTGGAAGAGGTCAGGCAAACGCGTGTAAGCACTGAATATATAATTTTTTATAAATCATTTTAAGCTAAATCTATGTTCAACAAAAATATGTGATAAGCTAAAAGCTCGTTGTGATATATCGATTTATTTATGGTATTCTAATTCTAATATAGAGCAAAAACATTTTTTAAATTAATAAATAATAATTCTTTTAATTTTATATTAAATAAACTATAACCAGAAGATAAGTCTCGGTAGTTGAATTTATTTATCTTATCGTAAAATGAATTAAAAAATTATTTAGCATTAAAAAATAAAATATTTCTCAAAAAAATAAATAAAAAAATATACAATTTCAATAAAAATTTTAACATTCCGGAATTAAATTTTTCTTAAACAAATTCTCAACTATTCTATTTCAATAAAGAAAATTCTTAAATCATTTTTGAAAAAAATTTTTTTCTATAAATTATATTTCATTCAATACAATTAATTAAATTCGATTTGAAGATGTAATTAGAATTAGGCCAGTAAAAAATTCAAAATAGCTACTCAAAAATTATTACTATTTATAATATTTTAATCTTGTCATTTTTCCACAAAAATTGCCTTGGATGATTTATAAATGAGCAAGTATTTTTTCATCTAAAAACTTTTTATGCCGAAGTAGTTTTTTACTTCTAATATATCAGAAATAATTTTAGACCCTATAAACCTTATACCAATTTGTTGATCTCATTGAGATGCATTGAATGGTATATATTTTTTTATGGTTTGGTCAAATTTAAATTAGATGTGAACCATAAACCATGAGATGTTTGAACAATTTAATACCTTTAATTTTGACCAAACCATGACAAATTATAAACCAATCAAAGCGTTTTGATGAGATCTAAAAATGATATAAATTTTGTAGTCTAAAACCGATTTCTGATTATAAGCCAAAAACTATTTTGATCTAAAAAATTTTTTCCATGCAAAAAATAGTAACCATTATAAATTATCATTAGATTTCTCTAAAATTCCCAATTTTTTAAAATTTTTTCTTAACCAATTCTAAAAATATAAACTTATTTTTAAAAATATTAAATTGAAAAATTTAATTAAAATTAAACAAACTTAATACGCCAAAAACCAAGGTGACCATGTGTATTGTAGAAGGTGCCGGGGGCAATGATTGTTATGCCCTGCCGTCCATATCCATATTCTATTTTAATTTTTAAGCATTAAAATTTATATTTCAAAAATTTATATTTAAAATTTAAAAATTTACTTAGACTTTTCCATTAAATTTAATTATAATAATAATTTCATCATAAATTTTGCATCGAAATTAACCTATTAATATAAAGGTACCTCTATTCACAATTTTATAAAAAAGGATTTTGCTAATAAAATTGAATGTATAATTTCAATTTTATCTAAAGAACATAATTTACAAAATATACAAATAAAATTAACAAAATAAATTGAATTTATCACATAATTTTCAAATAAAATTAACAAATTTAAATTGAATTTTATTACAAAATATGCAAATAAAATTAACAAATTAATATCTATTCTATCATAAATTATGCCTAATAGAAATTTAGACTAAAATATACTTGAAAATAATTACTAAATTAAATTTTATTATTTTTAAAAGCTAATAAATTATTATATTTCTACCTCTTCCACGTACTACAATTGCGTGATGGAATAAATTTGGCAATTGCACTTCAAGTTGTTGGCCATTGGGTAAATCAAATCGCTTTAAAATTATTCAAAATTTTTATAAATTTATTGTAAAACTTACGCGGGCCACAAGCGCATAAGTTATAACAAAAATTTCGTGCTCATTATTAAGAGGGCATGTACGCCTGTTATGGCCTTGAAAATGGCATCGGCCGCAACGCATATTTAATATTTTATTATATTCTATTAAAAAAATATACAAATATATTTATAAAATCAAAAATCCCCCATTTTTCTCAATTCTTTTCATAGTAGATTATTCAATAAAATCCTCTTAAATTCGTTCAAGTCGCCACTTGATGCAAAGGGCGAATTAAAAAATTAAAAATCAATAATTGAATTGTCTCGCGGATATCGCCACAGCAGCATAACGGTCAAAAAATGAAGGTGGAACGAATTTTTCCAAGCTTTATTCCTCCAATCAGCAGCTGCAAACTAGCGAGAAAAACAATAAAAAAAGAATATGATGCCCAAAACACAGTAAAATTGGAAGAAGGAGGTATTTCACGCCTTTTTTTCCACCAATCAACTGCAACAAATTAACGGATTGTTCGGCAGATTATTTTCACAAATAAAGAAGAAATTATTTATTTTAAACCTTTAAAACCATATAAAATATTCGATTTAAAAATGATATGTAAAATAAATCTAATTAATTGAAAAAGTAAATAAGAAATTTATTAAAACAAATTTTAAAAAAAAAGTTATGGATTATTAATAATTATTCCTCCAAATCTTCAAATTCCGCCTTTTTTCATTTTGGAACAATTCGGCATTTTGTTGAAAAGCTGTGATGCGAAATCTACTGGGAGGAACAACAGAAGGTTGAATCGATCACACAGCTGAGGCCAATAAATTTTGAATTTTGAAATGAACAAAGAAGGGAAAATTTAACGAAGTCACGCTGCTTTAAAAAGCTGTGAAAAAATAGATTTAAAAAAGAATATTTTTCTATATTTTAAATTATTTTTATTTTGAATTGCAAATAAATTCGATCTTCATATTTTCTCCGAATTATAGATTTAATTCTATTTATCACATACTAATAATTTAAATTTTTAATTTTTTAAAATTTTAAAACAATAGAAAAATTTGACGAAATTGAAGCAAAGTTTTTTTTAAATAGAAAATCAATAGTCAATTTTTATTCAATTTCTATTCAACAAGGAAAATTCAATATTATTCGGCTGGGCATATATGATAAGCTTAAATAGAATTTTTAAAAATTCTAATTCACTAAAAATTTTCAATCGAAAAATCCCTGATTTTTCCTATGGATGCCAAAACTTGAAATTTTCAAAGTAAAAAATCAATAGTTTATTTTTATCCGATTTTTAATCAAATCATAGAATTATATAATATTCGGTTGGGCATATATGATAGGCATAAATAGAATTTTTAAAAATTCTAATTCACTAAAGATTTTCAATCGAAAAATCCCTGATTTTTTCTATGGAAGCCAAAACTTGAAATTTTCAAAGTAAAAATTCAATAGTTTATTTTTATCCGATTTTTAATCAAATCATAGAATTATATAATATTCGGTTGGGCATATATGATAGGCAAAAATAGAATTTTTTAAAATTCTAATTCACTAAAGATTTTCAATCGAAAAATCCCTGATTTTTTCTATGGATGCCAAAACTTGAAATTTTCAAAGTAAAAATTCAATAGTTTATTTTTATCCGATTTTTAATCAAATCATAGAATTATATATTATTCGGTTGGGCATATATTATAGGCATAAATAGAATTTTAAAAATTCTAATTCACTAAAGAATTTCATTCGAAAAATCCCTGATTTTCCCTATGGATGCCAAAATTTGAAAATTTCAAAGTAAAAAATCAAAAGTTTATTTTTATCCGATTTTTAATCAAATCATATAATTATATAATATTCGGTTGGGCATATATGATAGGCATAAATAGAATTTTTAAAAATTCTAATTCACTAAAGATTTTCAATCGAAAAATCCCTGATTTTTCCTATGGATGCCAAAACTTGAAAATTTCAAAATAAAAAATCAATAGTCTATTTTTATCCGATTTTTAATCAAATCATAGAATTATATAATATTCGGTTGGGCATATATTATAGGCATAAATAGAATTTTAAAAATTCTAATTCACTAAAGAATTTCATTCGAAAAATCCCTGATTTTCCCTATGGATGCCAAAATTTGAAAATTTCAAAGTAAAAAATCAAAAGTTTATTTTTATCCGATTTTTAATCAAATCATATAATTATATAATATTCGGTTGGGCATATATGATAGGCATAAATAGAATTTTTAAAAATTCTAATTCACTAAAGATTTTCAATCGAAAAATCCCTGATTTTTTCTATGGAAGCCAAAACTTGAAATTTTCAAAGTAAAAATTCAATAGTTTATTTTTATCCGATTTTTAATCAAATCATAGAATTATATAATATTCGGTTGGGCATATATGATAGGCAAAAATAGAATTTTTTAAAATTCTAATTCACTAAAGATTTTCAATCGAAAAATCCCTGATTTTTTCTATGGATGCCAAAACTTGAAATTTTCAAAGTAAAAATTCAATAGTTTATTTTTATCCGATTTTTAATCAAATCATAGAATTATATATTATTCGGTTGGGCATATATTATAGGCATAAATAGAATTTTAAAAATTCTAATTCACTAAAGAATTTCATTCGAAAAATCCCTGATTTTCCCTATGGATGCCAAAATTTGAAAATTTCAAAGTAAAAAATCAAAAGTTTATTTTTATCCGATTTTTAATCAAATCATATAATTATATAATATTCGGTTGGGCATATATGATAGGCATAAATAGAATTTTTAAAAATTCTAATTCACTAAAGATTTTCAATCGAGAAATCCCTGATTTTTCCTATGGAAGCCAAAACTTGAAATTTTCAAAGTAAAAATTCAATAGTTTATTTTTATCCGATTTTTAATCAAATCATAGAATTATATAATATTCGGTTGGGCATATATGATAGGCAAAAATAGAATTTTTTAAAATTCTAATTCACTAAAGATTTTCAATCGAAAAATCCCTGATTTTTTCTATGGATGCCAAAACTTGAAATTTTCAAAGTAAAAATTCAATAGTTTATTTTTATCCGATTTTTAATCAAATCATAGAATTATATATTATTCGGTTGGGCATATATTATAGGCATAAATAGAATTTTAAAAATTCTAATTCACTAAAGAATTTCATTCGAAAAATCCCTGATTTTCCCTATGGATGCCAAAATTTGAAAATTTCAAAGTAAAAAATCAAAAGTTTATTTTTATCCGATTTTTAATCAAATCATATAATTATATAATATTCGGTTGGGCATATATGATAGGCATAAATAGAATTTTTAAAAATTCTAATTCACTAAAGATTTTCAATCGAAAAATCCCTGATTTTTCCTATGGATGCCAAAATTTGAAAATTTCAAAATAAAAAATCAATAGTCTATTTTTATCCGATTTTTAATCAAATCATAGAATTATATAATATTCGGTTGGGCATATATTATAGGCATAAATAGAATTTTAAAAATTCTAATTCACTAAAGAATTTCATTCGAAAAATCCCTGATTTTCCCTATGGATGCCAAAATTTGAAAATTTCAAAGTAAAAAATCAAAAGTTTATTTTTATCCGATTTTTAATCAAATCATATAATTATATAATATTCGGTTGGGCATATATGATAGGCATAAATAGAATTTTTAAAAATTCTAATTCACTAAAGATTTTCAATCGAGAAATCCCTGATTTTTCCTATGGATGCCAAAACTTGAAATTTTCAAAGTAAAAAATCAATAGTTTATTTTTATCCGATTTTTAATCAAATCATAGAATTATATAATATTCGGTTGGGCATATATGATAGGCATAAATAGAATTTTTAAAAATTCTAATTCACTAAAGATTTTCAATCGAAAAATCCCTGATTTTTTCTATGGATGCCAAAACTTGAAATTTTCAAAGTAAAAATTCAATAGTTTATTTTTATCCGATTTTTAATCAAATCATAGAATTATATAATATTCGGTTGGGCATATATGATAGGCATAAATAGAATTTTTTAAAATTCTAATTCACTAAAGATTTTCAATCGAAAAATCCCTGATTTTTCCTATGGAAGCCAAAACTTGAAAATTTCAAAGTAAAAAATCAATAGTTTATTTTTATCCGATTTTTAATCAAATCATAGAATTATATATTATTCGGTTGGGCATATATTATAGGCATAAATAGAATTTGAAAAATTCTAATTCACTAAAGAATTTCATTCGAAAAATCCCTGATTTTTCCTATGGATGCCAAAAGTTGAAAATTTCAAAGTAAAAAATCAATAGTTTATTTTTATCCGATTTTTAATCAAATCATAGAATTATATATTATTCGGTTGGGCATATATTATAGGCATAAATAGAATTTTAAAAATTCTAATTCACTAAAGAATTTCATTCGAAAAATCCCTGATTTTTCCTATGGATGACAAAACTTGAAAATTTCAAAGTAAAAAATCAATAGTCTATTTTTATCCGATTTTTAATCAAATCATAGAATTATATAATATTCGGTTGGGCATATATGATAGGCATAAATAGAATTTTTAAAAATTCTAATTCACTAAAGATTTTCAATCGAAAAATCCCTGATTTTTCCTATGGATGCCAAAACTTGAAAATTTCAAAGTAAAAATTCAATAGTTTATTTTTATCCGATTTTTAATCAAATCATAGAATTATATATTATTCGGTTGGGCATATATTATAGGCATAAATAGAATTTGAAAAATTCTAATTCACTAAAGAATTTCATTCGAAAAATCCCTGATTTTTCCTATGGATGCCAAAAGTTGAAAATTTCAAAGTAAAAAATCAATAGTTTATTTTTATCCGATTTTTAATCAAATCATAGAATTATATATTATTCGGTTGGGCATATATGATAGGCATAAATAGAATTTTTAAAAATTCTAATTCACTAAAGATTTTCAATCGAAAAATCCCTGATTTTTTCTATGGATGCCAAAACTTGAAAATTTCAAAGTAAAAAATCAATAGTCTATTTTTATCCGATTTTTAATCAAATCATAGAATTATATAATATTCTGTTGGGCATATATGATAGGCATAAATAGAATTTTTAAAAATTCTAATTCACTAAAGATTTTCAATCGAAAAATCCCTGATTTTTTCTATGGATGCCAAAACTTGAAATTTTCAAAGTAAAAATTCAATAGTTTATTTTTATCCGATTTTTAATCAAATAAAAGAATTATATATTATTCGGCTGGGCATATATGATAGGCATAAATAGAATTTTTTAAAATTCTAATTCACTAAAGATTTTCAATCGAAAAATCCCTGATTTTTCCTATGGATGCCAAAACTTGAAATTTTCAAAGTAAAAATTCAATAGTTTATTTTTATCCGATTTTTAATCAAATAAAAGAATTATATATTATTCGGCTGGGCATATATGATAGGCATAAATAGAATTTTTTAAAATTCTAATTCACTAAAGATTTTCAATCGAAAAATCCCTGATTTTTCCTATGGAAGCCAAAACTTGAAAATTTCAAAGTAAAAAATCAATAGTTTATTTTTATCCGATTTTTAATCAAATAAAAGAATTATATAATATTCGGTTGGGCATATATGATAGGCATAAATAGAATTTTAAAAATTCTAATTCACTAAAGATTTTCAATCGAAAAATCCCTGATTTTTCCTATGGATGCCAAAATTTGAAAATTTCAAAGTAAAAATCAATAGTTTATTTTTATCCGATTTTTAATCAAATCATATAATTATATAATATTCGGTTGGGCATATATGATAGGCATAAATAGAATTTTTAAAAATTCTAATTCACTAAAGATTTTCAATCGAAAAATCCCTGATTTTTCCTATGGATGCCAAAACTTGAAAATTTCAAAATAAAAAATCAATAGTCTATTTTTATCCGATTTTTAATCAAATCATAGAATTATATAATATTCTGTTGGGCATATATGATAGGCATAAATAGAATTTTTAAAAATTCTAATTCACTAAAGATTTTCAATCGAAAAATCCCTGATTTTTTCTATGGATGCCAAAACTTGAAATTTTCAAAGTAAAAATTCAATAGTTTATTTTTATCCGATTTTTAATCAAATAAAAGAATTATATATTATTCGGCTGGGCATATATGATAGGCATAAATAGAATTTTTTAAAATTCTAATTCACTAAAGATTTTCAATCGAAAAATCCCTGATTTTTCCTATGGATGCCAAAATTTGAAAATTTCAAAGTAAAAATTCAATAGTTTATTTTTATCCGATTTTTAATCAAATAAAAGAATTATATATTATTCGGCTGGGCATATATGATAGGCATAAATAGAATTTTTAAAAATTCTAATTCACTAAAGATTTTCAATCGAAAAATCCCTGATTTTTCCTATGGATGCCAAAACTTGAAAATTTCAAAGTAAAAAATCAATAGTCTATTTTTATCCGATTTTTAATCAAATCATAGAATTATATAATATTCGGTTGGGCATATATGATAGGCATAAATAGAATTTTTAAAAATTCTAATTCACTAAAGATTTTCAATCGAAAAATCCCTGATTTTTCCTATGGAAGCCAAAACTTGAAAATTTCAAAGTAAAAAATCAATAGTTTATTTTTATCCGATTTTTAATCAAATCATAGAATTATATAATATTCGGTTGGGCATATATGATAGGCATAAATAGAATTTTAAAAATTCTAATTCACTAAAGATTTTCAATCGAAAAATCCCTGATTTTTCCTATGGATGCCAAAACTTGAAAATTTCAAAGTAAAAAATCAATAGTCTATTTTTATCCGATTTTTAATCAAATCATAGAATTATATAATATTCGGTTGGGCATATATGATAGGCATAAATAGAATTTTTAAAAATTCTAATTCACTAAAGATTTTCAATCGAAAAATCCCTGATTTTTCCTATGGATGCCAAAACTTGAAATTTTCAAAGTAAAAAATCAATAGTCTATTTTTATCCGATTTTTAATCAAATCATAGAATTATATAATATTCGGTTGGGCATATATGATAGGCATAAATAGAATTTTTAAAAATTCTAATTCACTAAAGATTTTCAATCGAAAAATCCCTGATTTTTCCTATGGATGCCAAAACTTGAAAATTTCAAAGTAAAAAATCAATAGTCTATTTTTATCCGATTTTTAATCAAATCATAGAATTATATAATATTCGGTTGGGCATATATGATAGGCATAAATAGAATTTTTAAAAATTCTAATTCACTAAAGATTTTCAATCGAAAAATCCCTGATTTTTCCTATGGATGCCAAAACTTGAAATTTTCAAAGTAAAAAATCAATAGTTTATTTTTATCCGATTTTTAATCAAATCATAGAATTATATAATATTCGGTTGGGCATATATGATAGGCATAAATAGAATTTTTAAAAATTCTAATTCACTAAAGATTTTCAATCGAAAAATCCCTAATTTTTCCTATGGAAGGCAAAACTTGAAAATTTCAAAGTAAAAAATCAATAGTTTATTTTTATCCGATTTTTAATCAAATCATAGAATTATATAATATTCGGTTGGGCATATATGATAGGCATAAATAGAATTTTAAAAATTCTAATTCACTAAAGATTTTCAATCGAAAAATCCCTGATTTTTCCTATGGATGCCAAAACTTGAAAATTTCAAAGTAAAAAATCAATAGTCTATTTTTATCCGATTTTTAATCAAATCATAGAATTATATAATATTCGGTTGGGCATATATGATAGGCATAAATAGAATTTTTAAAAATTCTAATTCACTAAAGATTTTCAATCGAAAAATCCCTGATTTTTCCTATGGATGCCAAAACTTGAAATTTTCAAAGTAAAAAATCAATAGTTTATTTTTATCCGATTTTTAATCAAATCATAGAATTATATAATATTCGGTTGGGCATATATGATAGGCATAAATAGAATTTTTAAAAATTCTAATTCACTAAAGATTTTCAATCGAAAAATCCCTGATTTTTCCTATGGATGCCAAAACGTGAAAATTTCAAAGTAAAAAATCAATAGTCTATTTTTATCCGATTTTTAATCAAATCATAGAATTATATAATATTCGGTTGGGCATATATGATAGGCATAAATAGAATTTTTAAAAATTCTAATTCACTAAAGAATTTCATTCGAAAAATCCCTGATTTTCCCTATGGATGCCAAAATTTGAAAATTTCAAAGTAAAAATTCAATAGTTTATTTTTATCCGATTTTTAATCAAATAAAAGAATTATATATTATTCGGCTGGGCATATATGATAGGCATAAATAGAATTTTTAAAAATTCTAATTCACTAAAGATTTTCAATCGAAAAATCCCTGATTTTTCCTATGGAAGCCAAAACTTGAAAATTTCAAAGTAAAAAATCAATAGTTTATTTTTATCCGATTTTTAATCAAATCATAGAATTATATAATATTCGGTTGGGCATATATGATAGGCATAAATAGAATTTTAAAAATTCTAATTCACTAAAGATTTTCAATCGAAAAATCCCTGATTTTTCCTATGGATGCCAAAACTTGAAAATTTCAAAGTAAAAAATCAATAGTCTATTTTTATCCGATTTTTAATCAAATCATAGAATTATATAATATTCGGTTGGGCATATATGATAGGCATAAATAGAATTTTTAAAAATTCTAATTCACTAAAGATTTTCAATCGAAAAATCCCTGATTTTTCCTATGGATGCCAAAACTTGAAAATTTCAAAGTAAAAAATCAATAGTCTATTTTTATCCGATTTTTAATCAAATCATAGAATTATATAATATTCGGTTGGGCATATATGATAGGCATAAATAGAATTTTTAAAAATTCTAATTCACTAAAGATTTTCAATCGAAAAATCCCTGATTTTTTCTATGGATGCCAAAACTTGAAATTTTCAAAGTAAAAATTCAATAGTTTATTTTTTTCCGATTTTTAATCAAATAAAAGAATTATATATTATTCGGCTGGGCATATATTATAGGCATAAATAGAATTTTAAAAATTCTAATTCACTAAAGATTTTCAATCGAAAAATCCATGATTTTTTCTATGGATGCCAAAACTTGAAATTTTCAAAGTAAAAATTCAATAGTTTATTTTTATCCGATTTTTAATCAAATCATAGAATTATATAATATTCGGTTGGGCATATATGATAGGCATAAATAGAATTTTTAAAAATTCTAATTCACTAAAGATTTTCAATCGAAAAATCCCTGATTTTTCCTATGGATGCCAAAACTTGAAAATTTCAAAGTAAAAAATCAATAGTCTATTTTTATCCGATTTTTAATCAAATCATAGAATTATATAATATTCGGTTGGGCATATATGATAGGCAT
The DNA here is from genome assembly GCA_030063045.1 of Pratylenchus scribneri. Lineage (NCBI taxonomy): Eukaryota > Metazoa > Nematoda > Chromadorea > Rhabditida > Pratylenchidae > Pratylenchus > Pratylenchus scribneri. The sequence continues at coordinate 581,331 of JAQSEB010000124.1, forward strand.
AAATAGAATTTTTAAAAATTCTAATTCACTAAAGATTTTCAATCGAAAAATCCCTGATTTTTCCTATGGATGCCAAAACTTGAAAATTTCAAAGTAAAAAATCAATAGTCTATTTTTATCCGATTTTTAATCAAATCATAGAATTATATAATATTCGGTTGGGCATATATGATAGGCATAAATAGAATTTTTAAAAATTCTAATTCACTAAAGATTTTCAATCGAAAAATCCCTGATTTTTCCTATGGATGCCAAAACTTGAAAATTTCAAAGTAAAAAATCAATAGTCTATTTTTATCCGATTTTTAATCAAATCATAGAATTATATAATATTCGGTTGGGCATATATGATAGGCATAAATAGAATTTTTAAAAATTCTAATTCACTAAAGATTTTCAATCGAAAAATCCCTGATTTTTTCTATGGATGCCAAAACTTGAAATTTTCAAAGTAAAAATTCAATAGTTTATTTTTTTCCGATTTTTAATCAAATAAAAGAATTATATATTATTCGGCTGGGCATATATTATAGGCATAAATAGAATTTTAAAAATTCTAATTCACTAAAGATTTTCAATCGAAAAATCCATGATTTTTTCTATGGATGCCAAAACTTGAAATTTTCAAAGTAAAAAATCAATAGTCTATTTTTATCCGATTTTTAATCAAATCATAGAATTATATAATATTCGGTTGGGCATATATGATAGGCATAAATAGAATTTTTAAAAATTCTAATTCACTAAAGATTTTCAATCGAAAAATCCCTGATTTTTCCTATGGATGCCAAAACTTGAAAATTTCAAAGTAAAAAATCAATAGTCTATTTTTATCCGATTTTTAATCAAATCATAGAATTATATAATATTCGGTTGGGCATATATGATAGGCATAAATAGAATTTTTAAAAATTCTAATTCACTAAAGATTTTCAATCGAAAAATCCCTGATTTTTTCTATGGATGCCAAAACTTGAAATTTTCAAAGTAAAAATTCAATAGTTTATTTTTTTCCGATTTTTAATCAAATAAAAGAATTATATATTATTCGGTTGGGCATATATTATAGGCATAAATAGAATTTTAAAAATTCTAATTCACTAAAGAATTTCATTCGAAAAATCCCTGATTTTCCCTATGGATGCCAAAATTTGAAAATTTCAAAGTAAAAAATCAATAGTTTATTTTTATCCGATTTTTAATCAAATCATAGAATTATATATTATTCGGTTGGGCATATATTATAGGCATAAATAGAATTTTAAAAATTCTAATTCACTAAAGAATTTCATTCGAAAAATCCCTGATTTTCCCTATGGATGCCAAAATTTGAAAATTTCAAAGTAAAAAATCAATAGTTTATTTTTATCCGATTTTTAATCAAATCATATAATTATATAATATTCGGTTGGGCATATATGATAGGCATAAATAGAATTTTTAAAAATTCTAATTCACTAAAGATTTTCAATCGAAAAATCCCTGATTTTTCCTATGGATGCCAAAACTTGAAAATTTCAAAGTAAAAAATCAATAGTCTATTTTTATCCGATTTTTAATCAAATCATAGAATTATATAATATTCGGTTGGGCATATATGATAGGCATAAATAGAATTTTTAAAAATTCTAATTCACTAAAGATTTTCAATCGAAAAATCCCTGATTTTTTCTATGCCAAAACTTGAAATTTTCAAAGTAAAAATTCAATAGTTTATTTTTATCCGATTTTTAATCAAATCATAGATTTATATAATATTCGGTTGGGCATATATGATAGGCATAAATAGAATTTTTAAAAATTCTAATTCACTAAAGATTTTCAATCGAAAAATCCCTGATTTTTTCTATGGATGCCAAAATTTGAAATTTTCAAAGTAAAAATTCAATAGTTTATTTTTATCCGATTTTTAATCAAATAAAAGAATTATATATTATTCGGCTGGGCATATATGATAGGCATAAATAGAATTTTTTAAAATTATAATTCACTAAAGAATTTCATTCGAAAAAATCCCTAATTTTTCCTATGGAAGCCAAAACTTGAAAATTTCAAAGTAAAAAATCAATAGTTTATTTTTATCCGATTTTTAATCAAATCATAGAATTATATATTATTCGGTTGGGCATATATGATAGGCATAAATAGAATTTTTAAAAATTCTAATTCACTAAAGATTTTCAATCGAAAAATCCCTGATTTTTTCTATGGATGCCAAAATTTGAAATTTTCAAAGTAAAAATTCAATAGTTTATTTTTATCCGATTTTTAATCAAATCATAGATTTATATAATATTCGGTTGGGCATATATGATAGGCATAAATAGAATTTTTAAAAATTCTAATTCACTAAAGAATTTCATTCGAAAAATCCCTGATTTTCCCTATGGATGCCAAAATTTGAAAATTTCAAAGTAAAAAATCAATAGTTTATTTTTATCCGATTTTTAATCAAATCATAGAATTATATATTATTCGGTTGGGCATATATTATAGGCATAAATAGAATTTTTAAAAATTCTAATTCACTAAAGATTTTCAATCGAAAAATCCCTGATTTTCCCTTTGGATGCCAAAATTTGAAAATTTCAAAGTAAAAAATCAATAGTTTATTTTTATCCGATTTTTAATCAAATCATAGAATTATATATTATTCGGTTGGGCATATATGATAGGCATAAATAGAATTTTTTAAAATTATAATTCACTAAAGAATTTCATTCGAAAAAATCCCTAATTTTTCCTATGGAAGCCAAAACTTGAAAATTTCAAAGTAAAAAATCAATAGTTTATTTTTATCCGATTTTTAATCAAATCATAGAATTATATAATATTCGGTTGGGCATATATGATAGGCATAAATAGAATTTTTAAAAATTCTAATTCACTAAAGATTTTCAATCGAAAAATCCCTGATTTTTTCTATGGATGCCAAAATTTGAAATTTTCAAAGTAAAAATTCAATAGTTTATTTTTATCCGATTTTTAATCAAATCATAGAATTATATATTATTCGGTTGGGCATATATGATAGGCATAAATAGAATTTTTAAAAATTCTAATTCACTAAAGATTTTCAATCGAAAAATCCCTGATTTTCCCTTTGGATGCCAAAATTTGAAAATTTCAAAGTAAAAAATCAATAGTTTATTTTTATCCGATTTTTAATCAAATCATAGAATTATATATTATTCGGTTGGGCATATATGATAGGCATAAATAGAATTTTTTAAAATTATAATTCACTAAAGAATTTCATTCGAAAAAATCCCTAATTTTTCCTATGGAAGCCAAAACTTGAAAATTTCAAAGTAAAAAATCAATAGTTTATTTTTATCCGATTTTTAATCAAATCATAGAATTATATAATATTCGGTTGGGCATATATGATAGGCATAAATAGAATTTTTAAAAATTCTAATTCACTAAAGATTTTCAATCGAAAAATCCCTGATTTTTTCTATGGATGCCAAAATTTGAAATTTTCAAAGTAAAAATTCAATAGTTTATTTTTATCCGATTTTTAATCAAATCATAGATTTATATAATATTCGGTTGGGCATATATGATAGGCATAAATAGAATTTTTAAAAATTCTAATTCACTAAAGAATTTCATTCGAAAAATCCCTGATTTTCCCTATGGATGCCAAAATTTGAAAATTTCAAAGTAAAAAATCAATAGTTTATTTTTATCCGATTTTTAATCAAATCATATAATTATATAATATTCGGTTGGGCATATATGATAGGCATAAATAGAATTTTTAAAAATTCTAATTCACTAAAGATTTTCAATCGAAAAATCCCTGATTTTTCCTATGGATTCCAAAACTTGAAAATTTCAAAGTAAAAAATCAATAGTCTATTTTTATCCGATTTTTAATCAAATCATAGAATTATATAATATTCGGTTGGGCATATATGATAGGCATAAATAGAATTTTTAAAAATTCTAATTCACTAAAGATTTTCAATCGAAAAATCCCTGATTTTTTCTATGCCAAAACTTGAAATTTTCAAAGTAAAAATTCAATAGTTTATTTTTATCCGATTTTTAATCAAATCATAGATTTATATAATATTCGGTTGGGCATATATGATAGGCATAAATAGAATTTTTAAAAATTCTAATTCACTAAAGATTTTCAATCGAAAAATCCCTGATTTTTTCTATGGATGCCAAAATTTGAAATTTTCAAAGTAAAAATTCAATAGTTTATTTTTATCCGATTTTTAATCAAATCATAGAATTATATATTATTCGGTTGGGCATATATGATAGGCATAAATAGAATTTTTAAAAATTCTAATTCACTAAAGATTTTCAATCGAAAAATCCCTGATTTTCCCTTTGGATGCCAAAATTTGAAAATTTCAAAGTAAAAAATCAATAGTTTATTTTTATCCGATTTTTAATCAAATCATAGAATTATATATTATTCGGTTGGGCATATATGATAGGCATAAATAGAATTTTTTAAAATTATAATTCACTAAAGAATTTCATTCGAAAAAATCCCTAATTTTTCCTATGGAAGGCAAAACTTGAAAATTTCAAAGTAAAAAATCAATAGTTTATTTTTATCCGATTTTTAATCAAATCATAGAATTATATAATATTCGGTTGGGCATATATGATAGGCATAAATAGAATTTTTAAAAATTCTAATTCACTAAAGATTTTCAATCGAAAAATCCCTGATTTTTTCTATGGATGCCAAAATTTGAAATTTTCAAAGTAAAAATTCAATAGTTTATTTTTATCCGATTTTTAATCAAATCATAGATTTATATAATATTCGGTTGGGCATATATGATAGGCATAAATAGAATTTTTAAAAATTCTAATTCACTAAAGATTTTCAATCGAAAAATCCCTGATTTTTCCTATGGATGCCAAAACTTGAAAATTTCAAAGTAAAAAATCAATAGTCTATTTTTATCCGATTTTTAATCAAATCATAGAATTATATAATATTCGGTTGGGCATATATGATAGGCATAAATAGAATTTTTAAAAATTCTAATTCACTAAAGATTTTCAATCGAAAAATCCCTGATTTTTTCTATGGATGCCAAAACTTGAAATTTTCAAAGTAAAAATTCAATAGTTTATTTTTTTCCGATTTTTAATCAAATCATAGAATTATATATTATTCGGTTGGGCATATATTATAGGCATAAATAGAATTTTTAAAAATTCTAATTCACTAAAGATTTTCAATCGAAAAATCCCTGATTTTTTCTATGGATGCCAAAACTTGAAATTTTCAAAGTAAAAATTCAATAGTTTATTTTTTTCCGATTTTTAATCAAATCATAGAATTATATATTATTCGGTTGGGCATATATTATAGGCATAAATAGAATTTTAAAAATTCTAATTAACTAAAGATTTTCAATCGAAAAATCCCTGATTTTTTCTATGGATGCCAAAATTTGAAAATTTCAAAGTAAAAAATCAATAGTTTATTTTTATCCGATTTTTAATCAAATCATAGAATTATATAATATTCGGTTGGGCATATATGATAGGCATAAATAGAATTTTTAAAAATTCTAATTCACTAAAGATTTTCAATCGAAAAATCCTTGATTTTTTCTATGGATGCCAAAACTTGAAATTTTCAAAGTAAAAATTCAATAGTTTATTTTTATCCGATTTTTAATCAAATCATAGAATTATATAATATTCGGTTGGGCATATATGATAGGCATAAATAGAATTTTTAAAAATTCTAATTCACTAAAGATTTTCAATCGAAAAATCCCTGATTTTTCCTATGGATGCCAAAACTTGAAATTTTCAAAGTAAAAAATCAATAGTTTATTTTTATCCGATTTTTAATCAAATCATAGAATTATATAATATTCGGTTGGGCATATATGATAGGCATAAATAGAATTTTTAAAAATTCTAATTCACTAAAGATTTTCAATCGAAAAATCCCTGATTTTTTCTATGGATGCCAAAACTTGAAATTTTTAAAGTAAAAATTCAATAGTTTATTTTTTTTTATCCGATTTTTAATCAAATCATAGAATTATATAATATTCGGTTGGGCATATATGATAGGCATAAATAGAATTTTTTAAAATTCTAATTCACTAAAGATTTTCAATCGAAAAATCCCTGATTTTTCCTATGGATGCCAAAATTTGAAAATTTCAAAGTTAAAAATCAATAGTCTATTTTTATCCGATTTTTAATCAAATCATAGAATTATATATTATTCGGCTGGGCATATATGATAGGCTCGCATAAAAATTTCCAATTTTTAATTTTGGATTAAAAAATCAGATGATTCCACATTAAAAATTTTATTTTAATTTTAAAAATAATGATTTCATTTTTGTCAAAATTATTGTACAATTACTTGAAAATTATTCTCTTCTTCATCAGAATTTTTCTTGACTTCCATTAATATTTTGAAGAAACTGCTGAATTTGTATTTGCTACCATTTGATTCTGAATTGCATGAATCTAAAATATGAGAAAATTGGATAAATTCTTGATATAAAAAAAAATTTCCGAATTATTCAATTAAATTGAGAATAGGCCAAATTATTTTTATTGAAAATTTTAATTCATCATTATTTATCATTTATTTAAACGGATAATTTAATTTACCGGATAAATTTGTGCGCCAATTCCAACCTCTTAGGCCATTTCTTCCGGAATTTGTTGGTGCGATTTGACCGAATTCTGTGGATGCATTATTGGTGCCGATGGGACGACCGAATGATCATTTCCGGATTGAATAGAATTCATTTGCTCCAATTGAGAATGACTGACTAATGGGTAAGGGGGTGGAGCAGGCAAAATTGTACAAAGCATTGGACTTCCTATATATTTGATGATGGTAGTGGTGGTGGAAATAGAAGAGTAGTAGAAGGAAGTTTGGTGATAGCCTCACCAAAAATTGTGGTATTTAAAAAAAAGAAATATGTACGGATTTGCTGGAGGAATGGGGGATAGGATCGCAGGAATTGCGTGCGCCGATTATAAAAAAATGTATAATCATTTCAGGGATGGTGCCCCTGCCTGTGGCAATGTGCCAAACGGCACTCCATCCGTTTATGACAATTGAGGAACCACGCCAACGGGTCAGCGTAAATTTTGGCCAAACGGAATTCATATTACGTTTTACCCCTCCTCGTGTTGTTGGCGGCGGTGGCGGAGGCGGCAATGGTGTCGGAGGCGGTGGAGGCGGCAGTGGTGGCGGTTGGATCGAACCGGATGATTTGGATGATGAGATGGATGGATGAATGAAGAGAAAAATGGAATTTGGAGAAAAGAAGAGGAGGAGGAGAATTATATGGAAAAATAAATTGAGTTGTTAATAATAAAGATAAAAATGATTGATGATGAGGATGAATTATTATTATTAGTATTATTATATTCGTATAGTTTTGTTTTATTTTTATTAATTTTTTTTGATGCCATAATACAAAAAAAGCGGAATTAGCAAAGGGTAAAATAGTAACATAAAGATTTTAGGATATAGATCAGGGTAGGGATGAGGGTTCGGAGCATAGGAATCGTAGGGGTTGAGAGAGAGAGAGAGAGTCTCTTTTAAAAAATTCTGCTTTTATTTTATATTATGGCATATGTAACAGGTACTTGGCTTGGTTTGTATCCTGATTTTTTTGGTCAATATTACTGAAAAAAGTGAAGTTTTCCCTCTTATTGGGTAATAGTTTTAAGTAGGGATAATAGAGTGGGATTGGTTGAATCATACAACCAAACCGATTAACCAACCAACCCTTTCATCCAACATTATCCACCCCTAATCCTGATGACCCATTGTGGGGAACCCTCACTTTTCTCAAAATTAAACGGATACAAACATTTTGACAAGTACCTGCTCTACTCTACCACCTATTTTTTTATCCCCAATCCTACATTTTTAGGGTTTTTACAATTTCACTCTACCTCCAACCAGTGCTGCTGCCATTTCCCATTCATTTCAGCAATGCATCATTCATTTTTGTTGTTGGAAATCGTTGCATTCCGTTTTGTTTATAAATTCATTTGCTGCTGCTGATGATGATGATGCTTTCCTGCCATCCATGCATCCATCCATCCATCGATTGTGGCCATCGGCATCCTACAATAATAAAAAAATTTTATTAATGTACACAATATTTGGGAATTTTCTTAATTAATTACCCAAACTAAAATTAAGCTAATTTTTGATATAGTTTGCTCAACAACATAATACCATTAAACCAAATTGGTTCAATTTTTTAAAATTTTAATTGTGTTGTTGATTTTTTCGCGCAAATCTTTTATCCAATTTTCGCGCACAAATGCATAGGCATCCTCCGGGACCAGAATGTTGGAGAAATTGCAAAAGAATTGGCCAGGCGCACACACATAAACCTTCAAAATAATTTTATTTATAATTATTGATTAATAAAAAACATTTAATTTAAATTATAAGAGAAGGGAGTATACGTATTTTAAATAATATCGAGAAAAACTTAAACCGTTCAACCGTTTTTTTTTCACTAGTACCCCTTATCCCGGGCCAAACCCATATACCCAAATAAACCCAATCCTATTTTATTCAATAACCTCATGTCATGCATACACACTTATTATAATGTTTGATAGTGAATTTTGGTGGTTTATTTGCTTTAGCCAATTTTGAAGGTGATGTTGGTTTTGGAGTTTAAAACCCTTAAAATTACAAAAGGTTTAATGCTTCAATGCAATGATTTATCCCAGACCCATAAACCTATATGCCTTTTATGCTCAAACTCAATCGATGGATCACTTCGAAAACGCATCATTTGATTATATTTTGGTTGGTTATTGGGTTTATGGCCAATTTTAACTTAGTAGTTTTGAACCATTAAACTAAAATGGGTTTAAATAAAACCGTTTAATAATACACTTTAATTGTTGACCAAACCAAAATGGGTTTGGGTTTAAACCATTCAATGCGTTTTGACCACCAGCAGTTCTATCCCCAATTTGTTGGGTATATTTGGTTTGAGAATATAGGGTTAACGTGAACCCTTGTTGCCTACTAAACCATTATAATTATTTTGGCAATATTTTTCTCTATATTTAAAGTTTTTAGGGTAATTTAAATAAATTGTAAAACAAACATATTGACAAGATGAAGGAGAATCATTTATTTTATATTTTCTACGACGAGGAAAACAAATCCGGATGCGTTATTATATTATTTTTCTCGCATCAAATTCAAAAACAACAACAAATTGCTTTAAATAAATTGATCGAAGAAGTGTGGTGAAGAAATATGGCAAAATAAGGAAAAGCCAAAATTGATTGCCAAAATTGATTGACTACAAACAAAAAAAATGGTACAGTTCGATTAATTTTTCAGCCTTTTGGATGAAAATGGAAAATTTGAATTGAGCTTGGGCTGCTGGCTGAAGTATTATCAAATCGAAGGAATTGGCAACAAATTGGTGGTGGTGGTGGTAAAATGCCATCCCACAAGGAATTGCAATTTCCAAATTGGACATACTTTAGTGTTGTGGCGCCTCCTACTTAACAACACCACAAATTTCGGCACAACAAAATAACAAGAAAAGCCAATCCCCGAAGGATTATTGTCGACTATTTTTTGATCAACATTATTTCCAAAACAAAGTAAAACATTTAATTTTGTTTTTGAGGAATTTTTCAATTTTATTTTAGATATCCAACGGAATTGCTTGAATTAATCAATCAATAAATTAGTTTGGAAATGGCTTCCGCCAAAGTTTGCTGGTCAACAACAACATTTGTTGATAAAAAAATTTGGAAATTAGTCAAAAAGGAATACCAACAAAAGGTAAATATGTATAAATTTTTCATATGATAATAATCGCTGATTCTTTTTTGTTTTATTTAGCATGGAAAAGTTTTTGGATGTTGGCAATAAAAAATGTTGCAAATTTTATCGACAAAAACGGCGGAATCGAATAATGTATAATAATAACAAATTGGAAGAATTAATTTTATGGCCAATATGCCAACCAATTGGGGGCTATTTATTGGATGTGTTGTTTTGAATTTTGGAGATGGAATGACAAGGTTAAAAGATTTATTTATTTTAGTTAGAAAAAGAAAATATTTGACACTTAAAAACAAAATCCCTAAAAAAAAGTACAAAAATTATAAATTTGAGAAGATGGAATGGCGACATTGTTTAATTGAAGCGTTTGGAACAAATTGGGGAGCAGAGCAGGAAGAGAAGAGGAAAACGACAAAATAATGATGAAGCAAAATGATGATTTGAGGATGCGCCTTCATGGTCTGCTGTCAAAATGATGATGATGATGAAGAAATAAATGCAGAATGCGGATGAAAATTGGATATTCCGCCGATGAATTTAAATAAATTTCTACCTTTTTTTCATTCTTTATTTAGTATTCAATTCATATTTAGTTTAATTTGCTTTCGTACACACTTTACACTTGAATTAGTTGATAAATTTGACATTATTTGATGTGAATATTAATTTGTAAAATCTGTTGGAAGTCAATATATTTATTTATCTATTTATTATACATTAATAACTTTTAATATTTGAAACATAAATTTGGATTTGAAAAATCAACACATCAATCAATTAATCACATTTGTGAAAATGGATGAAGATGGTCTTTGGATACCGCCCGAATTGCTGGTCGAGATGCATAAATGCCTGCCTTTGGCCGATGCAATTTATGTTTTGATGAATGTTTCCAACACATTTGTTCTCAACAATTCGACCAGAATGCGCCGAATTAAAACGGTTTGAATAGCAGATTTTTTATTTAAAATTGTGATTACCTCTATCACATTCCACAGTTACTGAACGAATACATTGCCTCCTCCTTGATGAATAATGGAGCACAGAGGAATGGAAATGAAATGAGCATTATTGGGAATAATGTTGAATGGAAACCGCAATTGAATGCGTGCGATATGGCGGATGGATGACAACCATTCGTAAATTTTGGGTCAATGGGCATGGCAGCATTGTTGGAATGCCAAAAAATTTTGTGGAACAATTGCTCCTTCATTTGGCAAATTCACATGTAATAAAATTGTGGATTGGGACAATATAAAGAAAAACACATATGTTTTTCCAACAAATTCAGTTCAACTCGTTTGATGCTCCCCAATGGGTTGTGAACATTCGCCGGGGCTCTGTCCCCATCCCATCATTCATTGTCAAATTGTTCTATGAAACGAGCCATTTTCATTGTCATGGTCGGCCAATTCAATTTGATGCGGTCGAATTGCTTGCCGAGGATGGCCAAAATTTTCGCATTTTCAATGGCAAATTCAAACAATGCTTTTTCAATTCCATTTTTGAATTGGCACTGACTGTTTTCAACAAATGGAGTGGCGATTTGTTCGAGGTTGCGATTCGCATTAATCGCACAAAAAAATGCATCATTCGGATGGAATTTAAGGTTTACAATATTGTTTTTTTTAAATGTCTGAAAAAACTATAAATTTTTGGCATCTTCGAAATTAAATTTAACGAATCGAATAATAAATTTTTGTTTATATATAAATTGGATAAAAGGAAATAATTCATCAAATTAATTAATATATATAAATATGCTTAATTGAAATACTTTTTCAAGTGTGGCGACAATGCTGAATTGAAATGTATGCGACGATCAAATTGAGCTGCAGAAAAAAGGAAATGAGAAGAAGGCAGCAAATGGCGATGATGATGATGATGAAGGCAAAATTGAAGAAGAAGAAGAAGGAGAAAGCGACATTGATGGAGAAGAAGATGAGCAAACATGTTCGGCCAATTTGAAGAATTAATTTTTTATGAAAGAACAATCCAAATGGATATAAAAAAATGATGTTTTTTTTTTCAATTTTGCACTTTCGTTATTGATTTGATGGGCCAAATTATTTTTTTTAAAGTTTGACGCGAAGTCAATCTTTGCTTTATTCCTTATCAATATCATCATCATCTCCATGCTATTTTTTTAATATTAGAAGAAGAGAAAATTTTAGAAATTTTTATCTTACATTTGAGCAGAAAAAAAATGTTTTTTTCGCGATTTTTTTGGAGTCGAAATGGAGAATGTGGAGTACTGGAAATGTGTTTAGGGTAGTTAGGGTTTTTCAGGTTTCGGAGCATGGGAGTCTTGAAGAAGGCTAACATATGGCCGCCATAGGGCAGTAATTTTCTTAGGCAAAAAAAAAGGAATTTGAAAATTGTAATCAATTTGAAAATTGAAAATAAATGATGAAAAAAAATAAAACAAAACTCATAAAATATGTTGTGAAATAAAATGTGAAATAAAATGTGTGGAACGCGGGTGGATGGATTGAATATTGGTTATTGGAATTGGAATGAATTAAAAGATTGGAATTGAGAAAAAAAAGACTAAACAAAATAAAAGATAACCAAGCATAAATGGAAAAATAAAATTTTATAAAATAATTTTTCTACTAATTGCCTTCTCCTCTTTTTTGTTAGCCAACAAATTTAATCTTGAATAATTTTTCTACAAAAAAAAACAACAACATCAAAAATGGCCAGCAATAAAGAAAATGTGGCACCACCGATGCCAACAACAGCCGGAGGCAATGGAAGCGTAAAAACGGAATTGAGAAAATGGTGACGAAGAAAGAGGCCGAAAAAGCAGCAGGTTTAATAAAATTAATACAAGTGATATAACTGTGTACAATTTTGTTCTTTCACCTCCTGTAGGTGGAGCCGGTGGGCCAACCGCATTCACAAACGCCCAGTTGGCACGCAAAGTCAAATACCGAACCGCAGAAAGCCAAATTGTTGAGGTAATAAAAATGGTACCTATGTGTGTGTGGGTGTCTGCTTTTTGTTTTTTTTATTTACCATTATCACACACACACACACACCCACCTAGGTCCCGTGGCATTTGCTCATGCAATCCCAAACATTTGCGGAAATGTGGAACAATTTTGATTGGGAAGAAAACTGGGATGAGAAGGAAGCAACAGCGGCGACTGAAGAGAATGCCGACCCATTCATTTTCCCATTGGCCGCCATCACGAGCCAATGTTTCGCCAAAATTGTCGGATGGATGGAACACCGCAATGGCATGCCGGATCCGCTGATTCAATTCAATCCCAAAAATCGCTTCGAGGCAAGCGGCCCCATTCTCGCACACTGGAAAGAGCACAAAACATTGCGGTAGCAGCCTACTTGGTATTCGGTACCGGTACTGGGTTTAGGGTCGGTACCCGGTACCGGTACTCGGCACCGGTCGGTACCGGTACTAGTCGGTACTGACGGTATTGGAGAAAAATAGTAGTAAATCATAAAAATTTTTAAAAAATCATTTTTTTTCTTTCAAAAATCAAAAATTTTTGATACAGAGGAATAAAAAATAGCTTCATAAAAGATTTAAATTTGACTGAAATTTTCATTATAAAGAAAAAATTTTTAAAAAAAAAATAAAAATTTGGCCAAAAGTGCCATTTTATGGGGTGCTTGTCAGTACCGACTAGTACCGAGTTGAAAAAACGGTACCGGTAGTACCGATGTCGGTACCGGTACTGGCAAAATCGGTATCGGTACTGGCCAAAGACCGGTACTTCGGTACCAGTACCGACCGGTACTGCGGTACCGCTGAACCCTAATCACAAGGACACAATTTATTATAGGCAGACGCAGACATCAAGCAAAGGAGCGAAATATTTACTGATTTGTTTGGTATTAGTATACAATAATATTTTCCAAAAAATATCTAGCCAGTAATCCAAATAAAATTAATATTTTGTAAATTCATTAATTCTTTTTCCGTTTTTTAAGAAGATTCATTTTAATTTTGGATAATGAAGAAAATGCAAATGGACAAAAATAATTGTAGAAAATTTTTTTATAGTGTAAAATTTTTAATCAATTTAAATATGGCAAATTTGGTGAAAACAAAAAAAATGATGAATAATTTTTGGCAAAAATAATGCCGAAAAATCCCGGGCCGGGGTTCTTCCATATTAAAAATTTTATTTTAATTTTAAAAATAGTGATTTCATATTTGTCAAAATTATTGTACAATTATTTGAAAATTATTTTATTCTTCATCAGGATTTTTCTTGATTTCCATTAATTCTTTGAAGGAACTGCTGGATTTGTATTCGCTATCATTTGATTCTGATGAATTGCATGAATCTAAAATATGAGAAAATTGGATAAATTCGTGATATAAAAAAATTTTCCGAATTATTCAATTAAATTGAGAATAGGCCAAATTATTTTTATTGAAAATTTTAATTCATCATTATTTATCATTTATTTAAATGGATAATTTAATTTACCGGATAAATTTGTGCGCCAATTCCAACCTCTTGGGCCATTTCTTCCGGAATTTGTTGGTGCGATTTGACCGAATTCTGTGGATGCATTATTGGTGCCGATGGGATGACCAAATGAGTATTTCCGGATTGCATCGAATTCATTTGCTCCAATTGAGAATGACTGACTATTGGGTAAGGGGGTGGAGCAGGCAATATGGTACAAAGCATTGGACTTCCTGTGGATAAAATACAAATTTATTAAAATATCTAACCATAATTTTATTTATTAAAATTTTTTAACTAAAATTTTTTTATGTATTTTAAAGATTTTTTAAATAGATTTATTTATTTTTAATATATTGCAAAAATTATATAGACATTTTGTGCAAATTTGGTTATTATTTGAACAGCAATATTTTGTTGATTATATTTATATGTTTGTATTTTTTAATTCAATATATTATATATTTATTACCTGACACCGGAACGCCTTTGAATTCAACACTGATTTTGTGAATTTTGGCCTCTTGCGGTGTGAATGAGACTCGGAATTGGGCATGGCCTACTTTTTGCATAAAATTTGGCACATTATTTATTCCATCATTGATAATTATTTCGAAATCGTCGGCAACTGCATTGACCGCATCAATTGTGAAAGTGCAAACACGGCCAATCTTAAACATAATTTTTATTTCAAATTCATTTTTGTAAAATCAAATGAAATGATATTATTTATTTTTTGAATATCAAATTAGTAATTTCAAAAAATGCTTCGTTTTTCAAATTAATATTTTCAAATATATAATTTTCAATTTGTCTATCTATACTGTATATTATATTTTTATTACAAATTGTATGAATTAATTTTTTAAAAAATTCATTGTATTCTAATCACTATAGGAGGGCGGATTTATATCCACCAAAAATGCTATTATAAAATTTTGGCAAAATTTCTTAAAATATGCAAATTTTTTATCAAAACCATTTAAATATGCAATTTTTCGATTTTTATTGCATTTTTGAAATTCAATTACCAAAAAATGCAAAAATATGCATTTGCATATAAATCTGCCTACTACGCATATGCAGTACGCATCAATCATCATTGTTTAATAATTTCATCAAAACAAATTTTACCTCGCCATTCGGCGCATCCAAGGTTAATTTTACACAATTCGTGGCAACACATGAGCCTCGTTTTTGTTTTGGTAAGCCAATATGACCACAACATTTTGCTATGATCTGCAATAAAAAGTCTTATAAAAATTAATTTTAATTCGTATGAAATTATTTTAAATGAATTTATCATTGTCATATTTGAAATAATTCATTAATAAATTATTTAAATAAATAAAAATTTGTTTAATAAATTTCATTTCTATATGTAAATGATATTTTTAAATTTATATTCCAAAATCAAACAATAATTCTGTTGTACTTACGAAAATAATACAAAATGAGAACAAAACGAGGACAATAAGGAATGCTATACCTAAAAATTAAATAAATACTCAATGCAACCAACAAAATATGTGATACCAGCAAAAATATTTGCAACAATATTTTCAGTTGAAGACATTTTTTTAAATTTAAAAGTGCTAAAATAATTGAATTTTAAAATTTATTAATTTGATTAAAAATCATTTTACTATTTACAAAAACTATTTTAAATGTGGAAATAGAATAAAAAACTTTTAAAAATTTATACTTTTTTATATTAATAGTTCTATGAAATTTGGATGGATTGACAATAGTTAATTACAAAGTGAATCTAAATTTTTTCAATAATTAGTAATAAAAACGGATAAATTACTAATAAGTAAAATTTAATATTTTCCTTTCTCATTACTAAAGAATTATATTTACGCTAACGGAACTAAAAAATATTATTATTTTATCTGGGGTTGGACAATTAGTAAATATTTTAAAATTATTGATTTTACATTAAGAAAGTTATTTTTAATTGAATTAAAAATTTAGTTGGAGAAAAAAACATACTAGGCTAAAATGACTTAAAAATTTTCTATAAAATTTGGCCTAATTTGAGGTAAGCCTTCCATAACAATATTTAAATTTAAATAATCAAATTCAAAAATTCTTAGAACAAGAGAAGAGACAAATAAATGAAAATGAAAATTTATTCAATTAAATTAAATTCAGTTATTCAAAATAATAAAATAAATTTGAGTTGGAAATTTGTTAGATTTAATTAAATAAATGTGAACATTGAAATTTTATTCAATTTTTGAAGTGTTGTTTCTCCTTATTAGTTATCATAATTATCATTCATTTTCTCAATTTCGATATGCTTGATTTAATCGGCTGTTTTTCGGGTTATTATATTCGAGGACATGCTTGAAGTCCTTGAAGCGCCATTTTTCTTTTCCAAAATTGACGCGGATTGATTGGTCAGCTGTGCCCAAACTGATTGTTGGGAAAAGTTTGAGAGTGGTAAATTTCGTCGGTAATTCAGACATTCCTGAATTTGATTATTATAATTTTTTCTTCAAATTTTAATTTTACCCAACAAAGTGCCATTCCCTGTGACAAAGCATTTAAGTGAATTTGCCTGGGAATGAATTATGCCAATTCCCACCACATTCCCGCTTCGGAAATAATTTGCCCAAATATTTCTCTCTCGGATTTTAGTTCGATTTCCATCAATCCAAATTCCTCCTTTTCTGTTGTAATTCCCAAATCCTATTGAATTCACATTTCCGGGCCATTTAAGTTTCAACAGAAAATCTTCGCAACAAAATCCAATCGAATAGAAAATTAAGTTCCTATGGAAATGCGATTATTATTAAAAAAATAAAAATATTTTATATAAACAATCAATGTTGTATGTTATTGGCTATTTGCATAATTGGGCATTATTTTTTATTTATTTTGCCTATGTCTAATCTCTAGTATTAATCAATTTCGAGTAACTGGAATATATTTAAACTTCAGATACAGATTTGAGAAAAGGCTCAATCGACTCATCAGCATAATCGGTTCTTAGCTAAAAAAGTTGAACCGTTCTTTAAATCTAAACCGCTTTTGGTTCATAAACTTTTGCCTACTAAGTACTAATACCGTTTTAAATTAATTTCATAAACTAAATTTACCATGAGGCTCCAAAGAGCCTATTCTCCAGTCAATAATATATAATAGCTCTAGACTAGGCAAATATATTTATACAATGCCTAATTAGGTCAATTTAAGTAAGAGATTTTTAAGTTGTATTCTAGTACTAGTAATAAAAAATTTATACATTTTTAAATTAATTTATAAAAAAATAATTACCTCATACTTGGGCGAATTTGCACTTCATAATAGAATGCAATTGATGGCTTTTTTGTGGTCAAATTGAGTGGAGGAATCGGCATAATTGCGCGGACAGAATTGCATCCTAATAAGATAATTTTAGAAATTTTACGATTTTATTTTATACTTCCGCCAATATGAGTCACAATGAGCCCATCCCCGGAAATTGCCAACATCGGTCCACAATCGTCTTCATTCCATTTGTTTGACTTCATTGCCTATGAATATGAAGTATGGACATTGGCAATGGATTTTCAAAAAAATTATTAAGCACCATATTAATGCCATTGGCCATTTTTTGCACATTTCTTGCCAAAAGTCCATTTGGCATTTTGGCAAGAAGGCAAAAAGCATTTGCAAATGGCATTCCGCCGAACAATTCATTCATCAGCTCGGCCGGCAATGGATGACGTTTTATCGAAGTTTTTGGAAACTAGAATAATTTTTTATTTTTATATTTCATAATTCTTTCACCAAATTTTTTCTAAAAATTTCATCACCCTACCTTTTTCCCTGAATTTGATCCAATTGATATACCATCACTCAATTTCCTTTTCTGTCCTGATTTTTCATTTTGCTTCATTTTGACCATTTTTGCCATTTGTTCCTCCAATCCGTGTATCTCTTCGTCCAATTTTGCATTTTGTTCATTCAGCCCAGCTATTTTCACATTATTCTCGGCTAATTTCTTTTTCTTTTCTTCTAACATTTTGGTAATTTTATTTTGCTGTTCCATTTTAATAAAATTGCTTTATTTTTCTTCTAAATTGAAAAAATTAATTTGAATTAAATAATCATTTTTTTCTAGAAAATTCCTAGAAAATATGGAAGAGAATTTACCTTTTTTAATGTTGAAATGATTCTACTTAAAATGTTGACTTTGAATGAATGAATGTGGGGGAATATTGTCTGAATGCATCCAAAAAAGTGAACAAAATTCCCTCAAATCGCCAATACCTTTTTAAAGGGGAAATATTCAAAAAATTTGTCCCAGAGCAATTTTCCCTTCCATTTTAAATATTTTTATATTCTCAATAATAGGGCTTTGATGTGGAGTGGAGATATTCAAAATTGAGAATGCTTCAATTCTACCTCC